>ML789962.1:447286-507578 GCA_009831015.1 Picea engelmannii
ATCATTGTGTGTATTCTAAATTAATTGGTGATCATTTGATTTATTTGGTCTTGTATGTGGATGACATGTTGCTGATAGGAAACAACAAGGAGATTATCCAAGATGTGAAAACTCAGTTGTCCTCTAAATTCGACATGAAGGATTTTGGTGCTTCAAATTTCATTTTGGGAATGGAAATTAAAAGAGATCGAAAAAAGAGGAAACTCTAGTTAAATCAGAGAAAATATGTCGAGACAAAATTGTAGAGGTTTAATATGTAGGAATGTAAACCGGTCAAGGTTCCTATTCCTGTTGGTGTAAAGTTATCTGCGGATCAGTGTCCTAAGACACATGAAGAAGAGGAGGACATGTCTCATGTTCCATATGTGAGTGCAGTTGGCAATTTGATGTATGCAATGGTCTATACTAGACCAGACATTGCACATGCAGTGGGAGTTTTGAGCAGGTATATGGAAAAACCAAGGAAGGAACATTGGATAGAAGTAAAAAGGGTTTTCAGGTATTTGTGTGGCACTGCTAGCTATGGATTGTGCTACGAAGGAATACTAGGATTGGACAGAGTGGTCGATATACATGGATTTTTGGATGTAGACTAGGCTGGAGATTTGGATCGTAGGAGATCTACAAGCGGGTATGTGTTTAACCTGTTTGGAGGAGCAATAAGTTGGATGAGCAAAAGACAAGCTGTAGTGGCACTTTCAACTACAGAATCTGAATACATGGCAGCCACTCATGCAATTAAGGAAGCAGTATGGTTACAAATATTGTGTTCAGGTATTGGGTTGGTACAAGAAGTTGTAAGGATAGAGTGTGACAGTCATAGTGTAATTTTCTTGGCAAAGAACCCTGCTTATCATTCAAAGACAAAGCACATTGATGTTCAATATCAATTTGTGAGAGACATGATTGAAGAAAATAAATTATCACTGATGAAGGTGGACACTTTGAATAATGTTTCAGATTCATTAACAAAATTTGTGAGCACTAAGAAGTTTTCTTGGTGTAGAGGATCCATGGGCATTGCTACCCTGGATTGTTGACTATGTAACCCTGTAACCCCCTGTGTGCAAAGAAAACAACAAGTGGGAGAGTGTTGGGTATGTGTTATATTATTTGCACGAGCAGTAGTGTCTGAGCATCTGCGTCAGGTGCGCAGGGGGTGCAGGGGGGAAGAGCCCCCCGCACGAGGGTTTGGGGGTAGTGCCCCCGAAAATGTTTTTCGCACCAGGACGACATATTTTCGGGACCACATGATATTTAGGTGGGTTTCCAGGTGAAAAATCTATGTGTAATGTTTGTATTTGCCATTGTATCTTTTCTGTTCTTTTATGAATATCAATTTGCAGTAGATATTGTACAAGGTTAGAATTTACACCCGGGATGAGTACACAATCTCCCTCGACACCTGGAAAATTTTCTCCCCAAGTATGATCTTGAAACCTCAGGATTGCCCGAAGATCATATCAAGAAATTCATACTTGTGATCAAGCTTATGAATGTTCAACATGAAGACATACTATGTAGACTTTTCCCCTACACATTTGAGAATTCAACTTCCACATGGTATTTTAATTTGCCAGTAGGATCCATAACAAGCTGGACTAAGTTCCAAATGGATTTCCTAGACAAATTCACCAAAGAAACTACCATGGGAGCCCTTATGGACTAATTATTCATAGCCACCATCACCCCAAAAGAAAGGGTCAAATATTTCAATCAAAGATTCATGACTATCGTAAAACAAATTCATCCCGCGGTGAAACTTACTCAAGAGTTGCAAATCGAGGTCTATGCCAATGCGCTTCCGGCCTCTATTTCAATGTTTGTTAAGAGAGTCGCTAAGAAAAACCTCGCGGATAATTTTGAAGAGGCAAAGATGATAGAGTTCCATATGAAAGGATGTAAAGAAGGCCAGGCCTCTCTAGTGAGAAAAGAAAGACAACCCCCTCCTAGGAGAGGACTCCTCTTAACTAGACCACTGGGGAAGACGGCTAAAACAACTCTCGATAAAGGTAATGGGGATATAGAAGACCTGCAATGCATGGTCAAGAAACTATCAAATTATATTATAGATATGAAAGGAAATGTAGGTGAGGGAAACCAAAGCCAAAGACCCTATAAGCCTTTCTTTAAAAGAAACCAGCCTTTCAAAGAAATTGAACCTCCCCCAGCCAACCTAAGCATTGATCTAGGGAATGATTATTTCTGTACTTACCACCAAGAGAACCACTCAGAAATGGAATTCCCTCAGCTGGTCCATGCCATGAATTTAATGGCCAATCATTTTCTAGATGAAGTCTCTCTAACTGAACCATCCAGCAGTTCAACCTTTAATATTGTTGATCAAGAAGAGGATGACCCACCACAAGACACGGCCATGCTGATATGGGATCCTGACATGATAACGTCTTTGGATGATCTATTTAAATCTCAGGGACCACTCGCAGAGATATCGGTGATACAAACACGTAGTAAGGGTCAATCTGGACCAAAAGATACCAATGTCACCCGTACCTCACAAAGTAAATTAACTCTCGATCGCCTGAGAATACCTTTCCCTCCCAGTAACAAACCTATAAGTATCCATACTCATGATTCTCCTAAATTAGATTACAATGTAGTAGAATATTTGAGGAATCTTAAAGATAATGTATCGGTTATGGAAATATGTAGAATCCCTCAGCAGAAAGACCTTCTGTTGCAAGCTCTAAGTTTGGTCAAAAACCCAACCACCGACAATGGTCAGGAGAAGAATCTACCCCCTATATATTTGGAAAGAAAACCAACAATAAACACCTACTCAGAAGGAAGGAAGGAGAGGCCTTTTCTACCACCTTTCCTTTTAACATTTGAAGTCTTCAAAAAGAATCTCCACAATTGTTTGGTAGACTATGGGGTGTTGTCTAATGTCATGCCCTTGGCCATTTGTAACAAATTAGGTGTTGTCCCTCTAAAAAGTGATAATAATTTCATACAACTAACAGGACCCAGGTCAAGGTCATGGGGGACCTCAAAGATGTGATGATCAGGATAGACACTCATCCTAATTTTTTGCATGTGATTGACATCATTGTGGTGGATATCCCTGAGGCATATGGGATATTATTGAGCCGATATTGGTCTGAAAAACTAAATGTATACTTTAGCATAGACTGGGCACACCTTTGGCTACCATGGAAAGGATACAAGAACATGATCATAATCGATAGGGAAAGATACCTGAAACATATGGTCACTGACCTGGAAACCCCAAACGAGCCAACCTCTACCGATTTTCCCATACTAGGGAACTATTCTTATGATTCTCACTTTGGAAATTTTTCTCCTCTCCTGTCCAATGTTTTGCTTACTCAAAACTCTGAAATGACATTTCAAGAAGAATTCTCGATGTGAATGGAAGATTCTCTCTTTTTTCAAAACCTAGTGTTAGGTCTTCTGGAAGAAAATATCGAAGAGAGGAACACTGATTGGGATACAAATCATCACTCATGAATTTGTACCCTTTATTTTGGTGGATCCAAGTCACAAGAGGGTTCGGGAGTAGGGTGCATCCTCATCAATCAAAATGGTAAACACCATTTCTTGTCTTGTAGAATAGAATTCGAGTGCACCAATAACACTGCCAAGTATGAAGCCCTGGTACAAGGGTTAAATAAATCCATAGATCTTAATGTCAAGGAATTAAAGGTGTTTGGAGACTCGTAAATCATCATTAGACAAGTGAGAAACACTATACACTGCAACTCCCCTCATATTAAGAACTACTAGAAGGAGTTGCAGAGGCTGATAGAATGCTTTGAAGCTTTCAATATCACCACAATCCCTAGAGTGAAGAATATCCTTGCTAACTCCTTAGCCACCGCTGCTTCAAGACTCTTTCCTTTAGAAGATTACGAAGCCTCTAGATTTACTGTATAACTTCTCTACAAGCCATCGATACCTAATAATATTTCTAATTGGAAAGTCTTTGAGGGGGATGAACAGATCATAAGCTTCTTGACTAATCAAGACAAATTCAGAGACCTCGCTATAGATGATGAAGAGTTCCAAGAACAACTAATGGAAACTAGTCCTCGGGAGGGTCAACATGCGAATAAACCAATGGCTCACAAAATTCCAAAAGGGATAGCGAATCTAGAGAATGTTTTTTATCTAAAGGAACGATTCAAAGGACCTAAAAACGCAAAGACTGGTAGCTCCTGTCCCCTCCATGAAACTGTAAATATTGGAACCCTAGACAACCCAAAGTATGTGAATCTTGGCAAAATGATATCTAAAGAGGAGAGGAAATCCTACCCCAAATTATTCAGACAATACCAGGATGTGTTCACTTGGTCCTATAAAGATTTTAAAATGTATGACACATGTATCATTCAACACACCATCCCGTTGAAACTCGAAATCAAACCTTTTCAACAGAAGCTCCGGAAGTACCACCCATCCTTGGAACCCCTCATGTATCAAGAGTTAAGGAATATTTTAGATTCGAAGATAATTTTCCAAATTAGACATTCCACTTGGGTAGCAAACCTTGTTCCAGTAAGGAAAAAATCAGGCGAAATTCGATTATGCGTAGACTTTTGGAATCTCAACAGAGCTTCATAAAAGGATAATTATCCCATCTCGCCGATGGAGAAACTCCTACAGACTATGTCAGGCTCATAAATTTTCTTCCTTCTATATGTTTTCTCAGGATACAACCAAGTTTTGGTTTCAGAGGAAGATCGATTAAAAACTACCTTCTGGACCAAATGGGGAACCTTCGCTTATAAACACATGCCTTTCGGCTTGATTAACGCAAGAGTGACCTTTCAAAGGGAAATGGATGTGGTGTTTTAGGGACTTATAAGTAAGTGTGTGGTAGTATATTTAGATGACGTAACAGTGTATTCGAAGAATAGAGAAGAACACATCCAACACTTAACTCAGATTTTTGAAATATGCCAAAAATATGGTATATTACTCAATCCTAAGAAAACTATCTTCGGTGTTGAAGAAGGTAATTTGTTAGGTCATATTATATTTCAAGCGGGAATTTTCATAGACCCCGAAAGGATTAAAGCCATAGCTCAAATCCCGCTACGTCATAACAAGAAAGTTATGTAGTCTTTTTTCAGGCAAATTAATTTCGTAAGGAAATTCACCCCCGAGTTTTCCGAAATCATCAAACCCATACAAAAGATGATTCGCAAATATTCTAAGTTTAAGTGGGATGATGAATGAAAATATTATTTCAACATATCAATTTTTCCATATCCAGGGCCCCGGTATTGCGAAGTCCTAATTTCAATAGAGACTTTAACCGTTATACTTTCACCTCTGACCAATTTCTAGTTGCGGTTTTGACTCAGACGGAAAACGACAATAACAAAGCCCCGATGTCATTTATGAGAACCAACCTTCAAGGAGATGAGATAAATTACCCCACCATATACAAGCAAGCCTATGCGGCCTATAAAGTAGTAAAACATTTTAGGTCATACATCCTCAAGAATCACACCCTGCAGTCTGATCCTTGTTTACCCAAAAAGAAATGGGAGAAAGAAGAGGGAAATGGATGGTGGTAGTCTAGGAATTTGATCTACATATAAAACCAGCCAAGTTAGTAAAAGGACAAGGTTTGTGCAAGCTTGCAGTTGAAGCTCAAGGTCAAGAAAACTAAGATCTGGGGTGGGATAATGAAATAGCACTGTGGTGTGGTGAAGAAACATACATTTTCTTGGGACCAAACTCCTGGTACAAGGATTTGGCTCATATATTACATCACGGGACTTGTCCTGAAAACCTCAACCCCAGAGAAATGATAGCCCTCCGATTAAAATCCACACAATATTGCCTCATCAATTCAGTACTCTTCTGGATCAACTATGATGGGGTATTACTAAGGTGTCTAGAACACGAAGACGTCAATAAAGTTTTGAAAGAACTCTATGATGGCCCCACTGGGGGACATTTTGTAGGAAACACCACCACTCATAAGGTTCTAAGATTCGGCTATTATTGGCCCACTTTGTTCAAAGATGCTCATGATTACGCTAGGAATTGTAAGACTTGTCGAATAAGTGTTGGCAAGGAGAGAAGGGAAACAATCTCACTTCATCTTGTAACCATCCCTAGACCTTTTGAGCAACGGGGGTTGGATATCATAGGAGAAATTACACCAAACTCTTTGAAATTGCACAAGTATATTCTTACTGCCACCGACTATTTCACAAAGTGGGCAGAAGCCATTCCTGTGAACCATGTAAATGAGAAAATAGTCATCCAATTTATATAACAACAACTAATTACAAGGTTTGACATTCCTTCTATTCTAGTCTTTGATAATGTATCCTACTTCTCCTCTACCCTATTGGCAGAGTTCGCTCTGGACAAAGGAATCATAATCAAGTACTCTACAAATTATTACCTGTAGGGAAACAGTCTGGTAGAATCAACCAATAATAATATGGTAAGGATACTAAAGAATATGATTGTGGATAACCATATAAATTGGCATAACCAACTCTATAATTCCCTATGGGCTGATAGGTTCACACCCAAATAAGCTATAGGGAATTCCCGGTACTTTCTGGTCTACTGACAAGAAGCCATCCTCCCAAATGGGCTTTATTTTCCATCTCTCCTATTGGACCAAGATTCTAACGAAGAACCATCTTTGGCCATGCAACAAAGAATCAACACCCTTCTTATGCTGGAAGAAGAGAGAGAAAAGGATAAGTCAAAATTTTTGTCTCATCAACAGATAGTGAAAAAATGGTTCGATAAGCACTAAGCTAAGGAAAAGAACTTTGAAGTAGGGGATTTGGTCTTGAAGTGGGATAGGGAAAATGAACCCAAAAGGAAACCTTCCAAGTTTCATAACCTATGGATTGGAACTTTCCAGGTGGCTGAGAAGATTGGGGTAGGTACTTACCAGTTGCAAACTCTAAGGGCGGAACCCGATACTCTCCCAGTAAACAACCAAGCCCTAAAACAATACTTCCAATATCAATATAAACACACACACACACACAAACACACACACACATATATATATATATATATATATGTATATATGTATAACTTCAGGTTAATACGGTTAAAAGGAGCACCAGAGGTATTTGTTGCATGGAATAGACATTCTGGGTTTGCCCAGTGAATCGCCATTTGTTGAGTGCTCAACACACCCTAAAATTTTTGTGACCATTTCCTTTTGGGTAGAACCTTATTTTCCACCTTTGATTGTTATCTCTTTGGTATAAGGATGATAATCCACTTATCTTATATGTTTCATGTATTAATTTTATCTTGAACATACAACAAAGAACCATCTTAAGAGACACAATGACTACTCAAGGAATCAACGACCTGAAATTTTCCCGAATCCCTAGAGAAGTTCAGAATCGACGAATGCTTAAGGTGGAAAAAATCATTTTGAGAAGTCAAAGTAGCCGAGTACCAACCTTCATTGGCATCGGACTATAGTAGTGTTTCTTTCTTATGAACAACCTCCAAAAAGATTTCGCCGAAGGTCGATCCTTTCAGTTTCGACAGAGAAGTGTAATCATGAGTGTCGCACAAAAGAGGAGTTCCACCGCCGATCGTCGATGACTGAAACATTCCCTTAATCACCAATCCAATTGTCATTAGTATTGGGAGTTTTATCAAGAATATAGCAGTATGGATAAACCATCTAAATAGTAGTCAATCCCCAATCTTTATGAAGGTAAGACGTGACGTGGCATTTAACCCCTACTTGTGTCAAGTACTTTGCATTCAAAGATTTAGTTAATTTGCAGATCGTGCATTAGTTACTAGCTCGTGCATGAATCAAAAGGGAACCGTTAAACTCACCGATACAATGCATCTCCATCCATGCCTCCTCCATCAACCAGTTAAGTTTTAGCGGCAGAAATCCGATAGAGGTTTATTTTGAAATCCGCATTTATCACCCATATTAACTAATTGATATGACTGGTAGTATCTCCCAGTTATATTCTTTCGAGTCATTTTATGTGAACCTACTCTGCGTGGAAAGGAATTCAGAACAAACAAGAGAATGAAGCCACCAGTCCAGAGGAAGCATCCAAAGGCCAGTGAGTATTAAACAATTATCTTAGAAAGCATTATAGGTATGGGTTCACTTTTGGTTTTATGCTTCATTTGTATATGTTCTCATCTGATGCTTCTCTCTATATGTGTTCTAAGGGTGGATTTGATTGCAGGGACAATGCCTCCAAAGATGTCATCCACTAGGAAATCACCATGGGCACCAAAGATGCAAGAATCAGAAATAGGAGAAGGCTCCTCCCCAACAGTTGCAAGACAATTAGAGTTTGCTCCTAAGCCAATGTCCGTCATCAAGGTGATCACCAAGGAGCCCTTTTTCTAGCCCCCAACGTTTGGGGATACAGAGGCAAGAATTCGAGCAAAGACAACTTTTCCTCACTGGGAAGAAGTCTTCAAGAATCTTAAGAAATATGAACCCCTCGAATATACTCCACACAACGACCTTGATACAAGGAATCTCGATGACAAGGTCCTCCCAAATATTCGCAGGGCTTATCTTCACATGGTGGCAAGTCAGTCTCTAGTTTTCCCTTGTGTCGAGCTCTTAAAGTGGCTCATTGATCACACGGATGCACAAAAATGTTTGATTAATGATGACAATGGAGAATGTGTCGGGGTTTTCCTGCCATCAGAAGTTCAGAAATACTACAAACTCAATGAGTCTGGAGAAACGTTGAGCACTGATTTCATGCTGAGTTTCTATGCCTCTCACAACACTAGAAAAATCATGGCATCCTGGTGGAGGGAAGATAAGAAATTCATGAACCAAACTTCTATCTAGTACCTGACAGTCAATATTAGGGAACCATATGCCTATATCATGGCCCTTCTTTGCAGATTGCATGGGGAGAAAGATTGCTCCCCTTTTTCAGAAGCTTGGTTGCCTTTGGCTTTTACAGTCACCATTTGAGGCACCGGTTTCAATTGGGGTGCTATCATATCTAAATATTTGAGCACTTGCATAAAACAGGCCTAGGCGCCAAAGGAGGGAGATACCCCCGCCTTCTACATGGCTTCATATCTATTGTACGTCATTTGCGCCAGGAATGCTTTTGCCGGGATGAACTTTAATTGGCACCCTTCGGAGCTCACAGTCCATGTATACTACAACATCTTGTGGGAAAACATGTACAATAAATTCTATGATGTTATCTATGATTATTTTATGATTCCCATTTACTTCTTTCTCTTTAAGAAAGAATGCCCTATATTATCAGGTGAATCAAAGAAGGTCATAGTTAAAAATGGTCACTGGTACTTGGATGAACGAGAAACCTACATCGGGATTTTTGGCGCCACACGGGCACCACATTTATTTCCTGTTTATGTTCCCAACCGACTAGTGTTAGGAGAAATCTGCTATCAAACCATCATGCAAGGATACAATGCAACTTTAGTACAAGACAAGAAGCGGGCTTTCATACCGTATGGGTTTCATACCATCTTCTGCATGGTCAAAGACATCACATATGCTAAACAACTTGGGCTAGGTCAATTGGAATTTAGGTTCCAAACTGGCGGATTTCGCAAACACGATCCCAAGGGATTGGTCCTACAACACACGTCACTAGTATCATCCTATTGGCCTTATTCTTATGATCAGTTTGAGGATGAAATTTTCACCAAGAATGCTCAAGACTAGGATATGGTGGTAGCCAGGAAGCCTTATCCTAGAGGAACCAAATTTAGAGCTATGAGCTATGAAGAACAGGCCATGTTTTTGGAGAAATAATTTCAAGGAGTTGGTCGATGCTCTAAAGAAGCAGTAGCATATTAATTGGAGGAAGAAACAAATGATCTCTAAGAATACATTGAGATCACAGAAGCTCATCAGGGATCCCCAATACAAATAAGAGATTTCGTTGAAGATCAAATGACTCAAGAGAGTGGAACACTTTTATACCAGCAAGCTCATCTACTAGTGAAATGAATTCAGGATAACCTGTATCTTTCCATAAGTCCTAGGATTTGAACTACTGTCTGAAGCATCCTGATAGAACCAAGTGATCCTAGTCTCACAGTCTCCAATGGAACCAATGGGTTGGGCAATCCTGAATCTATGATATTGCCAATTGATCCCTCATGAGAAGGAACAAATCAACCAGAGATGGTCCGGGTGTCCATAGAAACACAAGCACCCAACCCCTTGAGCATGCTTATACACATATACAGTGATGACAATAGCATAGAGCCCTCTTGTGGTACCCCGGTGCGCATCCAAGAAGAAGGATTTCCCGAAACGACCCCTTCCCCAAGTCCCGAAAAGGTCTCTTCTACTGGGCCTGGGGTTCAGGACCAGGGAGTCCCACATAAGGAAGTTGAAGCTGAAGGTAATCTCAATAAAGGAAATTCTGATGAACTGAAAATAAATGTAGGCCCAAGTGACGAGCCTCCATAGAAGGAAATTGACAGTTCCACAATTGATGAGAAAGTGACAAGTCTATTCCTGACACCTCTATCCTGCCCAATACCCAGATCCTCGAAGAGCAACAAGTAGAAGTTGGATCCACAAGGTAGAATCGAGAAGTTTGAGAGCCCACTCTTGAACAAATATACACTGTGGGAAGCTTGGTAAATAATCTCACATGGGGCGATTAGCAGATACCAGCCTTGGTAGATGAGGTCCCAGACATCTATGTGATCGCCTCTTATCAAAAGAGAAAGGATATCGTATAGAGGACTATAAATAAGAGAAGAATCACCCTGGATCAGTCCATCATAGTCTTCACTGAGGAGAAGTTAATCGATACAGTAGACACCCATACATCTGAATTGATTGGTGTGCAAAAATCCCTCTTAGAGGCCACCCAGGATAGATCTAGGAGAGATGAAAAGGAACTTGTTGTCGCCCAAAAGGAGCTCGAACACTTGTGCAATCTTGTTGATTACTATAAGGGTGTTACACATATAGTTGTGTATTTAAAAGATAATTTCAATAAAGTTTATGATGAGTTCAAGAAGGAAAGACACTTGGTAATCTCGAATATAGCTGAATTCCAGGAAGACACTCTCATGGCACTTGTGACATGTAATGAAATGGAGCGATGGTATGACAAGGCACAACAGGCGGTGGAGAGGCTCGAGTTTATTTAGGTAGTCCAAAAAGGATGAGAAAAAGAAGACCACAACATATAGATAGTAATTAAAAGCAGTCTCAATTGCATGAAGCGATCAACCGAATATTGGGCCAAAATGTCTCGAATCCCACACGAAGAAATCCAAGAACAATGGGCTAGGTGTCAGAAGCACTGGGATAAAATCAATAAAATAATGAAAGACATCGGACTCCCTGAGTATGGTACCCCCGATATGTTTATCAACCTAAACAAAATAATCAAGTTGTGTGCCGAACAAGATGCGTTATGGGTCAAAGAATGCACAAGGGTCACTGATGCAAAGCCATGACAAGTATAGCAGTTTGCAAGACATCCAATTAAATCTAGAACCATGCTTCAAAAATTGAACTTCATCCTCGCAAAGTATCGGGCGCATGCAACAGACATCAGGGGAATATATGCGGCTCCAATGGAACAACACAGATTTCCATGGGCCAACACCTATGAAGAACACTTTATCAGATGGTCTGATTATGAAAGAGCCCACCCTTTTCAAGAAACAACTAGGGTGGATTGTTGAAAGACTGTTAGATGATAACGCCACATGGTGATTTTTGATTAGCTCAAATTATATTTTACCGTTAATTACTGTTAAGACTTTATATTATAAATAGGGACAACGACCAATGGCCAAAGGTCAATGGTTGTTGTAAGAATTCTTTTTATTTTGGTTGTTGATAATTATTTTGAGATTGCAATGAATTAAGAAGCCCTTCTGGACCAAACACAAGCTATTTTTCATTAGATGTATGTGATTGGAGTTGGAGAATAATTACTTCCTTTCCTGTTTCATTAATGTTGCAGTGTATGAGTAAGAGAAATTAATTCTATTGTCAAGTTATCTGGTGCAATGTTCTGATGTTCTTTGCTTTAAATGATGAATTTAAATCATTGTGCTTCTATGTGATGAATGTCCCAGTAGATGAAATACTTTGCTTACCGTGATCTTGATTACATATGTGTTTCTTTTTCTTTATGCTAAGTAGTTTACCTCAGCTATGTGATGAATTTATTAGTAGATGAATTATTTTGCTTGCCATAATATTGATTACATATACATTTTATTTATGTTAAGTATTTTTCTCAAACAGTAGTCGGATGCTCGTTCGGTTAGAGTATTATTACTAGGCCCTCTGGCATAAGATCATTTTCTACATGCTCAAGCAATGGTTTATCCCAATCGCGACCCCTTTCCAATAGTTAAAACTTTTGTCCTGTCTTTGTCAAGTTGGTTTATACTAGCTTGCATATATCATACCATCTCCCATCTAAGAGAGAATACAAAGAAGAACTATCCCAAGTGAAGGAAGAACATTCACCCAAAAACAAAGAAGCTCATCGATAATTTGGCCAGATCGTAAGATCTGGAGAACCATTTCACTCTAAACACTGCAAAGTCTAATTGGGCCTCGGTCACAGGTTTGGTTCCTGTTGTTGAGTCAGGGGATTTAGGCCCCATCAATAGGTTGTACCCTCCTTCTGGTTGTAGCCAGAGAATAGGGGAGTTGGAGCTTCCCTCTTTTTGTAGCCTGAGAAACAAGGGGGTTGGAGCCTCCTTCTATTCGCATCTGGAAAACAAAGGAAGTTGGTGCTTCCAATGAATGTAATTCTTCAAGACATATAAGAAAAGACATTCTGTGGTTTTCTCCCCCTTTGGGTTTCCACATAAAACACTGGTGTATTGTGTATGTGTAAGATTGTTCATTTGTTCATTTCTTATTTACTCTACGGTTATTGGATGATAATGCTACATTGATATAACACTTGGATTATATGGTTAAAAAGGATTAAATTTCTCTATTACTGATTCACGCCCCTCTCAGTAATCCAACAAATGGTATCAGAGTAGGTTCCTTCAGAAATCAATTTAACCATTGAAAAGTAGATCATGGAGAGAAACAACTTGTATAAAAATGGAATACCACAGTTCAATGGACATAAGTATGTATTTTGGAGCATAAGGATGAAAACATATATACAGGCACAGGGATTTGAAATTTGGAAATCAATTGTAGATGGATACATAGCACCAACAGTTCCACCAACAAATGACAAAACAATCAAACTCAGTCAGAGTAATTCCAAAGCCAAAAATGCACTTCTGAATGGTCTTAGTGAAACAATATTCACCAAAGTTGCACATTGTAAATCTGCTAAAGATATTTGGGACAAACTTCAAAATATTTATGAAGGATAGTCAAAAGTCAAAGAAACAAAGCTTGAAACTTACAGAGGTCAGTTCGAACAACTTAAGGTGAAGGAAGATGAGAATATTGCAGCTTACATTTTACGATTTGATGAAACTGTAAATGCAATCATAGGATTGGGAGAAGAAATCAAAGAATTTGTAATTGTTCAAAAAGTACTAAGATCTCTTCGTATGAGATTTGAACCTAATATATCAACACTAGAAGAAAGATCAGATCTAAAATCAATGAGCAAGGATAAATTACATGGAATCTTCACAGCATATGAAACGAGAACTGAACAGGAAAATCCAGATATAAAAGAATCATCCTTCAAATCATCCAAAAATTCAAAGAAAAAGGGAAGGAAGAAAATAAGAACATAGTAGCAACAATGACGTCTTGGAAGATGATGAAGAAGTGGCCAAATTTGTCAAAAGATTGAACAAGCAAACCGACGGTAGTTATAGAGGTAAGATTCTTTTAATTTGTTTTAATTGTGACGGTATTGGTCATTTTGCTAACAAATTTCCTTATAATAAAAATATAAATGATGATGGTCACTCAAAAGGAAACCAAACATATAAAGGTAAAATAATCACAAAGAAAATTTTCAAGAAAATATTATGCACCAAAGAAGACATATCATCATCAGATGAAGATGAAGTCAATGATAGTGAGACAAAATGAGTGTTATTCATGGGAGTAGAAGACTCTGATAAATAAGACTTTGAAGAATAATATGGATAAGACAAAGAAGAATATGAAGAAGTCGAAGAAGAAATTGAAGAGGCATAAGTTGACTACCGAGAGGAATTAATGTGTTCCATAGAAGTTATCAGAAGAGAAAAGAAGAAAAAAAAGAAACTACAAGCAGAACTAGACAAGAAAGAAGACACTCAAGAGCTAGAACAAATGATCACAAATTTGAAGGTTCAAATAGAAGAAGATAAAAGAATTGAAGAAGCACTCAAATAACAACTAGAATAAAAATACAAGATCATTGGAAATTTGGAAGCAGATATTGTCACATTAAGAAAGGATATTCAAAAGGAAAATATGTAGAACAAATCAAAAGTTTTGGATGACATTATTAGTAGTCAAAAATCTCATCATGACAAGTCCGGACTTGGATACAATTAGACAGAAAAATGATCAAGCTCCAAAACAACAGAGCGAGAAACATATCCAAAAATATTTGCAGAAACAATCAAGGGGGATAGGAAGATCTACAAGGAAGATTATAGGGAAACTCCTCCACTGAGAAGATTCATATTTCAGAATCAACAACCAACAGAGAGGTCTCAGGAAGAAGAAAAATTCATAAGAGTACCTACTTTCAGAATATCTTCAAATCTTAGGTATCAAACTATTTTTTTTGGTTTATTTTATGCATGTAATAATTTTGGACATAAAGTCGTGAATTGTAGAGCTAACAATAGGAACAAAAACAACTTTTAAATTCATACATGAAGGGGTTATCCAAGAAGGCCTAGTGAAACACAAAGAAGAAGTTACAAAAGGTTTGAATCTTTGAGCATTGAAGTGGAATGTTACAAATGTAAAAAGTTTGGACACATGGCCAAAGATTGTAGAATGACAGTCCCTCCTAGAGAACCGCAACAGAATAACAACTGTCATAGACAGGAACCTCAAAAAAGGACATGGATAAGAAAGAAAAATCAATATAGTAATGAAGAATGCACACTCACTCTACAAGATAAGAAGAATAAACGTGGTTGGTATGTTGACAGTGGGTGGTCAAAACACATGAAAAGTGATAGAAACATGTTTCTTACATTACAAAAGGAAAGATATGGATCATTATCCTTTGTAAATGATGATTCATCCAAAATCATTGGAAAAGGAACAGTCAGAATTGGGAACAATAATACAAAGGCAGAAAAAGTTCTACTAGTAGAAGATATGAAACATAGTCTTATAAGTGTGAGTCAAATTTGTGACTAAGGTCACAAAGTTAATTTTGATTCACAAAAGTGTGAGATAAGAAAATAAGGTTCAGGAAAATTGATTGCTACATCTACGATAACTTCAAGAAACATATATGTGTTAAGTGAAATTGGAAATGAAAAGTGTTGTCTAGGAAAGGAAGATGAAATTTGGCTATGGCATAGAAGAATGGGTCACATACATTTTGATAACCTTTTCAAAGTCAACAAAAAAGAAGCAGTTAGTGAAATGCCCCAAATCATCAAACCACCAACACTTTATGCAAGCATTGTCAACAAGGAAAGAAAACAAAGACTAATTTCAAATCAAAGGAATATTCAACGACAAGACCACTGGAAATTGTGCATATTGATATAGTTGGACCAACTACAAAAAAGGGCTTAAAATGTGAGAAATAATTTATGTTATTAGTTGATGATTATACAAGAATGACCACAGTTTGCTTTCTCAAGAATAAGTCAGAAGTTTTTGAAAACTTCAATATCTGCAAGGAAATGGTTGAAAATGAAATGGATTCAAAAATCAAATGCTTGAGATCTGGTAATGGAGGAGATTTCACTTCAAAGGAATTTATGGACTACTGCAATAATCATGGAATAAAAATGTAATTCTTCGTTGTTAGGACACCTCAACAAAATGGAGTTGTTGAAAGAAAGAATAGGACAGTACAGGAAATGGCTTGAACAATGTTAATGGATTCCAAATTGACATATATGTTTTGGACACAGGAAGTTCTTACACCATTTCACATTCAAAATAGAGTAATGCTCAGAAACAACATTGACAAAAATCCTTACGATCTATGGAAAGGAAGACCAGCAAATGTAAAGCACTTCAGAGTTTTTGGAAGAAAATGCTACATCAAAAGAGAAGATGGTAGAATGGGAAAGTGTGACTCTCGTTTGGACAAAGGAGTACTCGTTGGTTACTCAAGTACAAGAAAATCATACAAGTGTTACAACCTGATATTTAACAAAGTGTGAGATTTACAACATGCTACAAAGATAGGATAGTGTTGAAATTTACTTTCTTAGATTGAATCACTAGGGAAGTTTTAAAGTTTTTGTAACAGGCCCATACATGCCCACATGTCCATAATCTAGGATAGTTTCAAAGCTTTCTTAGATTAAATCACAATAGGGAGTTAAAGGAATAGTAAGGACCCACATTTCCACATGCTAGTTTCCTAGGGACTTTAAAATTCTGTGAGGTTGTACCAATGACACATAGTAACTTAGGCAATCAAAACTTGTAAGGACCAAGCGAAGTCCACCTACAGCAAGGTGACACCTAAATTATTAAAAAATTGGCACACTTTCACTTGTTCACACACAAAGTTCGCAAATCACTCACATAGTCTTATCTAGAAATCTTGGAGGTTGAAGTAAGTTTCCTCCATTGGGATTCTGAAATGCCCCACCTATTTTCTTGACGAGACTATCCACTCCCACTTCATTTCAACGAGGTCGGTTTACACCCACAATCTCTCAAACAATCACACCTAAAATATTTCTAAAAACTTACTAAGTTTTCCTCCACAGGAGGTGCCAAAATAATTTTTTTAGTCTAGGTAGCATCTCGGGGATAGGCATCCAAATAAATCCCTGTTATCTAGTTGTCACATCGTCAAAATAGTAGAAGTTGACAAATAGGGAACTTTTAAATCCTCCAAGTCAAGTGTTCCTACACCATAAGGCAGGGAGATACCCATGAAGGGTTGAAGGCCGAGGTCTGGTTGTTCTGTGAATGCCCCCTTGAGGCACCCACCTCTTGGATGGGATCTTTCCCGTGACCCATTTCTTAGGACAAAAATATAAATGTCACACTTTGACCGAGATACCTAGTGACCAAAATTTAGGACATCCACCCAGGTGGCAATTGTGGGTTGCAATTGCACCTTGATCAGATTTTGTGCATCTATTGGGAAATATCACCAGCTCTTTTGGGATATGCCCCCTCTACCCCTCATTATAACTAATTTCTTCATCCTTCACTAGTTTCTCTTCTGGTGGCTTCAGACCCCACTTTCGAGTGCTATTGGAAGGTCCAGTGCTATTTGAGAGGAAGGATGTTACGTCTTTTAGGACACGAGAATTTGTTTTCTATGTTCTCCCACGTGGACAAAATCCACCTATCCACATATATGATTCTTTATCAAATTGATTTATGTATGATTCCCTTCTGATTACATCTGATTGGGAAATATATTGTGAAGGTTCAAAAATTGCGACAAAGGCTCTTGTTTATTTATTTCTCTCACCACCATTTGCACACATCCACTCAGCTAGTTGGACATCATAGGGGATGCACAAAACCCCCATTGTTCCAGACACCTACTATATCTCCCTCCTATTTTAGGTGGATTTCCTAGTCTTTCCAACTCATCGACTACACCTTCTCACACCCCTATGAGTGCCACTATCTTAGGATCAAATGTTCTTGGTTCCACCTTACTTGGGTCCACTTTGCAAGGTCAAACATCCCCAAAATATCCTTTCCACAGAAGTAGGGGACCAACTTCTTCTCAAGGGAGAAGTACAAACCCACCTAATCCCCCTCAAGGGTCAGGTACGTAAAACATTCACACTATGGCTGGAGCTAATCCTCCACCACCACCTCAGATGCCTTACTTGGCTTCCGTCAACATACCGTATCTAACTAAACTTACCAATGATCCTATATTTTACAACCTCACATGGCCTATAATGCCTACCAAACTCCCTTCAAACATCCCCAAGTTCAAAGGAAAATCGGGAGATGATCCCACCAACCACATCATGACCTTTCACTTATGGTTCTCTTCAAACAACATCACAGACGATTCCGTCCAATTGAGGTTATTTCAATGTACACTCACTGGCCCATCAGCTAAGTGATATGTAGAAGAACAATTTGGGTCCCATGTGACCTTTGAATCCTTGGCCAAAGCATTCTTGACCTTCTTTCAACTACCAATTCATCATGACAATGGCCTCGAACTACTCTCGAAGATTAAACAAACCTCTTCCATGCACATCGTTGACCACATTCACGAATGGATTTGGCGACGTAGTCTCTGCAAAGTTGAAGCTACTCCACAAAAATGTCTCAAATGGTTCTTCAAATCACTTGTTTCCCTCCATGCCAAAGATGTGGTCGCCACCTTCCCCCAGTCTAAATAAGAATCCATTAGAAAGGAACAACAGTTCGAACTCATCTATTCCCAGTTAGGATACTTATATACAGTAATCCCCGATGCCCCAAGACCCGTTCCATTCGGCCAGGAAAAACCTGGGATGTCTCACTCAGTGGATGGATTGATTGGTACCACTACACACCACAATTCACATCCCCAAAAACCACCAATGTATGGAACCCCTTAGTATCTCCCGACATATGGAGGAATACCTTATTATCCTCCTCCTCCTTATCAACAACCATACCCTGTTTCCCTACCTCCACCCATAAATGGACCCCCTCTAGAACCCACAATACACCCACCTGTCCAACCAAGTTATGGTACCCCCTCTACCATATCTTATACCCTAAGCACTAGTGAAAGTGCTACACCCTCCTATGTACCCTATGGATCATCACAACATAATCCGTACTTTCCATTTCCTGGTCCCCCACAACCCATGGCTCCACCACAAGGACACCCACACTCTGGGGATAATTTTGTTCATCCCTCTCCCATTCAACAATACCAAAATTTTGAAAAACTGAATACGGCCAACCCAACCCATCATTCAAATAATGCCAAAAGAAAGGAAAAAAATGGAACAATAATAATCTAGGGCAAGGAGGAAACCATCCCCAACAAAACCAACCGACTGGGGGCAATGTGAATTCGGGGAAGTAGAACCCTCAAGGGGGGAATAACAACAAATGCCAAGGAAAGAACAACAAAAATATTCAGACAAACTTCCCTTGTGCCCTTTGTGGTGAGTTTGGTCACTATACTCATCATTGCCCCCAAATCGTTGACTTTAAATGGATGAAAGACTCTGTGAATGGACCATGTCCCTCAACACTGCCTACCCCTCTGCAAGCCCCACAACAATATGTGCAGCAAGCACCCCCAACCATGCTATAAAACCCCATTCCACACCAACGGGTGATAAATACCCAACAAGACATGCAACCTACCCCACCACAGTTGGGACAGTATCCCAATATGGGCAATCATGTCGATCGCACTATCCTCCTCACCAGTGAGGAAGACGTCCTTCTACAAACACGTAGTCGTCAATATAGCACACCCCCCGAGTCTTCTCCCACCACCTCGGAAGCAACCCCAGTCACAACTAGACCCCCCTTAATGATTCCTTGCCCTAATACTGAAATACCCCTTTATATTCCTCGCATCTCATTGCCTAGGAATTTCCACAACCCTTAGGCTAGGGTGGCTCATAATTACAGTTTGGTTGATGACTTGGCACAATCTCTGGCTGCCATGTCAGTCTTAGAAGTCCATCAAAGTTGTCCCACTCAACGAAAGTCATTATTTTCCACCCTGGTGGTAGTTGATCCTATTGATTCCTGACTCATCACATTTGATCTTGACAACAGAGAAACTCACCTCCCCGCTCTTATCGCTTTTCAAATCCTCGTGAAAATACAGAACATTAGAATTCATTGGTGCATCATTGATGAAGGTGCATCCACATGTATCATGTCCAAATCCGTATGGTAGAAACTTGGTTCCCTTGAACTCATACCATCTTCCATTACCTTAAGAGCCTATGATGGATTACCATCTTCTCCCGAAGGGGTCTTCCAAAATTCCCCTGTAAAACTCGAGGGAAAAACCATTCTCATTGATATTGAGGTTATCGATGCCCCACTTGATTATAATATCTTATTCAGTCGTAGCTACATGTATTCTATGAAGGAAGTTGCTTATTCTATATTTCAAACCATGATGTTCCCTCATAAAGGGAAGATCATTACCATCAATCAGATTTCACATTATGAGCCTAACCCTTCTACCAACATCGATAACATCCTCCCATTCATCCACACTAATCCTGATACATACCCACTCATCGAGATGGGCCCTAGAATGTTCAAAGAACCATCCTTGCTTGGGACGTACCATGGTGCACCACCGCTCATTCATCCTTCCAATCAAGTATGTGTTGTCTCATCCAACGAAACTGAAGATATTCTCCCTCCCACCGAGGCCTCTTTTTCCCCTGACGTCCCATTAGTCGCAGAATACCTCCCTCAGGAATCTCTTTGGAAATTGCTCAAATCTACCCATTCTTGATCTTCCCCTCCCCCGGGGCCATATCCCAGTTTGGGAAACAGTCCCCCAAGCCATTACCCAAATCCCTTTCTTTTACCCCCCACCATGTGTACAATCTTTCCAGGTAGCCACAACGCTCACCCTTCCTAACATGGTGTTAGAAATTCCAGTATGGTATCTCCATCCACCTAAGATGGTCCCTCAACCATCCCTTCCCCCCAAATCAAAGGAATCTTGATGCGGATTCCCATACTTACCCCCACCATCTCACCCACACCGCCACTCATTAGCACCCCTGCTACAACTGGGGGCAGATGAAAAATTAAGGATCCCACTTCTCCACTTCCCCCACGTGTCCAACCTCCTTGCACACTATGCAAGAAAGACAGACACCCCACCAACAAGTTCCCATATCTCCCCGAGTTACGTAATCTCATTCAACTCCCTCGAGCACCACCAGCGCTCGTCACTTCCTCTAGTATTGTCGCTATCTCCCAGAACACTAGTAACAAAGGACTGTGAACCAAATTTGCATGCACCATCTATTCAGAGTATGGCCATTATACACACCATTTCCCAGCACTACTCCAATTCCGACAGATGTTAGCAGTAGTACGCCAGAGCTTTTAGCAAGAACCCAATCCATCTGCATCATCCTCAACCAATGTCACATACATCCATTATGTCACAAATTCAGTCAATGAATGTATGAGGTGCCCTTTCTCTCTCTATGAATCATTAGATCATTTCGCATACCAATGTCCTATGATCATTGAATATAGACAATGCCAAATGGCCCTGATTCAAAATCCTACCCCCCCCTGAAGAATCAATAATTAATCCTACTCCATCATTAGAGGTTATTTATATTACTTCTCCTAAGCCTGAAACACTCCCTACTCCTCCATGGTTCTTGGATGATTTATACGAGGATTTATCCCCAAATCCCCCCAATTCTCTAGTTCATTTTCCTACGGAAATTTTACGCCTGACTATCATTTTTAACCCACAATATCTTGATATTTGGTTTACGTAGAGCGAACCATCGCAATCCGCTTGCATCAATCACCCTACTTATTTATCATCAGGAGACAACGACACAATGATAGTCACTAATGTCACTCCTCTCGATCCCCTATATTCATGACAGTTTCACTGCGATGAAGATATCCTCGAGGAGTTAACTACCCCCGATTGCCCATGGGATGTGCTCCACCACAAAGTGCGCTTTCTTTCACAGGAGGCCTTCATGCCTCCTAACCAACAACCCATATACACAGTCGAAACCAAATATTTTCTCCCATCATGGCATATAGATTGGTTCAATAACCCTATCCTTGCCCCTGATGCTTTTGAGGAAGGAAATATGGCCAATATTTCCCCGACCATGAAAATAGATATTTCCATCAAATCTAGAATTATCAAGGAAATCACCATTGGTGCTGCGTTCTCTCCTGAAGAAATCACTGCTTATAAATCCCTCTTCCAAGAGTACCGAGACATTTTTTCCTAGTCATACACAGAGATTCCCAACCTTGATCCCTCTATTGTCGAACATCACATAAACACCTAGCCCGATATCACACATGTCCTTCAAAAACAACGACCACTAAACCCATCCAAAGCAGCGACCACCAAAGCCGAGATTGAAAAATTACACGTTGTAGGGTTCATCTACCCCATATCATATACGTCATGGGTCTCCAACCCCATCCTTGTTGTTATAGGATAAATCCGTGAGTGAGGACACAAACCGATCTCCCTAGATCCACCCGGATCTAGAACAAAAAAGGACAGAATAATACACTTTCCCTAGATCTAGCCTATCGAACGAACTAAGAGATAAGGATTATGGACATACCTTATGAATGATTTCCTTATGTCTCTGTTGTTCCAAGCTTCACTCCGATGCTCTTGTCCCGTTCAGATCACAACAGTACAAACCAATCGAAGTAAAGGCAGATTAACATATTCAATAGCTAGTCTATACATATGATCAAGGAGTTATGTAATAAAGTGACATCATATTTATGGGAAAGGGACATATTACTGTATTGAATTAATTGAAAGTGAAACTTACAACCTGAGCCTTGATGTTTTATATCTCCTTTTGATGGCTCCTAGCTCTGACACACACACTTTCTCATGCATGAAGAAAATCAACCACTTGTGATAACCTTGTTGTTGTCTCTTGTTGCTGTAGCATCAGTCCTCCATACAGTCTTGCACTAATTCTCTAGCTATCTTGCTTCTTGTTTGCTTAACCCTTTCCATGAGAAATCTCCTCAATATATAGGAGAAGATAGATTAGTTACTTGGATAGGAAATGATCCCAAGATATCTGGAATGCCAGCACTCGAATAACCATTCGAAGCCAACTCATGTTTCTAGAAGATTCCCTTCTAGAAGATTCAAGATCTTATATTTTTCCTTCTTTTGGAACATGTTTTCACCCTGGCTATTAGTTACAGTGCAAGAGGTTCGCACCCCAGCTTAAAGCAGCCTGTGAGAATCAGGCATTCTCGCAGGTAGATATATAGGTAGCCTACGAACATCCTTTAAAAGCATGATTTCTGGAAGAAGACAAATGTAACTTTTCTCAGGAAAGTGTTCTTAGTGAAGAGCTTGATTTTCTATCATCATAACATCATCACAATGACCAAAATTGCGGATAACACCTGTCAACAAAAAATAGGGCACTATCTATGTCTATACTGACTTTCGTAACCTCAATCACGCTTGTCCAAAAGACAATTTTCCAATGCCCTTCATCGACCAAATTATTGATGATTGCACGGGTCACAAGGCTTTGTCCTTCATGGATGATTTCTCTGGCTACAACCAAATCCAAATTCACCCAGCTGATCAGTAAAAAACCACATTCACTACCCCTTGGGGCACCTTTGCGTATCATGTCATGCCATTTGGCCTCAATAATGTTGGGGCCACTTTCCAACGGGCCATAACATACATCTTTCATGATCTGGCTCATATCATTCTCGCATACTTGGATGACCTCACAGCTCGATCCAAGAAATGCACTCAGCATCTCAATGATTTACGAATCATCTTCCAAAAGGTATCATCAGTACAACATCCACTTGAAACCCATCAAATGTGTATTCTGCATCACTTCTGAGTGCCTCCTTGGGTTCATCGTGTCCCAATGTGGCATTACTGTGGACCCCCTCAAAGTCCAAGCCATCACAAAAATTCCACCCCCTTGGAATTTACGCCAACTATAGAGCCTACAAGGTAAAGCTAACTTTTTACGGTGCTTTGTCCCAGATTATGCTACTCGTGCACACAACTTCCTTTGCTTACTCCATCATGACATCCCATTCCAATGGGATGGACATGCCCAAACCGTTTTTGATGACCTTAAAGCAGCTCTCTCCAATGCCCTATTGATTAGTCCACTTGACTATAATCGCGACTATATCCTCTACATATCGGCCTCAACCATCTCAGTAGCAGGAGTTCTCATCCAAATAGGGGATGACGATCGTGAGCATGTCATTTACTACATTAGTAAAAACCTTTCAGGGACACCCTTGAAATACAATCATGAAGAGAAGCTCTCTCTTGCAGTTGTCCTCGTACTCCAGAAGCTACGCCATTAGATTCTTCTTCGAACTACCAAAGTCATAGCAGATTCCAACCCCATGCAATACTTTCTTAGTCATCGACAAATTAATAGTAAAATTTCCCGATGGATCATCATCCTTCAAGAGTACGACCTCAAATTCTCAACACACAAGAGAAAGAAGTCCCTTATCCTCGCCGAACTCATCTTGATGTTTCCCTCAGATACTACTAGTTCCCCCATCAATACCAACTTCCCTGATGAACATCTCTTTTACATTCCCTCAGATGACCCTTGGTACAGAGATCTCCTCGTCTACCTCCGAACATAAAAATTCAGAAACCACCTCTCTAGAGACGATCATCGATGGATTCGTCACCAAGCCCCACATTACCTACTCATCAGAGATGTTTTATACCAGCATGGAGTCAACACTGTACTTTGTCAATGCTTAACTATCAACGAGGTCGATCGAGTCTTGAACAATTTCCACAATGGCGCTCGTGGGGGGCACCTCTCAGGGATGTCCACCACCCAAAAAATCATTCGCACTGGTTACTTTTGGCTTACCTTGTTTCATGATTGTATTCACACTGTGAAACGATGTGAAAAATGTCAGCGTTATGCCAAAAAAGCACGAGCACCACCTGCTCTTCTACACCCAGTCATCATTGCCGACCCCTTTTGAAAATGGGGTGTAGAATTCATGACTTGCAACCCTCCATCCAACAATGGACACAAATACATCATCATGGTAGTCGATTACTTCACCAAGTGAGTTGAAACTATGCCTACCTTCAATAATACCACCGATATCGTGGCCTGTTTTTTCTTTAACCATGCCATTTCCCTCTTTGGAGTACCACTACAACTAGTCTCTGATCACAGGAAACATTTCGAGAATGAGATTTTCGTCGAACTCTCATCCAGGTTAGGCTTCTCCCACGAGTTTGCCTCCCCATATTACCCTCAGTCAAATGGCTAGGTCGAAGCAGTCAACAAGGTCCTCAAAACCATTTTGCAGTGCACGGTTGACAAACATAAGACCAATTGACATCATAGGTTATTCTCTATGCTATGGGCCTGTCGCACGATAATCAAAACTGCCACTGGTTTCACACCTTTTCATCTAGTCCATGGGGTGGAGGCCACTCTTCCCATCGAGTGTGAAATTCCCACCTTACACACTGCTATTGAGCTATTACCTGACACTGCTTCAATGCAGTAGCATTTGCTGAGCTTAGATTCCCTGTATGAGGATCGTCGATCTTCATTACAGAACAATGAAGTAGCCAAAAAATGATCAAAGTCCACCTTTGATTGCCATGTCAACCTTTTCTCATTCAATGAAGGTGACCTCGTCCTCACTTACGATGTCTCTCACGATATCCTCGGCCATGGAAAATTTGAGTCACTATGGCATGGAACTTATATCATCCAACATTGCCTTACTAAAGGCATGTATGTTCTAACCTCCCTTAAAGGCCACCCTCTCAAAGAACCCGTCAACGGGTTGTACCTAAAGAAATTTTATGCCTGAGCGTAGCCATTGCACACTAGGATTTTTTCTTTTTGTATGTTTGTTTTAGAGTTTTTAATATTCTTTCATCCGTACCTCACATCTAATCTATCACTTGTGTTATTGACAGATGGCACCTCCATCGGCCTACCACATTGGTTACGCCGATGGAGCTAGTCGTTGGACACAAAATCTCGCTTTGGCTGCTTGGGCTCTCTATTCACCCTCACATGAACTGCTCCACTCTAGAGGCATATGTTTAGTCTCAACCACCAACAATAAAGAAGAATACATCGTCGTCATTGGTCTCCTTTCTAAGGCCAGCCATTGCCATGTTTGTCACCTTAGCATTTTACTTGATTCCCAACTGGTCGTCCTCCAGCTCAATAATGTGTATTGCGTTCGCGATCCTTACCTCTTCCACAAATACCTGCAAGTTAGAATTTTATCCCGACATTTTGATTCCATTACATTCACATATATTCCAAGACAATTTAATCAAATAACAGATAACATGGCTAACCTAGTATTAGATTGGCATTTATCACATCAGGTTACCAGTACGCATACATCAAACATCAATAATCTATCAGAACATATAAATTAGACATCATCAACCAAAACAAAAAACACATGTAAACATCACCAAGATCCCAAAATTTATATCCATATATATATCGGTCAAATGTGCTATCCACATGTTTACAAAAATATATATATCATACATATACAAACATCTGTAGGTCGGTGAACCAACTCGCCCCTATAGATACAAAACTGCTGCTACTACACCTAGTAGGCTCTAAGGGCTATATAAATACCAAAAAACATATAAATACATACAGAAACACTCATGGTACCTCTAGATCACCACCACCTAGCCCTCCCTCAAGAGGTGGCATCCCACCCACTATTGGTCCCTCCGGACCTGGAGGTAGCTGCCTAGTCATGGAAGCACCTGCTACTGCTTCTCTTCGAACCATGGTCCACCACACAAATGGAACCCCCACACACTGCTCTAGGATGCCCTCATCCTAGATCCGCGACCACATGCCCTCGGGCACTCCCTGTAGCACCACCTCCAAGCAACGACGAATATCCCCAAACTCTCCCCTAGCCTTGGATGGAGGAGAATGTGATGGCCCTGCACCAGGGTCATTAAAACGATGTCTCCTAGCCACTCTCTCATCATCCACAGGCTTCACCCTAGCATTCTCCCATCGTCATCTCTCTCCTTCCCATGGCTCTCCCCACGGAGGTCTCACCGACCCCTGACACGCTAATGCTCTAACCAAATCCACCTTGTACCCACGAGGCCCCACATTTACACATACAACAAACAAATGATAGCATCCACATCCACCCATACCTAAAAATATACATGCTATACTATCTACAAAATAACAATATCACACCATACCTCTATGGTCGAACACCTCTCTTGGAGGTAGCACCATCTCCAAATCATCCTAGAAGTCCACCCTGAAGTATGGGTACCGTAGTATAATATGTGGCATCTGACACCACACCTGTGCAACCTCGACCATGAAATAGTGGCCACCCTCCCCACCATCGTGGAGAATCAAAATCCTCAACCACTGCCGCAGTCATGACTCTCACACACCAGGTGCACCCAATAACACTCTCGGGTGCAACATAGGCACTCTCTCCAAAAACCATGCCACCAAGATCGATCCAAAGGGAAACTCCCCTGAGTGTGCATCTTGACACCTATCTAGTTGCCCTACCATCCTGGAATTTAGCATCAAGCCCCAGGCAAAATGCTCTCCTGCCAATGCCCTCTCCATAATCCTCAGCTAACCACCACTGATCTACTGAGTCACAAGGGACCCATATACCCTCACAACCATTACTGCCACACAATGATGAACCAGGGCATCCATCGCCCCAATAATCACCATGGAGCTTGACATAAAGTTCTCCACCATACTATACATCTGACTTAGGACCTCCAACTGCCCATCCCCAAGTACTATGAGCTTCGTCGGTAAGGGAGTTCCTAAAAAAGGAAGCCCCATCAAGAAATATACATCCTCCACCGCAGTGAAGGCCAACTGCTCACCCCTCACCATAAAACAATGCAGATACAGATGCCACATTTGAATCAAGAACTGCAAGAGGAACTCTTGGGCCCATATCAGGGGGCACTCAAAGAACTTCAGTAGTCCACACGCTGCCAAAGTGTCACGAAACTCTAGGCTCCTCATCAGTCACAACCTGCTGTAAATGGGACCAATCTCTCTCTCTCCAGTGAATTTACATCGTCCAAATGATCACTTGCATCCACATATATAGTACTTTATCAACCATCTCAAACATACAAACATCAAAATCTCTAAAAAAGATCAAGTTTTACACCTTTCAACTTTGCCTCCAAGGTGCGGCTGTTTTCCCCACAGGCACGCACACATGCACACTTGTTCATCCCTCATTCATGCACTCATGCATGATTTTTGACCGAATAGAGTTGCACTCATGCGCCCCTATCTCTCACATGGGCATGCCTCATAGTGCGCTTGTTCACTACATAGCGGCGCACACATGCACAACTATTAGAATTACAGACACACATGCATGCATTGTTGTACCTTGAACAGGCACGCATGCCATGCATGATTGTTCTCTCCATTAAGGCTTCCCCATGCACAGATGTCTGAATTATAGGTGCACACTCATGTGTGCAACTTTCTTGATTGCTTGTGCACTAGGGGGCCCACACCTACAAAAACCCTTATATGGCCCTTTGTACAAGCCTTGCCCAAAAATAGAAACCCTAGTCCTATGCAGGATGATACGACAACTAACCTAAATCTCATTGATTCTGAATTGGTTGCCTTGATCTCCCGAAATCTCCAAAACTCCTCTAAACTTGCTCGTCCACTCAATAACACAGCAGGTACAAATGAGGTGGCATTGTGGACCCTACAACTATATAGTCCATTTTTCCAAACTTCCAGACTCAATTAAGGGAGCTCAAGGCATCCATTTTTCAATCCATCTTCAGCCACGGGATCAACACCCTGTCATCTACATCATGACAGTCCCTAGGCCACTTTTCATCCTTAGCCCCTGTGGGTCATTTTTCTCATATTCTGCTCAGGTACGCATGCTTACATTATTGAGTAACCTCTATATGATCTTTCTCTTCAAATATTTTTCATGTCAGGTATTTGTTTTTCATGTGTGAAGGTACTTGATCATCATATCTCAGCAGTATTCATTCAGCTATATCCTCAACACTGGCATGTATTCATTCCCTCTAAATATCAATATGCATCTCCCAGACATACCCTCCGATTTTTACCGCTAGGATCCCCATATCCGGTTCCGTAGTCTCGTCCCCTCCACCGCATTTCGGTACTGTCACCCGATAACACTCTCATCCACATGAGTTGTCCCATTCATCGTCCCCCCTAGACACTTTGACACTCATGTTGTTCTCCCCATTTAGGGATGGGAGTCCCGATAGTCTTACATCATGTTGTGAATCAGCCACATAATCCTTCTCCTCATTTTGCTAGCCTACCCAATGGACTCCCAGGGTACTTCCTCACGGTTTTATTTTGAATGCACTCCCGCAACATCATTAACCATCCATTTCCTCCACCATCGGTTTTCCCATCTACAGATTTCCCTCCATTCATTTACCTTATACAGAAACCCACCTATGGGACCCCCACCCTCCACCCATTCTCCAATCAACTTTCATCCTCACTGGCCAAGCCATATTGCACTGGGGCAACCATTTCTGTATCTGAACACTCATCCCAAATTATTCTTTATTCATTTGGTAATTGTACAAAGCCGTTGTTTCCAACATTTTACATATCGTTTTGTTGTCACCTTTGGAAACCTTCTTCCATTTTGGAAAACACAACTCATACCACCCTTGGTTGAGGAATTCCTTATCAAATACTTATGTTGACATCACCCATAAACCCTGATTATCCCACAGGTCCCCTACCTCTTCTCTTTCAGTTTGTTCACTTTGTCCTGCCTCTGGCACAACTTTTCCCACGTCTGGTTGTCCCCCTAACACTCGACTTACTTGAACGGTTGCTTCCACTTATACTTCACATATATCCCCAACCAAGGGAAGTCTTGAGTTTCATTGCATCTTAAGTTCTTCCATGTACCTCATCAGTTCTTGATCTCATCCAGTGGATTTCATGAATCCCTTTGATTCTTGGAGTCACGTCTCCCTTTTTGTCGACATCAGCACACTTTCGAGAAGGGAGACAGTATCTTGACTCTCATTACCTTTACAATGAGGAGTCTCGGATGACACAGGGAGAACCACCATTGCTCTCTATTGTCATTGACCCCCATAACATTCAACTTAAACACTTTCTCATGTTGCGGTGGGTCTTACTTCATGACTATTGCAATTGTTTTCATATATTCCAAAGACCTCTGAAATTTGATAAGCTATCAATGCCTGTGTATCATCGACACCTCTCACAGGTGTCCTTACCTTTTTTTCAAAGTTTGTTCATCATCAAAATTTTCCTCTGTCATTACCAAACTGCCCCGAAGGGCACTATAGTGATCTACACCAACACACCATTTCAGTTATTGTATTCCACATTTTTGAGTTACATGACACGAGCATGGGGCATGCCCGCCTCGTTTGTACAAAATTTATTTTTCACACCTTGCGAAAGGTTGGGTACTACAGGTTCCCCTCTCCCTCCAACAGGTCTCTCTTGATACTCTCATTTTTTCTCTTTCTTACAATAGTATTCTCAGTAGAAGAAACATTGATGAATTTTGGCTATAGGTATGCTCCTAACCTCGTCCATCAGGGGGCATCTATTATCACTGAAATTTCGTCTGCAAATGGTTACAAGAATCTAGCATCTTCAAACAGCTATTAGTTCACCCATGGACCAAAAATCACCAAAATTGCATTTCCAAAAGGTCCAAAACTATACAACCAGTTATAAAATCAACATGCACTAAGGATATACAGGAAGCGCACACACGTGTGCCAGTCGAAAATGATGGAAAAGAGCATATGCGCCCGATGCATGACTGTGGACGCAAAAAGCCATGCAAAACTCATAATGACGCATTTATGATATTGTTTGGCATCCCACCCACTTCTGGTTTAGCTTCCAGGTTGATTTGACATCCAAATCTCAGCTGAATCCAGCTGGGTGGCTGGTCAAAGACCTAAAGGTGCCCTAAATAGCCCCTTGTTCACACTAAAAGTTGGTTGAATAATGACTCAAAGTTATGATATAAAAGGAAGCCATGGGTGCACTACATTTTCAAGGAATTCATTTGTATTGTTATGCTTCTGGTATTCTCTTGGAGGATCCTCTTTCCTCATCAAGGGTATGCTAGCACCATTACACTTAGCCATTCATATCACCTCTAGAATGAATGTGATTTGGATTCTCTTCACCATTTCATCCTATTTCCTCATTTGTAAGAAGAGCTCAATATTTGGGGGTTCAAGAGCCTTCCCTTGGAGGAAGAGGGGACCCAAAGTCTCTATTTCCTCTTGGTGTTTTATTTCCACTAATACAATTCTTTCCATTGGTGGCATGAGTCTTGTTTGTTCCTTGTTCTTACGTTCTTATGCACTATAGTTTAATTGTTTTTATAATTCCTAGATTAATTCTTTGCTTATATTTTATGATTTATATTTCTAACTCTTTTATTTACTGTTGTCTTACCTAGCTGACCCAACTAGGCTTGTAAGCACCATTATTTTTCTCATTTAGGTGACAAAAGAGGTGCAACAAACGTAAAAAATGATGAAACAAGTAGACAAGAATTAAAGGAAGAAGAAAATGAATCAATGGAACAGATTTACAAAGAATAAACAAAAGATGAAAAATAAGGGGAAGATGAAGAGGATCCGATAGAAACAGAATACAAAGTTCAAAAAGTAACTCCAAAAACACCTAGCAGACGAGTAAAAAAGAATAATCCTTCAGATCGTATTATCAGAAGCAAAGACGCAGGTATTGAGACTAGAAGAAGAATTTGTTCACTAGAATAAACACACCTGACACTCACATCTATAATTGAACCAACCTATTTTGAAGAGGCCAGCAAGGATTAATTTTGGAACAAGGCCATGGATGAAGAATTGGATCAAATAAAGAAAAATGACACTTGAGAATTGGTTCCAAGACCAAAGGATAAGAATGTGATTGACACAAAGTGGGTATATGAGAACAAATTAAATGAATATGGATAGGTTACAAGGAACAAAGCTAGATTGGTATTTAAATGATATGCATAGATTGAAGGAATTGACTTTGAAGAGACATTTTCCCCAGTTGCCAGAATGGAAGCAATCTGATTTCTTTTAGCTTATGCATGCTTCAAATATATTAAAGTGTATCATATGGACATAAAATAAGCTTTTATGAATGAGGAACTTGAAGAAGAAATATACATTGAACAACTAGAAGGATTTCAGTTGTCAGAGAACACAGATTATGTGTGTAAATTAAAGAAGGCATTGTATGGTCTAAAATAGGCTACTAGAGCATGGTAATCTAGACTGGATAAATATCTACAATAGGCATGGTTTAGAAAAGGAAGTGTAGACAAAAACTTCTACATCAAGGTAAGTCAAGATAGTATTTTATTAATTGAAGTTTATGTTGATGATGTTATTTTTGGTACTGATGATGATAGGTTAAGACAAAATTTGCAAAGGATATGCAAAATGAATGTGAAATTTCATTACTTGGAGAACTATCCTTATTTCAAGGACTTCATATACATCAAAGAAACCAAGGAGTTTTTATTTCTCAAACCAAGTATATTAGAGAAATGCTAAAGGGGTTCAGAATGGAAGATTGAAAACCAGATATCGCTTCCATCAAAACCAGTTGCAAGTTAAGAAAATATGATGATTCAAAGTCTACAGATCAGAGGCAATACATGTGAATGATTGTTAGCCTACTATATGTGATAGAATCCATACCATATGTAATTAAGGCAATGTATAGGTGGCACAATTTCAGGAAGCACCAAAGGAATCACATGTATTAGCAATGAAGAGGATTTTCTGATATATCAAAGGAACATAAGAGTTTGGATTATGGTATCCAAAAGAAAATGATCTATCACTTATTTCCTACACAGATACAGATTGGGAAGGTTGTATTGATGACTGAAGAAGCACCAGTAGATCAATGTTCTACTTGGGTAAGTGTTTAGTATCATGTATAAACAGGAAACAATCATCAATATCTCTATCTACAACCAAGGTAGAGTATATTGCAACAACAACATGTTGTACATAGGTTCTATGGATGAAACAAAATATGACATATATACAGGTTGAGTATGATGATCCCATTCCAATTTATTGTGATAATACAAGTTCCATCATTATCTCAGAGAACTCGGTGATGCACTCCAAGACGAAGCACATTCCAATCAAGTATCACTTTCTACGGGAATAGGTTGCAGAAAAGAACATCAGAGTTGAGTATGTGGGAACAAAATAACAAGTGGAAAACATCTTTACAAAACCACTTCCATAGGAAGCCTTTGAGTATCTTCACCGGAGAATTAGAGTTATTTCAACTCAAAAATGAATGTTTTTGAATGATTATCTTATATGTATTAGATGTACATGAGGAAGCCCCATAAAGAGGACAGTTCAGGTTGGGAGATCAGATATTTCAGTTAGGGGGAGCAACCCCGAATGGAAATATACCTTTTCCATTGATGACAAAGGGAGGGATATTTTTCATATGCAGAGGACAGAGGCATGACTACAGAGGGAGAAATGGTCACAGAGATGTAGAGGATAGAGGCATGGTTATAGGGGGAGCATGAGTGATGTGACTTCAATATTGCATGACATGATTTCAGTATTGCATTAGAGTGTTTCCATCAATGCCAAATGGGGATATTGTTGATTAAGGTTGGTTTTCATTGATGTAAACCCTTGAAGAAATTCCGGTAGTGAATTCTGGTAGCACAAAGGTTTGGGTAATGGACCCAAGGTTGTTTCATGTATAATGGTATGAGTTTTAATATATTTGAAGGTAATACTATTCTATATGGATAGTACATGTCATTCAATTTTTGGTGGTATGTGGAACATCACATAATTCCTCACGGTTAGAGAGTTATGGCCATGAGAAGTTGGAGAACCCAGGTTTGGGTAATGGACCCAAGTTTGTTTGATGGATAATGGTATGAGTGTTGATATATTTGCAAGTAACACTATGCTATATGGATATTAAATTTCATGCCATTTCTGGTGGTATGTGGAATGTCACGTAACTCCTCACGATTTGAGAGTTTGGCCTTACGAAGTTGGAGGACCCTCATATGTCATCTAGAAGCCCCAAAAGGTCAAAGTAGTCAAAGTGGTTTAGGATATTTTAGAAGGTAAATAATAAAGTAAATTGATAAGTGTACTATAATTCAAAGTGAATACAAAATAAATTATTTAAATAATAAATTTAATGGAGAAATGAGAAGTGCGTTAACCCTAAAATAAGGAAAGTGGGAAAAGTGACCTAGAAGATGCTTCTAAGGAAGCTACTTGGAGAGTATAAATAAGAGGCAAGCCTCTCTCATTTTATATCACACTTGAGAATATTGAATATATATACGTGACTGAGGTAACTAAAGGATATCTAAGCTGAATTTCAGAGGGAAGGTGAAGAAAATAAGGCATGAATTCAAGGGAGGAGAAATTCTTTTGATGATTCTTTCTAAGGTATGTTATTTATAGGTCATCTCACCATTTTCGCAAACCTTTTTTCTAGAATGATTCAGACCGTGAAATTGATAGGAAATTGAGGAAACATATCCAAGTATCTGTGGTAAAAAGTTCATCTTGTGGGTCATTGTATTTTTGGAGTTACACTCTGTGGGAAATAGGGTTTGTGGCTAGTCCTGAAACTAGTCTATAATAGGTGTTTTGGGTAAAAACGTCATAACGTCTTCATAATAGATCCACATTCAGTAGAAACAAATGTGTTGGTTATATTAAAGTCTTTAGTATTCCATGTAACATTTTCATATTGATTCAATAAATATTTTGTTTGGGGCATGCTCTACAAGTTATCTCTCTAGAATAAGACAGAATTCAACAAGGTATGCCATTTTTTCTATAACTCCTTTTTTGAGAGGTTCCAAGTAGTGACACCTGGACGAATTGCATAAAACAAACTAAAGAACACTGAGTAGTATTTTTGTTCGAAAACATAGGTATTCCAACATAGGATGGACACCTTCAGTAACCACTCACATAACCAGATAAAAGATCAACACACTAATTTTTTCATGTGGTAAAACCCCTACGGGGAAACATCCATGGCCTCATCCAACACAACCACTTGGAGTAGTTTATTAATGCAAAGAAAAATATTACAAAGATATTTTACAAGAGAGTTTCTCACAATCGATCATCTAAAAATGACCCTCGATGCTCTTTAAATAGAGATCATGGACAAATTAGGTGTTAAGCCACAGATCAATGGCCATTAAGATTGAGGAGAGTATGAACCGTCAGATCACTCTATGTCAGGAACATATCGTGACCATCGGATTTCCTAACTACAAATGAAAACTAATCCATACTAAAAAAACACACTTTTACCTAATGACACATTAGACCAAGTAGATCTTAACTAAATCCTAAGTGTCTAAATATCGTAACAAATTTCAGATCTTTATTCAATACAGGTACATAGTTATGATTATTTCAAGTTAGGGTTGTTGACTAATCCCAAACTAGTCATGTGAGACTAAAGAAAAGTTTGATGAAAATTCTAGTCTCTTTTTGTGAAATTTAAGGAAGGTTTGCATGTGATCATATACACCAGGTCTATTACAGAGTTACAAATCATATTTGGATGATGAAATTGATGAGGGATTTTGGTTAAGGTACATGTTGGGTACATGATTGAGACAAGTAGTTGATGAGTTGGCACATAAATGAGGTATATAGTTGATGATGTTGGTACATATTGATGAGTCATAGTTGATGCATAGTTGAAACATGATTGGTACATACTTGGTACATGGTTGGATGGACTTTTTTATGGTACAGGTTGATTACAGGTTGTTTGGTATAGGTTGGTGCATGGTTGATGCACTTGTTTATGGTACGGGTTGATTACAGGTTGAGGTATAGGTTGATGCATTTTTTAGGTTTATTGGTATAGGTTTATAGTGGTATATATCACAGTGATAGTGTGACAGTGGTTCCATCATTCTACTTCTACTTCAGGGCGGTTGGACGGGGCAAGGACAGGCAGTTGTAACCACCTTCCGATTTTAGCCAGAGAACATAAGGATTTGTAGCCTCCTTTTGGTTGTAGCCATAGAATAGGGGAGTTGGAGATTCTCTCAGGTTGTATCCTGAGAAACAAGGGGGTTGGATCCTCCTTCCAATTGCAGATAGAAAACAAAGGAAGTTGGTGCTTCCAATGAATGTAATTATTCAAGACATATAAGAAAAATCATTCTGTGGTTTTCTCCTGCTTTGGGTTTCCATGTAAAACATTGGTGTATTGTGTATGTGTATGATTGTTCATTTGTTCATTGCTTATTTACTCTGCAATTATTGGATGAAAATGATACATTGATATAAAAGTTGGATTATATGGTTAAAAATGATTAAATTTCTCTATTACTGATTCACTCCACCTCTCAATAATCCAACAGATGATGCAGACATGATAACCCAAATGGTTTAGGATCGTACATCTAAGGATTTTGAGAATGTTTCACACCATAGGGACAAAATTCAAGAGGATATGACAAACATGCAATAGTTCCTCAAGAATATCGTGAAAGTGCAGGCAACTGACAGTAGTAGAGAAATAGGGTCATCAGCATCACAGACAGGAGAAGAACCTGAAGCAAGTGAGCGAGATACAGTCCACACAATACCGCAACCGAGTGCAACATTCCACATTACACCCATCATGTTGCACATGGATGATATTGTGGGGCAAACACCTCTAAAGGACTTATCTCAACTCCAATTGGTATTTCCATGGATAACATCCAAGGCTCTACATAAATTATAGGTTAATGTTACCCATGAGGTACATGTTGGACAACTGAGAGGGGGGTGAATCAATTGTTACTGTGCTTAAACAATAATGCTTCTTTTAAAATCTTTACAAGGCACTCAATGATGATCACAATAATGAAGAGAGATAAAGAAAGGCACATTCAGCATCAGTCACACACATGTGATACACAGAGACATATATTTCCTGAGGAAACCCATAAAGGGTAAAAACCTCTTTTTCTTTATATGATAAGTAATAGTTACATTCTTTACATTATCATACACATGAGAACCAACTCATAATGAGGCTACAACCTCTGTTTTGGAAGCTGCAACTTGCTGAGAGCACCAACTCTTTGTTTTCTCTAGCACCCACTAGAAGGAAGCACCAACTCCCTGGTTTCTCTAGCACCAACTCCCTAAGTGTTTCCAGCACCAACTGGATGGAAGAAACAACTTCCAATCATACAGGCACCAACTTGTATAACAGAGAACAAGAGTTCTCCCTTGCACCACCCTGCCACTCTGGTTTCTCTGGCTGCAACCAGATGGAAGCTACAACTCCCTGTGTTCAAGCACCCACTTGAACCTATGAGGACAACAGTCCTCCCTAGCACCTCCCTTCCACCCTGAAATAAAGAAAAAATTTGTTGCTGAAACTTATTACAGTGATATGACGTTCAACAATGGTTTACCAGACTCATCATTGTTTTGTTGTATTTCGTTGCTCTGTCTGCCTCATCGCCTTTCTGCACACATCACTTGCATTGTCTGTTCTTATGCATTTTATGCTCTGTGCGTCATGTCCAGTCACTGCACAGTTCCTCTTATGTTCATATCAGCTGTTGCACTCCCCTCCTTCTTCACACATGAATCACCTTCAATAACAACAAAAAAAACATCCTCCAACAACAACAACAACCCTTCTCTTCTTTGTACCGTGTATATATAGCTTCTGTGCAACTTGTGCATGCAATATTCTCCATTCCTCTGCATGCTCATACTGCGCCAATCTCCTCTATCTCTCGAGTGCTCTGCATAATCATCATCGTAACTCTTCAGCTTCTCTGGACGTTTTCCCACGCGTTCAACATCACTGGATGTTATGCTGAGATTCCTCAGCCTCTCTGGTAGTTGAGACTCTTCATATTCTCTGTGACATTCGAGCTCACCTTCTCTATTTTAGTTACTCGCTTCCATGCTCATACATCTATCGATCCCTTCTAAGAATAGTCTTCCTTTACTTGGACGAAGATTGGAGACTCTTCTTCTCCTCTAGTGATCACACAGGGGTATCTTCGAATTCTCTAGCAGACGCCATCAATGGTTTCTGGTAGTTTCACTGTGTCGTGCATCAATAGCCCTCCGATCAACACTTGATTTGATGGTTCATATTATATCATGATTTCACCTATCGCGATATCGGGATTCCTGATGTCAATTTTCTTTGACATGTCTAACGCTCGATCCCCGATGCCTCTCCATTGACTGGAATCAACGGTCCAGATTTGATCTTGATCCAACGACTGCGATTTGAGTCGCGATTTTGCATATCGAGAAATCGGGATTCCTGTTGCAAAGTTTCTTTGACATTTCCAAAATGCGATCCTCGAAACTCCGACGTGGTATCCATTTGCTGATGTCACACGTGGATTGACACGTGTTGAATACTGCCACATGTCACTCTGATTCGTGAGTTATATGTGCCTAAAATGTTGAATCAGTCTGACACTTGTCAATACCTAGTTGTTCCACGTGTTCCTAGCTGACATGGTCTGCTGACGTGAGTCAGGTCGACGGTCTAGATCACATCTTGATCTGACGGTTCAGGTTTAGTCGGGATTTCACACATCGCGATTTCGGGATTCTTGATGTCAATATTCTTTGACATCTCCAACTCTAAATCCCTGAAACTCCCACAGGTAGTCAGATCAATGGTCCACATAACCCCCTAAGATGGACGATCCTCCTGCTTTCGGGATTTGTGAGCCCTCTACTCCTTGCACTTTTTAAAGATCGTGTAGGTTTTCCTCGATCCAATGGTGGTCGAAACCTGTGCTCAGATCTGACGCCTCTAACTTCAATTGGCCCTTCGGCTGATCTCGTGGTCCATGTGACCTCCCCCTATATGACCGCAGCTAAACCTCCTCATCGGGGTTTCAGACTTTCCAATGTCGAAATATGTATGTCCTCAGGATTCGCAATCCCTCGAATCCCGACGTGCTCTTTACACACTAGCTCTTCTGGCTAGGCTCCTAGCCCATATGACTAGTATCCCCATGACCACAGTCTTACCACTCATCAGGGTTTCGAGCTTTTCAATGCCACAATGCATTGGCTCATGGGATTCTTGATATGTGAAACCCCGATGAGTCAACCCTCCTTTCAGGATTTCACCTTGGCTTTTCCCGATGGTAAACCTCATACAACTCCTCTCTGATCTGACGGCTGATGAGATTTTTGAGTGAGATCCAACGACTCTCGATCTCTCCCTTCTATAGACTTCCACTGAGCTCCTCCTGGCCATAGAAACCAACGGTCCAGATCTTCTTCTTCAGCCGATCTGATGGCAGCTATGCTCCCTCCTGAGCTTTGCACACTTTCCTCCCAACCTTGGGAGAATTATAAGTTCTCAATGGCCTCGACCTTTGTCTTCCTTCTCCTCTGCGAACTCATGTATCTTGAGCTTTGTTGCACGCATTCTCCTTGACGTTGTCCCTCCTAAACTTTCACTTCCGAATCCTATTTTTCATCGATGCACACTCTGATCCTGCCATCTTCACTGTTGTACTTTCCATCAATGACAAGCATATGCTACCTGTTAAACATTTTCCAATAGTACAGTCTCATGCATGCACAAACACAGTTGAAATACAATAGGAAAAGGATAAAAGGGATGCACTAGAATTGATATATGAGAAGGTCAAGATTGAGACCCAATATGAGAGGGAACACGTAAATGGATTGGAACAAAAATTGGCTAGAACTTATGAGAATATTCCAAAGACCGCTCAGAGGGATGAACTCACAACAATCGAGAAAATTGATCATATTTCATAGGAAATCGATCAATATTAGCAGGAGATCGAGAATCTCTGTGAGAAGATTACACCTACCACTCCATCAGAGGTAAGGGAGAAAAGGAAGCAAGAGGTAATAGAGCAGCTATAGGAGATAGAGCGACAGGTTAGTGCAATAGCCAAATTATTTGACAAAGAAACACAACTTTGGACAAAGTTGGAAGAGGATCAACAGGTCCAACAGTGGGACAAGGAAGAATAAAAGATAAGCGAAACTATCCAAGACCTCAAGAACAGGTAGAACACAATGTCCATCATAGAGCGCATCAAAGGGGTGCAAGATATGAAGAAACTATAGGAAACATTCACCACTACGTAGACACAGAAAACTGAGCGTCAGGCTAAAATGGAACCGCTTCAAGAGCGAGTAGCAGAAGTCATTGCACAAGAAGAGGAAGCTAATACATATATGGTGCAGACCTAGGAAGAATGTGTAGGGCTGATCAATGACGAGATTGCAGTACCTACAGTAGATGCACTCAAGGAGAAGACCGTACAGGCTCAAACACAAGCAACAGATCTCAAGGAGAAGTTCCAGGCGATCACCAGGGAGATCAACAAAGAGCACAAAGCTTAGGTGGCCCGGTATGAGCCACATGTTAGTGTTGGGGGCATGTTGTAAGTAGGACAAAGAGGAAAGAAATGTTATTTTGGGAAATCAAGAAAGCATGAGGAAAGTGGCAGTTAGAAGGAAGAGCAACGTGTGCACATGCATAGAAGACCTAACAATGGTAGGGTTAGGGTTTTTGCAATACATTGTAATGGTCGAATATCCATAAATGTATAAATATCAATACATAGGTTTGACAGAGAGATACTGATGTGAGGAGGCTGAGGAGATGTAATATTTTTCTATACGACCTAATTTTGTAATTTGTTGAGATGGAGACGAATAAGGAGGGTAGATCTTGAGGGTTAGATCATAGGATGAGGAGCCTGGTGCGATCTAGTCTGCCTCATAATAGATCTTGACCTGACTGAGAAGAGTTGCAAATCATGTGGTGTTGTAGTTTTGGAACTACTATAATAAAATAGCTAAGAGACATATCTTTGTGGACGTAGCCAAGGGGCGGTGAACCATGGTAAAACCTATGTTATGTGATTGACTGCATGTGTTTATTTACTGTCTTTAATAGTGATTGATATATCAAAAAAATTAGTTGATTATATTGCATGCATGATCTTGAATGACAAATAATTGTGTTAATAAATTAAGTAGAACCCGCAGTGCACATTTCCCAGATCCCCACTCAATCCTAGGATGCAAACACCTAAGTATTGCAGCCACCCATTAAGACTATATCGGGTGACAATTAAGACTATATTGGGTGACAATTAAGACTATCTCGGGTGACACTGCATGGTGCACTCTATGCATTGTGTTGCCTTCTGGTTTACCAGTGGGGCCAATAGTTTTAGAGGCATTGTTGGAACCCCTAATAGACATGAACCCTAGGTCACTCAAGATAAGAATACAAAATCATACAGGATATATAATAAGTAATCAACAATCAGTCTTCTGATATTGGTTCTCTTCCAGTTGTAGGGATGTTTGTAGAGCCTCTTCCTGTGTCTGAAACTTCTATTGTCACAAAGGGTATTTAAAGTCTGGTAGTAGTGAATTGATGAACAAATGTCTATGTTGCATATCTTTCATGAAATATTTTATCTTTCCATTCAAGCGTTTGAATCTCTGGTCAATATCCCATACAGATTATCCTGGTTTATGTATAATATCTATCATCTCATTCATGTATTGATCCTCTAAACTAGGCTTCTAGAAATCATTTATCAATAGCTTCTTGATATCTCTAATCATTATGGTTGTCCCTAGTGGACTGTTTGAAGCTAAACTCATGTACAAATCGAGTTCGTGATATCTTAGAGTGATAGCTAATTACACAAGTTTATTGTCCTCATCTGTGATCTATTTTGCTTCCCAGATATTTTCACAAATGAGCAAATGCTTCTCAGAGTCCTCCGACGCCTCTCCTTTAAATTCTAGTAACCTGATGGTGGGATCATGTCATGCCATCCTAAATGATGAACTACTACCTCTGCACAATGTAGATACTTGATTAATGTTTCCTGAACTGGCTCCCCCTATTTTTTTTCCTTGCATAGATGTACTTCCTATTGTCTTCCTTCTTCCAAAATTCAGTTGTCTAAATGGTGTTTTTCTTCCTGGTGTATTGGTCGCACATGGGTTTATGGGTTCCACAGTAACACTGATATGGATAGGAGTGTTTCCTTCTATTACTTCTCTTGGACCTCTTGTCTTCCTATCATATGTCGCGTGTAGGATTTCCTCAATCTGCTCCATAGCCCAGAGATCCTCTACCTCTTCTTCATCACTTGTCAAGCCCTCCCTCTCTTCTTGGTGTTCACCTTATATTGGTAGGGTACTCCACTACAAGTTCTTCCATTTGTTGCCATGATCCACTTGATCTGGTCTTCTTTCATAATAATTGGGTCCAAGGCCTCCTCCTTCTTTTCTTTATCCCTTTATCCTTCCATTTCTCCTTCTCCTTTCAGTGCTTCCCCCCTTCCCCAATGCACATAGGGAAGTTTTAACTGTCTGATGCCATCATCATTACACCTTTGTTATATAGTAATACCTTAATAGAAGTATATAATGATATGATATGCCTACCTCCAGATCCCTTCAATAACTCTTGTTCTGTCGCACTGTAAGACTTCATTGTATCCACTACAAATTTTGTGATAAATCCTACAACAATGTTGTCTAACCAAAATTCTATTGCCTGCATAAACTTATTATCAACTCATTGTAACTGCACAATTTCTTTAGGATTCCACTCTATTTTTTTTATCCAAATTGTGATATGGTTGTCTTTCAAACTTTTTATCGACTCTTACATTGCATGTGGGAAATCACAAAAAAATACTTCATGCAATTCGTTGAATACGTACTTTTCCAGATATTTGTGCAGTGTCAACTTCGAGTTTCTGTTATATTTCTGTGAAAACTCCAGATCCTTTGTTTTCAACCAGATCTCTATCTCTTCCTTCTTTGGATTCTATGGTCTCAACATCCCCTTTTTATATTCTCATTCTCTCAATGTCTTGTCGTCCTGTTTGACATTCTTTTGACGCGTCTTCCGCAAATCTCATATCCTCAATCCCATCCTATTCCAACCAATTGGCAATGGAACCATTTGTTGGATTTTAGTCTCTTCTTAGGATTCCTTATGGTTTATTATGATCCTTCCTTACTATGACCCCGGTTCATATTTGATAAGCTCCAAAATAGCGTTCTCTAAAACTATCGGCTCCCCTCGTAGAACAGAAGGCAATGCAACACATAGAGGGTATTGCTCAATCTCACCCAATATATCTCTATGGGTGGCTGCAATACTCGGGTGTTTGAAACCTGGGAATGAGTGGAGATCTGGGGTTGCACTCTTTAATATTTATTCATTCGGTCAAACATATAATTATAGTATTCATTATATTCATGCATGTGGAATACCATATCTAACTAGCTAGTTCATTCATATAACATTAAACATTTAAAAATAATAAAGACACATACATTCATCCATACAACATAGGTGTTGTCGTGGTTCAACCCCTCCTGGGATACGTTCACAAATATCTGGCTCTCAAGCTTTTTATTATGGTTCATTAATATGTCACACCGCACGTGTTACAATATTATAGCTTACACTCCTCAATAGTCTCCTCGATCCTTATGAGGCTGACTGGATCACACCAGTCTCCTCAGCCTGCGATCTATCCCTTGAGATTGAGTTGCTCACTACCTCCCTAGCTCACTAGCTTAATGAGTGGTACATTTCTTACAATTATCTCTTCCTCGGTACGTTGTTTTCTCTCTCCTCCCTCCTCTATGGCTCTCTCTAAGACTACCTATTTATATTCTTGGCTCATCAACCATTACAATACATTACAAAACCCCTAAACCTAGCATCGTTAGGTCTTCTTTGCATGCACACCTCTCTTGCTTCCCTTACACGTGTTTATTTTCCTTCCAGCTATCCTTTCCTCCTTTTTTTCTTCTCTTCCCAAAAATAGGCTTTTCTCCTAACTAGTCCTACATCCAACAAGGAGTGTCCCTGTGATCTTCCCTGTAAAACTTCTCGTCTCCTCTAACTGTTTCTGCATAACTTCTTGTTTGTGTTTCTTTATCTGTGGTTTTGGAGCTTGAGCCTCTTTCTGTCTGATTGTATCCTAGCCTCTACTTTTCATGACGTGGCCTTTGAATGTTGATAATATTATCCAAAACCTTTGAATTGTTCTGCATGTTCTTCTGTTGAAGGTATTTTCTCATTGTAACAAACTTTGCTTCCAAATTTCCAATGATGATGTTTTTTTCTTCCATCTTTTCTTTGAGTGTTTCTTCTATTCTTTTCTCTTCTTCTATTTGAACCTTTAATTTAGTGGTCATCTATTCTAGTTCTTTAGAGTTTGAATTTTAAATGTCTTCTCTCTTGTCTAGTTCTACCTGGAGTTCCTTGTTTTTTTTTCTCTTTTTATAACTTCTATAGCACTTAACAATTCTTCTCTGTAGTCAAATTTTTCTTCTTCACAATCCTCTTCGGTGTCTTCTTTATCATATTTTTTTATTTCCATGAATAAAAATATTTCTGTCTCATTTTCACTGACTTCATCTTCTTCTAATGAGGAGCAGTCTTCTTTGGTGCAAAAACTTTTCTTGAAAACTTTCTTTTTGGTTATTTTTCCTTTATATGTTTGTTTGTTGTTTGAATCATCCTCTTCATGTCTTTTATTTTTCTTGTGAGGAAATTTGTTTGCAAAATGACCAATACCATCATAGTTAAAACAAATCAATGGAAGCTTACCTTTATATCTTCCGTCGGTTCCCTTTTTCAATATTCTAACAAAGTTGGCCACTTCTTCATCATATTCCAAGATGTCACTATTTTTTCTATATTATGTTTCCTTTTTCTTTCCCTTTTTATTTGACCTTTTGGATGCTTTGAATGTTTCTTATTTTATACCTAGATTTTCCTATTCAATTCTCATTTCATAGGTTGTGAAGATTCCATGTAGTTCATCCATGCTTATTGAGTCTATATCTTCTCTTTATTCTAGTGTTGAGATCTTAGGATCAAATTTCATTGGAAGAGATCTTAGTACCTTTTGAACAATTATAGATTCATCAATTTCTTCTCCCAATCCTATGATTGCATTCTCTGTTTCATCAACTCTTAAGAAGTATGATGCAGTATTCTCATCTTCCTTCATCTTTATCTTTTCGAATCAACCACTGTAAGTTTGAATATTTCCTTCTTTGACTTTTGAATCTCCTTCATAAATATTTTGAAGTTTGTCCCAAATAGTTTTAGTGGAGATACAATATATAACTTTGTTATATACCGAATCACAAAGACCATTCAAAAGTGCATTTGTGTCTTTTGAATTATTTAGAATGAGTTTCTTTCCATTGTCATTTGTTGGCAGAACTTATGGTTCTTTGTATCCATCTACAATTGATTTCCAAACATTAAATCCATGTGCTTGTACATATGTTTTCATTCTTCTGCTCAAGAATGCATAGTTTTTTCCATCAAATTGGGGTATTCCATTTTTATACATATTGTTTCTATCTATGATCTACCTTTCAGTGGTTAAACTCATTTATGGAGGAACCCACTTTGATACCAATTGTTGGATTACTAAGAGGGGGGGTGAATCAGTAATGGAGATTTTTAATCCTTTTAACCACAGTATGTAAGTCTTATTTATATTTATGATCAATATAGAATTATCATCCAATAAGTGCAAAGTAAATAAACGATAAAAAAATGAACAAGCATACACATACACAATACACTAGTATTTTTTGCATAGAAACCCAATGTGGGATAAAACCACATAATGTTTTTTCTTATTTGTCTTTAAGAATTACATTCATTGGAAGCACCGACTTCCTTTTTTTTCGAGATGCATCTGGAAGGAGGCTCCAACCCCCTATTTTCAGTCTACAACCTAAGGGAAGCTCCCAATCCCTAATTATATGGCTACAACCAGAAGGAGGCTACAACCCACTATGTTCTCCGGCTACAACTGGAAGGTGTATACAACCACCTATCCTTTCCCTGTCGAACCGCCATGAAATATAAGTGCCAAATGTAGAAACTAAATATGTCATTGTAACAACCTGTTCTGTCAACTATGTCAATGTGAAACCTGTCACTGTACACTCATAAACCAATCTAATATGATCACATATACCTCAAACACTATACTACAAGTATGTACCTCAAACCATGTGCTAGAACCTCATTGTTATACAACCTCTATCTATACCAATAACTTCAGCAACATACCTCAACCAAAATCTCTAAAACATGAACAATTAACAAGCTTCAATAGATTTTCCTTGCATCAACTCTACAACAATCCCTAAACTTCTAAGATGACATCCAACATATTTACAAGGAAATCCCTCAACTTGATTCATAAATTCAACACTACACATATGAAAAGCATACCTTTTTCTTCTTGTAGCATTCTACTACCACGGTTTTTTTACTGCGATTTTTCTGTCGCACTTTTTCTTCCAAGGTTTTTCTACTACGATTTTTTTGCTGTGATTTTTCTGTCACACTTTTCCTATTGCACTTTTTTGGCCACAATTTTTCTTCCGCACTTTTCCTACCACACTTTTCCTTTCGCACTTTTTCTACCACACTTTTCTCTATCAATAATACCTTCCCAAATAACCTTTCACAAAATAGGTATTCAATGATATTCAATAGGTAATAATGGGAGAGCCTTTCTCTCTTATTTATATTCCCATGTAACTTCCTCAAGGGTTACCTTCTAACCTACTTAACCAGCTTTGCTTCTTTTAGGGCTAAGCCAATTATAACCATTTGTCTACTTAACCACTTTGTCCACTTAATTTAACCACTTTCCACAAATAGTAAGTTCTCCACTCCTAGCTGCAGCTAACTTTATTATTTAATTAATTTCTTTTGCAACCACTTTGACTTATCCATAAATAGTAAACTCACCACTTCTTGTTGCAACCACTTTATTATTTAAATAATTTCTCTTTGCAACCACTTTATTATTTAAATAATTTCTCTTTGCAACCACTTTGACTACTTTATTATTTGAATAATTTATCTTTACTCACAACTTCTTGTTGCAACTAAATTTTCTATAATTAGTCAATTCATAACTTCTTTTCCCTTAACTAACTTCTTTTTGCAACCACTTTATTAGTCAATTTCTTCTAGGAGCTTCTAGAATTAAGTTGACTTCTTTGACCTTCTAGATAACTCATGATGATTCTCCAACTTCACCAGGCCATAACTCTCTAACCGTGAGGAGTTATGTGACATTTTTCATATCACCAAAAATGGAATGACATGTACTATCCATATAGAATAGTCTTACCTACAAATATATTAAGCTTCATACCATTATACATCAATCAAAATGAATTCCCTCAATCATATTGTTGGGGCTACCAAAATTGCTTCAAGGGTTGACATTAATGATAACCAACCCAATTAATCAACAGAGGATCCTCTGCATTGGGCTCTACCTACTTACCTTTTGTGAATGGCTACATGGATTCACAAATGGTTGCATGGACTAATCCAATGATGGAGTCATTGATTGTTGTTTGTATAGTAGCGGGGAATAGTCCATTCGTGTTTTTAAGTTGGACAACCTAGTCTCCCAGTCTTCTTGGGTCTGAGCTCAGGTGGCTGGCATGGTAGCAGCTTAGGTAGTATATGAGGTGTCACGACAAAAATTGGGACAAAAAAAAATGAGATGTATCAGGGTGATCAGGACAAAGATAGGAGTCAAATGGGATAAGTGTCAAAAAATGGTGTCTCGGAAAGGGGTGGGACGACAGAGAGAAAAAAAGGATTAAACGTAAAGGGTACCACTATGATCAGAATGAAGAGAGGAATGCAATGGATTAGTTACAAATAAGGGTGTTGACAGGCCCAAAACCTTTTTTTGTTTTACTCCTACGTATTTATACTCTGAGCTAAATAATAATGCAGCGAAGAAATGGCCAAATGTTTAAAAGGAAGAATTGTGTAGGAATTTCACAACCATAATGTAGGAGACAGTTGCATGAAAATAGATCTTGTCTATTTTTTTTATGTTTCTATCCTAAGGGTTATGGTATTCAAGGTTTCTATAGATAATGGTTTTCCTTGTGTTATAGCTCTGTGATATACATGCAGGGTCCAACAATAGTACTTGACCCAATATCTCAGGGAACCAGTTAAGGAGGATAGACAGTTTCCTTATCTGTACTACCCAACTACCTAGGTACTAGAGAGTATCTTCTCGAGTGTTGTTCTCAATGACACTATAGTAGTTAGGCGACCAATAGGTTTATCTATGGAGGGCTTCATGAGATCTAGGTTGATCTGTATATAGGTGTTGTCTGATGCACTGCCACTTGAAGGGATACCAACATGGGTTACAAGGATGGCCAACAATGTGCGCTTAAGTACCACTCGTATTCCCTACATGTATGAGTTGCTGACCATGTGTTTATGCATGAAATGACAAATCTTTGTAGCTTAAAGATGCCAAAATAAGTCTCTACCCTGAAAAAAAAAATTACCCCACAATTTCTTCCCAAGAAAGAGCTCTGATACCACTTTCAATATTCTGAATATAATATAATATGTAGAACATAAATATTTAGCAAGCAATGGTAGAAAAAAATGATATATCATGAACAATACCAGAATAAAACCAGAAAGAGTAACTTTATTAATGATAGCAATGTTCACTTGCCTCTTCGAGGGGGAAACCTCCAACAAAGAATATCTCTATTACAATAATATCCAAGAGAAACATATCCAACTCCTCCTACTCTTATTTATACTAATTCTATCTTCTAAGGAAACTTCTAGAGGAACATTTTTCTAGAAGCAGAAGCTTCTATTAGGTCTTCTTACATTGACTTATTCTCCTTTATTTATTAGGCCTTATTAACTAATGTCAACCTTTATTACATAGAAAACATATCCTACTAACTAATGACCCATGAAGAGGGGCTAGGATCGAATCCTAACATCATAAGAATAGTTTACCTCTAAAATGTGTCATCCAAAGTTTAAATATAATATCTGTATATCCTTGGTGTTGGGAAAACAATATATATGATAGTTAACTGAAGATGCAATTAATAAATATTTTCCATGGGAATTCTTCAATGGTCCTTCTTAGGGAACACCACCCAGGGGTGGGGCAAGGGGAATCCCCTACCTTTCTATGATTCATAGTTATTATTTTAAAGCGAGAGTTGAAGAAGAAACAAATAACTTTTCTGAATTGGTTTCGATCAAACTTGTATTGATGTTGAATAAGGAACATGGTGTAACTCACTTGCAAATATTTGGAGAATCAGTCCTTGTAATTCAATGGATGAAACAAGAATCAGTCTTGAGAAATTTGACGCTACAGTCTTCGTTTCTTGATGTTTTATCTCTCATATTTCCTTTGTGTAATATCCCACGGTAGTGCCCCAGTTATATTATGAATTGCAATCATGTTTTGTAGGTTGGTGAGCTGAGTATTGATAAGCTAGTGGGCTTATGTGTTTATTAGGCCGGAGAGTCTAAGTGTTAATGCCAGGAGCCTGATTTTGTATATGTAATTATGTAGATCATTAATATAATATATAAACATCGATGTGTGTTGACCGACCATGAAGAAAGAGTGATGGGGGACTAAGTTTCCACAATATGGGTAAGGGAGAGGGGGATGAGAGGTAGGAAGAGGGGCTAATATGGAGGGCTTAAGCCCTTAGGAATAATAATTTATTGTTATTCCAAAGTGGTTTGAAAGGTATGTTTTTTATCCTAAGTCTTGGGAGAGGCAACACATGCAACCCCAACATGTGAAAAAGGGATCGCATACTTGATGGAGTGCATGAAGCTTCATGGGCAACCTGTGTCGGCCCAGGAACATGCAATTTAACACAAGAATTGAGTCATGAAGGGGGTTCGTCCTCCATTATGTCGTCGGTTGTCTAAATTGTTGGAGTCTGTTAATGACCTCAACTTAATTTTCCTGTCACACAATCCTGAAAACTAGAACCGGAAGTCGACTAGTGTATTCCTGTGAATTTTGTGGCCTCTATATACGTCCTTTACAATGTTCATGCACACACCTGAGACCCAAAATCCATCACCTGAGTCATTATGTGAACCTTCCATACTCTACTTGAGTTCAGTGGAATCCTTCCTGAGAACCATTTTGTCTCTACATTGGACCTATGCATAGCCACACACCTCTGAAGCCGACCCGCGTCTTCTGTGAAACCTGAGAAATTGTCTATGTCGTGTGTGTTATAATTGTGGGTTTTTGTGGCAGTGCAGTCCCTTGGCTGAGTGTGATTGGCTACCTTCATTCGTTCCTTGCCGAGCCTTGTTTTCCTCCTTGTGTTGGAACGAAGATGAAGAAGCAGGTTGTCAGGCCTATGAGCGACTCTCTCTAGGTGAGAGAGTGTGTGGAGGAAGTGAGAACTCCTAGAAGGAGTCCTGTAGCTACCACAGAGCTCATAGAATTCCAGTCCAGTTTGTTGCTAAAGCCCAAGGCAAGGGAGGCTTGGCAGCCGAAGGACTGTCTTAGTGACAATGAAGGTGTATACTCCTGGGGTGGGACAAGCATGTGGGGAATGAGAGTTTGTGAGAAGTGGGCATAAGTGGATCCTGGGCGATAATCCTTCCTCATAAACTGTGTGTCTTCCATTGACCTTCCCTAGCCTAGGATTCCCTTTCCCAGTGGAGCTTAGTCCCATATCGGGGGTGGCCTACTGCTGAGAGTGATGAGAAACACAGTCTAAGGTTGGGAGGTTCGTGGAAGCTCTGCACGCAGTTGGTGGTGTATTACAGTTTCAAAGATAAGTATCATTATGTGTTTTAATTACGTACTTGATTAAAATGCATGTTTTTTTATACTTGTAATATTATCATGTATTATGTTGCTAGTTTGAATTGTTATTAATTTTGTTTAAGTCTGTATGACAACATTAAATCCATGTCAAATGTCTTAATTTTATTTAATGCTTATTACTTATAAATAATCCATGTTATAGATTTAAGTATGAGAATGTTTTCATGAAGTAGCATTTCTCGGAAGGTGGGTTGATGGTCGGGGACGTTACAATGTGGTATCAGAGCCATGTTTTCAACATTGAGCCTGGATGGGCCAGATAAGTGGTATTTGGACCCAAGTTTTTGAGTGGAAATGGTGTTCAAAGGAACCGATTTTGAACCTTAGATTTTTTTTGAGTACCAAGGGGTTACATTGGTCATGTTACAAAGCTTAGGAGGAGTAGAGGTAGAATAAAAACCACAATCGTAGATCAGCTGTAGAGCAGAGGATCTAGACTATAGGAGAGCGCACATAAGAGATCAGATCTAGGCCATTAGATCTAAGCATGTGGACCAACGAACATTGGATCCAGGGAACGTGCACAAGGTTTAAAACCCTTTCAAGTTGCATAGGAGTGTGGATATCACGATACACGAAGTCCCGACATCATCAAGGTTGTCCATCAGGAGGGATGCGTGGAGAGCAATCAACCTTTCGCTGACTCGTGACTTGAAAAGGTTAAAGGGCAAGTTCATGAGAATTCGTGAAATGTGAATTCATGATTAGATCAAAACCATTGATTAAGAAGAGATTTGGAACGTTAATTGTCCAGGAAGAATTTCGACATTTTGTGGATCGAGAGAACAGAGGTGGAAAATCTCTCAACCTCGCCACACACAAAATCCCAATATGCAAAATCTCGACGAGATCTTAGTCGTCAAATCATGGGGGAATCAGGACCATTAGATTGGGAGCTCCAAAATATCATCATTTCGGGAATTGGGAGAAGCGGGGTGTGTGGAGGCATAAACGCCTGAAACCCGAAACAATGAAGTCCCAAGGGAGATCTACACCGTAGATCTGGAGAAAATAGCTTGTCTGTTGGATCACGTAGAAGGGAAGATTGTAATTTTGGGAGTTTAGCTGTCGGGAGAATGGGATGTTCTCTTACACAAACTCTCGAAGCCCTATGTCTCGAAATGAAAGAGTAGACATGGTGGGGCCGGATGACGTCACTAGCATTTCGCCATGTGGCATCCTGTGTGAGCAGGGTTAGTGGGGCCCAAAGTTACGTAATGTAGTTAAGGGTCGTAGGAACCACACTGGCATTGATCATGATACATAAATATTGATGGCCAGGAGGCATTGCGAGGACCCAAGTTGCACAGGAGATAATTCTCCAAGGTGGTCCCGCAATCCAAACCATGGTTTCACTAAGGGGTTACATGTCAGTGTCAAGAGAATTATAGAATGAAAGGAGGGTAAATCCAAAATCATCGTTGCATGCCCCCATAATTTGGAAAACATTAAGTGATGTAAGGTAATGATGTCACCTAAGGTGACATGGAATTGTTCAGGGTGTGCGGATGTGAAATATTTTGAATTCCCAAAGTACCGGAACTCAGACGCCTGAGGTTCCACAATGATTGTTAGTTGTTGGATGCTAGGTAGATGTGGACGGTTGATCAACCCTACGTTGTGATTTCGCTAGTCTAAAATTCAGGAAGTTGTTGTGAAGTGCTTTGAAACCTCCTGAAACACAAAGTCCCAATGTGCCCTTTTTTCTAAGCGAGTGGTCACGACCCGCGATCACATGGCTTGGGGATCAAGAGAGAACGGGATAGAGCCTGAAGGATTGTTACAGACGCAAGAAGATCTCAGAAAATTCATGAAATCTGAACGTTTTCTTGATTCAGATTTTTTTATCAATGTTGTGGGATTTGTTAAGGAATAATGGCCTGACAAATTTTGGTTTTCTGCAAATTGTGTTTGTATAATTTTAGTGAGTGCAAGAACTGAGTAGAATTAGCACTAAGTGAAAAAGAAATGGAAGAGACACAGAATGCTTCCATTTCAGAGAACGATGCTAAAGGGATGGATGTTCATTTGGGAGTTCAAGGGTCTAAATCCAATGGGCATGGAGAAGAGATAGATAAGGAAGGGCATATGATGAAGATCATTGAAAAATTGCAGAAAGATGCCCAAACTCATCAAACAGATAGTAGAAAGCTTAGGAAATCTCAGGATAAACAAGGTGAATTCAACTTAAAGTTGATGAAGAGTATGGAGAGGATAGAAAAGAAGTTGAACCAAGAGAGAGACTCTAGAAAAAATGAGATTCACCTAACTTATAAGGGAAGAAAATCAAGGAGTGTTGGTAAACACCATCATCACTCCCAAGGTCACTCCAAGAGGAGGTAACACAGTAGTTCAATCCCATCTCATACCAAAAAGAACAAGAGATTTTGAGTGGATGAACTGAAGGGAGAAATGGACAAGATTAAGCCTCCAATGTTTGATGGAGAACATAAGAAGGAGGAAGATACTAAGACATGGTTGCTTGGCATGAGGAAATATTTCCAATTGCAGAATTATTCCTCTCATGTAGAAGGAAGAATTTCTATGTATCAACTAAAGGGAAAAGTATCCATGTGGTGGGATCAGGTTGTGCAGGTGTGGCACATTAGAAAGAAAGATACCACTTGGAAGGAATTCAAGAGGTTTTTCGAGAAGAAGTATTTGACTAAAAGATATTATGACAGAAAGATGAAAGAGTTCTTTGAACTCAAGATGGGCAGCATGACCATTGTTGAATATGAACGAAGTTTTTTGGAATTATTGAAGTATGTTTCGTTCATCAAGGATGAGACTGTCAAGATTCAAAGGTATCTGAGTGGACTACCACCTTCCATTGGGAACAAGATCCAGTATGATGACCCAAAAAATATGGAATAAATGATAAGAAGAGAGAAATGATAATATGAGAAGCAAAGAGAGAAGCCTACTTTCTGGAAGGCTTGGGAAGACAAGAAGAAATTCAAGATGGATCAAAGGAAGAAGGGAACTAAGCCACATTTTTTTAGAAACAGTCCTCAAGGACAACCATATTTTAGAGAGCTCGGGAAGGTTGAAGTAGGTGGGAAAATGCCAATAACGCCACTTATGGAATGTTGGGGTTGTAAAGAAAACCATAGGTACAGTGATTGCCCCCACATAAATTATAAAGTGAGAGTTGTCCACAATGTATAGCAGGCTGAAATAGTGGAGGACATGGGTAGTAGAATGCCAAGGATCTACGTAGACTTGGAAAACAAGCAAGTTGAATATCAGTCGCACATGATTGAAGTATAAGGTATAGATCCTAGAGTGGTGGAAAGTTTTCAATTGTTGAGAAACAAACATGAAAAATGTTGGTTAGTGCATATGGCTACAGGAACCAAGAGGAAAGTCACTAAGTTGGTTAAGTCATGTCCAGTGGACATGAATGGACTGAGCACAAAGGATAAATTGAACATTATTCCTTTAGGTTCTTACGACTATTTGGTTGGGATGGATTGTTTGGACCAACACCACACCATCCTCGACTTTCATAACAAGGAAATCACTTTCCTGGATGAGGAAGGAAATCAAAAAACAATCCAAGGAATTCCTAGAGTTGTTGTTGTTAGATAAATCTCAACAATGCAGCTGAAGAAGTTCTTATGGAAATGTAAAGATCCCCCCGACCAACCTAAGGCTGGGGTACGCCACTCCAGAGAAACCACTCATGCTCTGACGTCAGTTGGTAAAATTCCTATCCATCAGGCCAGGCCATGCTACTCTAGGGAACACTTTTGTTCCCATACTACAGAACATATAGTAGCATACCCAATAGTCAACTAAGCAATGCCACCTAAATTTACTCTTTAGACTGCATGCAACTAAAAGATATACATACAGTAGGCTTGTGGAATATTTACATATAAACATAAACATACAATTACTTTCTATAACATACGAATTTTATATTAAAATAACAGTAATTACCGATATGCATCATTTACAGGAAATTACCCATAAGCAGACAAGCAATCATAGTCACATATATGATAAAATCGTAACATAGGCATGTAAATAACAAAACATCATATCCATATATCATACAATTGGTACTTATCTTAGAAATACTATAACCAACTTCTTACAGACCGTCCATGAACCTCCCAGCCATAGACTACATTGTTCATCCCTCTCAACAGTGAATCACCCCCGAGCTGGGACTGAACTCCACCCAGAGTAAAGGGATTCCTATCCAGGCTAAGGCTCATGGACAACAGGAAAGACTCTGTCTCAGGTTCTCACTCAACTAACAACCTATAGCCTCTCATTCCTCACATGTCTATCCCACCCAAGGAAGTGTGCCCCTTCTCTTCTCAACAGTCCCTTGGCTGCCCCACTTCCTTTCCAGGACTTCAACAACAGGCTGGACCAGAAGTCTCAGAGCATTGTAGCTACAGTTTAACACCTATGGAAATCAATCCCCAACAATTCTCTCACTCAAATAACTTCTCACGGGCCTGACAACCCACTTCTTCAATCCTTATCCAAGCTAACCAGGTAAACCAACCAAAAAGGATGGGGAAACTGGCTTTGGAAAGGTGAAATGGTTGTCTCAAGGATAACATAATGTATGAGTGAAATGGTCATGGATTCATTGATTGGATAACTGAGTGTGTTTTGGAATCACTGTGAACTCTTTTTCAAAATTGATGGTTAGCCTGATGGTCCCCCTTCGCCCGTTCATAAGGTATTTGTGAGAAAAATCCCCCCCTGAGCTAAGTTTCCCCACAATATGAATGCATGTCCCCAATTTGAAACTTGTCATATCGGAAGTTACTTTTGTCCACTTGTCCCCAACTTTAGAACTTAGGATAAAATAATTATCCATACTTTATGTTTTAGGAAATATTAATATAATATTCCCTTGACTTTTGGCCCTCCCTTTCCCTAACTGGTGAATTTCAGTCCCCCATCTCTTTTATCGTGGTCAGTCTGCGCGCAGTGATATATTTTATATTAATCATGAGTCATGTACAAAGTAGGCTCTCTAGCCTTTAACATCTACGTGCACTGGCTTAATTCCAAGACATAATCATTCTGACTTATAATACTAGCTCACCAGCCTATAATGCATATTATATACACAAAGGTTCGCTGACCTTAATATTGCGCGCACTTAGTTACTGCACGTTGTATCCTCTATATTTAAGTTTGCACGCACCTTAGTAACTGCGCACAGTATTTAGAAATGTGCACATTACATCCCTTTAATGCGCAGTATATGTGCGCACCATGCCATGAAAGGTGTATTACAAAAATGATGTCTAAACAACTCACTAGCTTAAATATACTTGGATTATATTTACAGGAAAGGTTGTCAATTATTTGCATCCCATGTGGAGGAAACACCTAAGGATAAGGTGTCAAGAATTGGAGATCATGCGGTACTAAAGGAGTTTGAACATGTGTTTCAGGAGGTGCCTGGACTGCCTCCAAAAAGGCATATAGACTTCTCTGTAAACTTGCTTCCTGGAGTAGCTCTAGTGTCAAAAACTCCTTATAGAATGAGTACGTTGGAGCTAAAAGAACTGCAACTGCAGCTTCAAGAGCTTATGAAGAAGAGGTATATATGCCCAGGTGTGTCACCTTGGGGTGCCCCAGTCTTTTTTGTGAAGAAGAAGGATGGGACTCTGAGATTGTGTATCGATTTTAGACAATTGAACAAAGCAACTGTAAAGAACAAATATCCTCTGCCGAGGATTGATGACCTCTTCGATCAGTTGAAGGATGCGAATATATTTTTGAAGATAGACCTTAGGTTAGGATATCACTAGGTAAGAATAAAGGATGAATACATTAGTAAGACCAACTTTATAACAAGGTATGGTTATTACGAGTTCACAGTGGTGTCGTTTGGGCTGTCAAATGCACATGTTGTTTTTATGTGCTTAATGAATGGTGTATTCTGGGACTATCTGAACAATTTTGTCACAATTTTCCTGGATGAAATTCTGGTGTATTCCAATTCAGAGGAAGAGCATGAAAAACATCTTAGGATGGTGTTGCAGGTGCTAAGAGAGAACCAACTGTATGCCAAGTTGAGCAAGTGCTCTTTTTATCAGGAGAGGATCCATTACTTGGGGCATATTATTTCGAAGGATGGGATAGTTGTAGACCCTGAGAAGATTGAGGCCATCAAAGAATGGTCAGCGCCAAGAACGTGACATAATTTATATCCTTTATGGGTCTAGTTGGTTATTACAGAAGGTTTATTGTATGGTTCTTGAGGATAGCTCACCCTATCACTTCCTTGCAAAGGAAGGAGAATAAGTTTTAGTGGACAGAAGATTGTGAGAAACACTTTTAGTGATTGAAGAAACTGTTAACCAGTACTCCAATCCTGAGGATTTCAAATAAAAATTAATACATTGTGATGTGCACAAATGCATGCAAAGAAGGACTGGGAGGAGTCCTCAGTCAGAATGGATTCGTAGTCTGTTATGAATCCAGAAAGTTGAAAGAGCACGAAAGGAACTATGTAAATCATGATTTGGAGTTGGCAGCCATAGTACACAGTCTAAATAAATGGAGACATTACCTCATGGGAATGAGGTTCAAACTAAGAACATACCATAACAGTCTGAAGTACTTGTTGGATCAATCAACCTTGAATGCTAGGCATAGTAGGTGGTCGGAGTTTCTTTATGAGTACGATTTTGATATCCAACATATCAAAGGGAAGGACAATAAAATGGTTGATGCACTCAGTAGGAGAGTACATGAATTACATGCTACAACCATTAGCATGTACCGAACTGATATAAAAGGCAGAATTTTGGAAGCTGCAAATGCAGATTTGCAGTACATGGAGCTGGTAGAAAAGCTACAACAAGGTGAGATGCCACAGAAAATGGAAAATTATAAATTGGAAATAGATGGAACACTTCTGTACAAGAACATAATTTATGTAACTAATTTCTAGTACATGAAACTTATGATTTTTCATGAAATGAATAATGTGCCTTATGTAGGGCACCCTGAATATTAGAAAATTGTGGCAGCAGTCAAGAGCCATTACTTTTGGCTAGGTATGAAGAAAGATATTGTTGAATACATCACCAGATTTATGGAGTGTCATAAGGTTAAATATGAGCACAGACACCCAACATGGTTGTTGAAACCTTTACCCATTCCTGAGTGGAAGTGGGAAGTGGTGACAATGAATTTCATCACCGGATTGCCTAGAACTGGCAAGCAACACGATTAAATCATGGTGGTGGTGGATAAGATTATGAAATCTTCCCATTTCATTCTATTAAAGAATAATCACAAGGAAGTGGATTTTGTCGAATTATTTATGAAGGAGGTGGCACGATTGCATGGAATTCCCAAGACAATTGTGTCCGAAAAAGACCCGAAATTCACCTCTAATTTCTAGAAAGGGTTATTCATGTTGATTAAGGTTGGTTGTCATTGATGTCAAACCTTAAATAAATCCCCATAGAACAAAGGTTTGGGTAATGGACCGAATATTGTTTGATGAAAATATGACTCATTATTGTTTTTTCATGGTTGATAATAAGTAAATATGGATGAACTCCAAAGTGGTCCCCTTATGGTGAAAGCCCTCACGGGAAGACGCTTTGTGGAGTAAGAGAACCGATGCTTAATTGTGGAATAATGAGATGAAGGAAAGTGAATTTTTAAGAGAAAATATCCTAGATGGATAGTGCTTGACATGTCATTTCCGGTGGTATGTGGAATGTCACATAATTCCTCACAGTTAGAGAGTTATGGCCATGAGAAGTTGGAGACCCCAGGTTTGGGAAATGGACCCAAGTTTGTTTGATGGGTAATGGTATGAGTTATGAGTAATGGTATGAGTACATTTCATGCCATTTCTTTTGGTATGTATAATGTCACATAACTCCTCACGGTTTTAGAGTTATCGCCTTACGAAGTTGGAGGACCCTCATATGTCATCTAGAAGCCCAAAAAGGTCAAAGTAGTCAAAGTGGTTTAAGAGATTTTAAAAGGTAAATAATAAAGTGAAGTGATAAGTGTATTATAATTCAAAGTGAATACAAAATTAAATTATTTCAATAATAAATTTAATGGAGAAATTAGAAGTGGACCCAACCCTAAAATAAGGAAAGTGGGTCAAGTGAGCTAGAAGATGTTTTTAAGGAAGCTACTTGGAGACTATAAATAAGAGGCCAGGCTCTCTCATTTGAATCAAACTTGAGAATATGAAATATATATAGGTGTTTGAGGTAAACAAAGGATATCTAAGCCTAAATTATGAGGAAAGTGAAGAAAACAAGGCTGAAATGCAAGGAAGGATAAATTCTTTTGATGGTGCTTTCTAAGGTATGTTATTTACAGGTCATCTCACCATTTTCACTATAACTTTGTTTCTATAATGACTCAGATCTGGATATTTCTATGAAAGTGAGAAACCATATCCAAGTATCTATGGTTAAACATTCAGCTTGTGGGTCATTTTATTTTGGGAGTTACACTCCGTGGAAAATAGGGTTTGTGGCCAGTCCTGAAACTACTCAAAATCAGGTGTTTCGGGTAAAAATGTCATAAATTCTTCATAAAAGATCCAAATTCAGTGAGACCAAATGTGTCGGTTAGGGTACAGTCTTTAATATTCTTTGTAATAGTTTTATATCATTTCATCAAACATTTTGTGCGGGGCACACTCTACAAGGTCTCTCTCTAGAATAAGCCATAATTCAACAAGGTATGTCATTTTTGCTATAATGCCTTTTTTTAGAGGTTCCAAGTAGTGACACTTGGAGGAATTTCATAAAACACATTGAAGAACATTGTGTATCAGTTTCGATATTTATACATTAYAGGTTCAAAGTTATGATTACTTCAAGTTAGGGTTGTTGACTAATCCAAAACTAGGCATGTGAGACTAAATAAAAGTTTGATGAAAATGCTAGTCTCTTGTTTTTAAAGTTAAGAAAGGTTTGCAGGAATGTGATCATATACACCAGGTCTATTACATATCTATAAATCAGATTTGGATGATGAAATTGATGATGGCTTTTGGTTGAGGTACATGTTGAGTACATGGTTGAGACAAGTAGTTGATGAGTTGGCACATACATGAGGTGTATAGTTGATGATGTTGGTACAAATTGATGAGTCATAGTTGATGAGTAGTTGAAACATGATTGGTACATACTTGATGCATGGTTTATGCACTTTTTAATCTTACAGGTTGATTACAAGTTGAGGTACATGTTGATGCATGGTTGATGCATGGTTCAGATTTATTGGTACAAGTTTACAGTGGTATATCTCACAGTGATAGTGTGATAGTGGTTCCATCATTATACTTCTACTTTAGGGTGGCAGGACGGGGCAAGGACAGGTGGTTGTAGCCACCTTCCAGTTGTAGCCGAAGAACATTGGGGGTTGTAGACTTCTTCTAGTTGTAGCCAGAGAATTGGGGAGTTGGAGCTTCCCTCATGTTGTAGCCTGAGAAACTAGGGGGTTGGAGCCTCCTTCCAGTTGCAGTTGGAAAACAAAGGAAGTTGGTGCTTCCAATGAATGTAATTCTTCAAGACATATAAG
>ML789962.1:522740-542945 GCA_009831015.1 Picea engelmannii
TCCAATTAGAAAACCACCTATGTCCCATAGATATCATAGGTATACATTATTTCTGTGACATTTTTAATACCTTTTTTTCTTCTTCCTCTAATATGTTGACATGCCATAACTCTTATAAGATCTGGATGAGGATTATGAAAAACAATTTGTTATTTTAATTTAACCTAATTTAGACCTATCAATACCTATTTCTAATCGTCACATACCTAATTATAATCATTCTCTAATATCCATATGTTTTAAATGTATTGAAAATATCCTCTAACCCCTATATACTAGGAAATATATTGTTTTCATGTTTTTAGAATTTTAAACCCCCCAATATGAACTCACATAGTATAGTATTTCCTAACTAGTGAAACCCCATAAGAGGTTTACGTTTGGGGCATTATTTGAAAGTTGGATGGACATTCTATAGATAATTGTTCCATTCTATTCCACTCCCCATTTGTAAAATGGTATATATTTAGGGGAAGAATAAGTAAGGGTCAACTGCCCCTTTTTCATTCATATTTTTAATTCATCATTGTCATTGTTTAACCTAGTTTAAAAGGTTCAAAGGGTCAGTTGATCCTTCATCATACAATTTTTTCAGTGAATCCTTTTTGAAAGTCATGGAAGAGGTTTGCACTAGGGGAATAATGTGGAAAGGTTGATCAACCCTTATATAGATAATTTTTCACTTCTAGTTAACTGTCCATTTCCTAGATTGGTATTTCTTTAGGGGAGGAATAAAAAAGGGTTAGGAACTCCTTTTGCATTAATATTTTTAATTAATCCTTATTGTTATTTGAGCTAGTTTGGAAAAATAGATCAACCATTCCTTATATAATTTTTCAACGAATCATTTTAAAATTAATAGAAGAGGTATTTGTTGGGGGAATAATGTGGAAGGGTAGACAAACCATTTTATAGAGAATTGTTCCATTTCAGTCAACTCTTAGTATCCTAGAATAGTACCTCTTTAGGTGAAGAATAAGGAAGGAATGACCACCACTTATGTATTTGGATTTTTAATTAATCAATTTTGTTATATCTCCTAATCTAGAAGATTCGACTGACACTTCCTTGTATAACTTCTCAGTGAAGCCTTTTCAAACTCAAAGAAGAGATTTGCTTTGGGAGCATAATGTGGAAGGATCAGTTGACCCTTGTATATATAATTGTTTCATTCTAGTCAAATATCCATATCATATAATGACATTTATTTAGGGGAATAATAAAGAAGGGTTGATTGCCCCTTTTGCATTCGATCCTTTTAATTAATCCTTTTCCCTTATTTGACCTAGTCTAGAAGGGTTGATCAACTCTTCATTGTATAAATTTTCAATGAATCATTTTCAAACTAATAGAAGAGGTATGTGCTAGGGGAATAATGTGAAAGTGACAATCAACCTTTATATAATGATAATTGTTCCATTTCAAGCAACTCTTTGTCTCATAGAATGGTATATCACTAGGTCAGGAACAGGGAAGGGTTGGTCACAACTTATCGATTCATATTTCTAATTAATCTTTTTTGTTATTTTTCCTACTATGAAAGGGTTGATCGACCCTTCCTTGTATAAAGTTTCAATGAAGTCTTTCAAACTCATAAAAGAGGCTTTCACTAGGGCATAATGTGGAAGTGTCACCTAATTCTTCTTGATATAAGTTTTATATTCCAATACACTCTACATCTCATTGAATGCTATATATTTAACGGTAGAAGAATTAGGTGACTTATGATTAGGTGACTTATGTCACCTAATCATACCAACGATGTATTTAGGAAAACTACTTCCAGACCACCAATGATAATTTATGCTTCCTGCTGAACTAGGAAATAATTCTCGATCCAATGTCAAAGAAAAAACCTGAAGTGCTCTTCCTTCCCTCAGTACATCCTTCCCAATCAACATCTGTAAAACCTGACAATATCACTCCACCACCACTACACTCATACAACAACCACTAGTCCATTGTACCTCTCAAGTATCCAAACACTCAACCATCTCTATCCATGAGGGTTGCTCCTTGAGAATTGTTGGGAAGGAGTCATCTAGAAAATTTCCACTAACCAACTTCCCTATCTTTGGTTCTGAGAGGTGAGTCCCATGAAGTACTTGATGTTTGAATTTACAACAAAGTATATAGAAAAGGCCCTCTATAGCCAAAACATATAGGGATGACACCAGAGGGAATCCCTATCTAATTTATTGAAATAGTCTCATTTGTTCATATTTTCTTTTATTAATGAAGGAATAAGCCAATGATTTAGTAAAGAAGGTTTCCACACTAATTTTGAATCTGAGACTAAGTCCTATGAATTTAAGGTTCATTTTGATAAGGAGAAATTTCCTTAACCAATTAGGGAGATTAAAATCATTTCTATATGATATGGTCAAGACCTATTTAGCAACAAGCACACTCTTCGGAGTAGATAATGCCAAGGTTGGGACCAGAGGTTTGATTGAGACTCCTAGATCTTTAAATAATGAATATTCCATGACCATTTCATCTCATATTGAAGGAAAGGTAACATGTTTCATGCATCTATGAAGAGGTATCTTAGTGGCCATTCTATTAGGCTTCTATCGAGGTGGCTCTTGTATGAGGGAGGACACCTAAGACGTATTTCTATGGGCCTTGATATTTCATCACCCTTTTTCTCCTAGTTATAACAACCTCATTTATACCTTCACTCATCACCATAGTGGATTTCATCACTTCTCATGGTAGTTGTTTGGAAATCCCTCATCCTTCTCTTTATTCTCTTTTCTCGGTTGGCCCCCAATGATTTAGATGGAAGAGTTTGGAAGAGTTATAGCCTAGGCCTATATATAATATATTATAAATATAATAAATATAATATATATTATATATATAATATAATATATATATATATATATATATATTATATATATATTATATATATAATATAAAAAAACAAAAAATAAAAATGAAAATAAAACAACATATAAACAAAACAAAACGAAATTCAAATCACATCCACTATACACTCGTGTGCAGAGCTACTCGCACTCACCACCACAGTCCCATGGATTTGGAGAATGGAAGGGAGAGGAGGATGGATTTGGAGCACGAAAGGGAGAGAAGGATGGATTTGTAGCATGGATTTGGAGCACATAAGGGAGAGAAGGATGGGAGAAGGAGGAGAAGGAGGGAGAGGCATACATGAGGAGGCTAAGGCATGGTCATTTGCACTCAGAGTGGAAGGGGGAGAAGGAGGAGAAGGAGGGAGAGGCGCATGGGATGAGGGAACGTGGGAGGAGGCTAGGGAAGATGGATTTGCATAGGAGGGAACATGGATTTTTAGAGAAGGAGGGCACACGGATTTGCAGAAGAGGAGGGCACAAGGTTTTGCACCAGAGGAGGGAATACGACAGGAGGAAATGGTTTGACCTATTTCTCCTATCTCTTGAGTGTTCATGATAATTGTTAGATGAAATGCTTGATAGAATTTTTTATGAAATGATTGATAGAAGTCTTGATGAAATGCTAAGTCATCCTTTTAAAATTCTCCAATTGTACCCTTATCACTAGGCTCATAATTGGTTTCAAAATTGAAGATCCCTAACCATAATGTTTTACAACTCACACATGACCAATCCCCTTGATTGTTCCATGAGAAGAAAAAATCCCCATGGGAGTAGTGTAAGTTAATAACCATTGAATATAGTCCAAAACAAATATTTGAAGAAAGTTTCAAAGAATTTGGGGATAGGGACAAGTAAGAATGAAAAAATAAATCTAGCAACTCTTCCCCAATTTCATAGAATGATCACTGAGGTCCTAGACACTTTTATCCTTGAATTTGAATCCCTTTGCAACACTTATGAATATAATAATTATTCCTAGCTGACAATTTTCTCCTCTACTTTGAAGGAAATATCCCTCAAATGGTTCATAGGTCTAGATATACATAATAGTTAGACATGGGAAACTATGAAGAATATTTTTATAGAGAAATACACTGAATATTGAAAATATGGAGACTCAAGAGATTAACTATTCCAAATGACTTAGAAAGGACAAATCATTAGAGGACTATGTTAAGATATTTCACTTTGGTTAAAAGAGATCTATCGATTGCTCAATTGACAAAAACTCTCCTAAGACAATTCTCTTGATAGAAGTAAGAGATAATGATATGGAAGCTTTAAATTTGATCACATTTGTAGATATTTACAAATTCACTTACCATGAGATAATAAATCCTTGAAAAAAATACTCAAGAGTTTCTACTAAAAGGGGTAAAGTAATCAAAGGAATTGTTGAACAAACCTCCATGACCATAGCTAGATTAACAAAAGTAGAATTTGAAAATATGTTGGAGATATGAAGACAAATATTTTAAAATCTATGGAAATCCATTTTGATACACTCCAAGTCAAGATGAAGAAAGAGGAAACTAAAAATGATTTGGCAGTTATTTTCCCAAAGTGCACAAAAGACATTTTTTTCATGAATGCCCGCTAAATAGCATATAATTCTACAAGATTTACAAATAAAATGATGAAATCAATCATTGCCCACAACTACTAAGTTTGAAGGCTTTATATGAGGGAGCATATCAGAATTTGGAGTAGGTCTGTTTCATCAACCACCAAAGGAAAAAAATACCATGCATAACTAGTCAAGGTATAACATATGAACACCCTCAATATTTCTATTATTCTTGGAATAGTCAATTTAATCCCTTGAAAAATTAGTATTCTTGACATTGGAAAAACCCATTTCCACCCCAACAGTAATGGAAATATTCAAGTTTCCAAACTTAGTAGCCACATTTTTTTCCTTAACAACAACCCCAACAAATATAATGGTTTACTCAATAGAAACCTTGGAAATGTCACCAAAACTACCAACCAAATTCTCAACAAAAAGCACTAATGCTACCTCCTCAACCAACCAATAATCCCCAACATCCTAGACCTTCTTGTTGGAAATTGTCGAGAATTCTTGTGAGTAAGAAGGTTGATAGGATAGGCTGGGAAGGGAGAGAATCAATGTCTAAATGTAAGGGATGATTTAGAATCAATTTATATGCCCATGAAATTGTTGCATAGGTTAGTCATATTAGTCGACACTTTCATTTTCTAATCAATGGTAAAGTTGACAATAATGAATGAATGTGTAAGCACTTTAAATTCCAAGGAATTGATTAGACACTTGCTTCTTGGATGATTTCTTCTTTTGCAAATGGTGTCTAGGAATGGTAGGATTCCTCTTCCCAAGTTGGACTTTCTCTAGTTAATTAATGATCATTTTGTTGATGATTAAGCCTAACAATCCTAGAATCATACCATGGAATTCCTAAATATATTTTGCATTGCCTCATGTTCTAGTATTCAATGGCCCATGACCCAATAAAGTAGATACCAAATAAATTTACCCTTTAGGCTATATCAAATGCACCCTATCATTATCTGTAAAGGTTCCTTCAATCCCCCATCCAACCACCATCCATACCCCCTCCCATTAATCTCCCATTAAGACCACAAACCCTTCTTTGAAAGAAACCTCAAGTTACTTACAGTCTTGGGAACCCATCCCCTGCTGAACAATCACCTTTTTCCCTTTTCCCATCCTCATTTGGACCTTCATATTTCCCCATTCCCTCAACACTCATCATGAATTCATGAACCTCAGATTCCCCAAAAGGCAATATAAACAATCACTTATAAATCACATGGGGTCCTCTCCCCCTCCCTCTCCTCATGGGGGGGAGGGGCCCCTCATCTTTTAATTATGGCCATTCAAATGCCTCAAGATATGGTAAGGCATCAAATACCTCAAGTTTACCTCAGTAGTACATAAGGATTAAATCAGTCAAGGTGGTCCATCCTATAAATAGGCTAGGTTTTAAATCCTCCTGGGAAATGATACATCCCATCAGTCGATCCTCATCTCTAGGCATTATCCAATGTGAGCATAGATGTCTGTTCGAGTGAGGGGGGAATATGATTCCATGAGTATGAAAATGGGAGGTACCCCTACACCTAGGTTGATATCCTGATCTTCATGTAACTGACCCTTTGCTCACTTTCACCCCAAATAAACATACGTCTGCCAGGTTAGCCACACAAAAGTCTTCTAGGTTAGCAACATGGAAGCCTGTCAGGTTAGAAACATGAAGGATGCATGACCACAATTAAGCCCTGTCAAATGTCACTCAAGCCCCATCCCTCCCCATCAGTCAGTTGTCTCCAATTAATGTTTCCAGTGTCCCTTGGAATAACCCTCCTCTCCAATGTGGGTTCTCCACTATTATTTATTATCAAGGAGAGGTTTTCATGATAAGCCAACACCCTCTACATCAAGGGTGGTTATGTTTCTAACATAATTGTGGCTATATGTTGCTACAACAAAGAGGAAACAAGCATATAGGTGTGGAGGGAGATCACCATGAATTAAACTTGGGTCATCGTTATGGAAACTGCTTCGAATTGCCTCTAGATCATAGTGTGATAGGTGTGCATGCACACACACACATATATTGAAAATACTATATTCTCCATTATATTTCTTTGGATCCTATTCCCTTTATCAGTTTTCTAATTGGAGTGGTAGAAATAACTCTTTATAACCTCAATTGATAAGTGTTGTTGACAATTCTTGCACATGTTATTACCTTTTGATTTGGGTTTGTGTTTCTATCTTTTTCCAATGATAGTTTGTTGATGTGGCACCCCAGTTTTGATCCCTAGACTAGTAATGTAAATGTATATGATGAATGGCTAAAATCCAAACAATTGTAATTTGTAACTTGATATTGAATGCTAATATAAAATTTAAATACATCACAGGCTACAAAAGATGAAGGACAAGATCGGGGGACTATGATTCCACAAGCGGGGAAATGTAGGGGGGTTATAAGATGTTTGAGGGGGTAAGGGGGAAATACCTTGGCTATTGAATTTGTTCATCACCAAGGTTTGATTATGAGTAAGGTCCCTTGTGGATTCATCCAATTTTTTACCCCTTAAAATATTTGCGTCTTGGGTTGGTCCAACCTCAGTCTTAGGGGCAATAAAAGGTTCAACCTTACACGAGAAAAGATTAGCCTCAATCTTTGTAGATAAATCTTTGGCTTCTTCAAGGGTCTTTGGGATTTTTTCCTTGACCATAAAACCCAAATTTCTTGGGAAGGCCTTGGTATAAAGGAAAATAAGATGATCTCTTTCGAGGAAAATATTGTTAGGAATTCGTTGAAGAAACTTATCAAATCTAGTGTTAAACTCACTGACAGTTTCATTCTCATTACTTCCTATCTCAGTAAGTTGTTGCAACAACATATTAGGGGTTGGTCTAGCCTTGGTATTGAATAAATTAAGATCAAGAATATTTATTTAGGGAAACTTTATGGAACTTATGCAACTTTATGCAACTTTGAGCAACATGCAACTTTATGCAACAATGCAACTTATGCAACTTTACGCAAATTTACACAACGTGCAAATTTATGCAATAATGCAACTTACACAAATTTACGCAACATTATGCAACTTGCAACTTTATGCAACAATGCAACTTATGCAACTTTACACAACTTTATGCAACATGAAACTTATGCAACTATGCAACTATATGCAACTTATGCAATTGTGCAACTAGTATATGCTACTTATGCAACTATATGAAACTTATGAATTTGTGACTTATATCCTCCTAATGAAAATTATGAATGCAATGGTATCCTCCTAATGAATCTAAGTTCCTAATGGCTAGAGAAAAAAGAATTAAAAGCACTAGATCACTAGATGTCACCTTTTTGGTGGATGACGCATGTGTTGCGATAAAGATTCAGAAGATTGCAAGTAATTGTCCCATTAATTGATTCATTTTTTTCATGAAATTGAAATGGACATTTGTTGAGATTTTTAATTGATTAATGGATAACATGTTACTGCAGGAAACAATGTTTTCTATAGAAATTTACATTACAAAGCATTGGATCTGTCTGGCCCCACCATTCGCACATGGTGGAATGGCCAAGATAGAAAAAAGAAAGATGATTTAATAGATCACATGGTAAACTTGTTCGGCATCACTTTAAACAAGAAAGTGGTTACAAATTTGGCTGGTGAGAATTTAAAATACACCAATGTTGAAATTACTAAGACAACTGAGACGGGGGGTGAATCAATTGTTATTGTGATTAAACAATTTTAAGTCTATTAAGACATTCTTGATATTTCTTCAAGTGATCATCACTATTATACAACATATGGACAACATAAATAATGAGCATCAGTCACACATAAGATATACACAGAGACAGATTTTCACGAGGAAACCCATAAAGGGAGAAAACCTCTTCTTCTTCGAAATGATAGGCAAATTTTTAAGTTTTGTACATAATCTATAATTGAGCACCATCTATAATTGAGAACCAACTCAATGTGAGGCTACTACCTCTATTTTACAAGCTCCAACTTTTTTGAGAGCACCAACTCTCTGGCTTCTCTAGCACCCACTAGAAGGAATCACCAACTCCCTGAGTGTTCCATCACCGAGTGGATGGAAGCACCTACTTCCACTTATACAATCACCCACTTGTTTGAGAGCACAAACTCTCTGGTTTCTCTAGCACCCACTAGCAGGAAGCACCAATTCCCTGAGTGTTCCATCACCAATTGGATGGAAGCACCAACTTCAAGCTACACAGGCTCCAACCTGTATAACAGAGAACACTTATTCTCCCTTGTGCCACCCTGCCACCCTGGTTTCTCTGGCTGCAACTAGATGGAAGCTACAATTCCCTGTTTTCAAACACCCACTTGAACCTCTGAGGACAAGAGTCCTCCCTAGAACCTCCCAACCACCCTGAAATATACAAAATTTCTTTCTATGACTTTATTACAGTGATTCAATACTTTTCAATTGCTTACCAGGCTTATCACTATTCAAATATACCACTCTGCTCTGCCTGCATCAGTGTCTCCCTTCTTGCATTCTCTTCATCTTTCTGATCTTATCCTCTGTCTCGACATGCACACCTTGGATTTATCTTCTTCTCACAGATATGCATTTTGATATGTGCACTTTCTTCTCTCTTCCACTATTCTTTTATATTAAGCTTTTGTTCCTCACCTCTGTGTTTTCTTTCCACTGCGCATACTATAATTTTACCTTTCTATGGTTCAATTAATTTTTCACTCGGCACAGTCATAGCATATATCTTTTATCCACTTCCTCTTGGGGTACACCTCGAATCGTCTTGGGAAAAAATGCCTCAGCAACTGAATCACCAACCATCCAAGAACCATGATTCGGTTTTTCTAACTGAATCGTAATTAAACAGTTAATCATAAATATTAACAATAGCCCTTCAATCACATGCTCAAATAACCAGCACCATCGAATTGAATCCACAGGGTCTTGCATTTATTTTTCCATTTTGCATTTCGGCATTTCGACATTTCAGTATTCTTGTGGTGAAGAGTCTCGACTCTTCATGTTACGATCGTCGAAAAGGATCTTAGCTTGGTGTTAGCTCCTCCCTCTCACATGACCATTGACGGTGACCAAAACCTACACCAAAAGGTGTTTTTTTCATTTCGACATTCCTGTGGTGAAGTGTTTCGACACTCCAACTCCCAGTATCCAAAACCTACACCAAAAGGTGTTTTTCGCATATCGACATTTCTTCATTTCGTCATTCCTGTGGTGAAGTGTTTCGACACTCCAACTCCTGGTATCTGAAACTCTGAAATGGAGTCAGATCAATGGTCTGGTATTTCATCGTTTCACATTTTGGCATTTCATCATTTTTGTGATGAAGTGTTTTGACACTTCCAACTCCTGGTATCTGAAACTCCGAAATGGAGACAGATCAACAGTCCGGTATTTCAACGTTTCGACATTTATGTGATGAAGTGTTTCGACACTTCCAACTCCCAGTATCCAAAACTCTGAAATGGAGTTAGATCAACGGTCCAGTATTTTTGTGTTTTGCATTTTGGCATTTTGGAATTTCTATGATAAAGTGTTTCGACACTTCCAACTCCCGGTATCCAAAACTCTGAAATAGAGTTTAGCTTCGGATATCTGAAATGGAGTTTAGCTTCTGATATTGCCATGCGATCATCGTTGTGTTGTTGATCATGATCTTTGCCATCAATGAAAAACATGCATACTCTGCCTCTATCTGAAAACATGCCAACAATCTCTCCCTTTGGCATTGATGGAAACCCCTTGAAGAACATCCAATTATACCACTGTAGAATCTTTGAAATTACCAAACTTTCTCCCCCTTTGACATCAATGTCAAAGAAGAGACATGCTCCCCCTGATTTGTTGCAGTACTTACTTCCCCTGTCAACTATGAGCAGCTTAGAAACACAAGAGATATTCAATAAGTAATCCCCCTGACCAAGTGAACAGATTAGACGAAAGAAGTTATAACCCCCAACTTTTGACGAAGATATCCAAAAGGGGTCGCTGCTAATGGCTTAGTAAAGATATCAGCTATTTTTTCTATTGAAGGAATATAATTCACCTGAACAATTCTGTTTGTAACTTGTTCTCTGAGAAAATGGTATTTTATTGGTATGTGCTTAGATTTTGAATGAAGTACAGGATTCTTAGAGAGACTGATGGCACTAGTTCTATCACAGTGAAGTGGAATGGGATCAATGTAAGTTACCTTCAAATCTACAAGAGTTTGTATCATCCATAAAATTTGAGTGTAGCAAGTAGGAGTAGAAATGTACTCTGCTTTTGTAGTTGATAAGGAAATAGATCCTTTCTTTTTACTAATCCATGCTACTAATGAGTCACCTAGGAAGAATGCTCCTCCACTAGTGTTTTTTCTCTCATCAACACAGTTAGCCAAATCTGCATCTGAATAAGCAGTTAACTGAAAATTCTAATTTCTAGGATACTACAGACCATAATTCATTGTTCCCTTCAAGTATTTGAATATCCTTGTGACAACTACCAAGTGAATTTGTTTAGGAGCTAACTGATAACAACCTACCATTCCAACAGCTTGCATTATATCAGGACGAGATGTTGTGATGTACAGAAGACTTCCTATCATTGATCAGTATGTCCTTTGATCAACATCGAGTGACATATCATCTTTACTGAGCTTGCAAGAAACCACCATAGGTGTACTAACAGGAGAGGAATTCTCCATCTGAAATTTCTTTAGCATCGTTTTCAAATATTTTTCTTGAGATATAAAAATTCCTGCAGAACTCTGTTTTACTTGTAAGCCAAGAAAATATGACAGTTCTCCTATCAAGGACATCTCAAACTCTGTTTGCATAGAGTTAGAAAACCACTATACAAATGATTCATTAGTACAACCAAAAATAATATCATCTACATAAACCAAAACAACTAGTAAATTATCACCTTCAGACTTAATGTAGAGATTGTTGTCAATAGTACCTTTCTTGAACCCTTTGTCTTGTAAAAAATTGTCCAGTCTATAATACCAAGCTCGTGGTTCTTGTTTCAGTCCATATAAGGCCTTCTTTATGTTGCAAACATAATTAGTATTATCTGTCAATGAGAATCCTTCAGGTTGCTCCATATATGCTTCTTCCTCTAGATCTCCATTAAGAAAAGATAACTTAACATCCATTTGATACACTTTAAAGTTCTTATGGCATGAATATGCAAGGAACATTCTGATGGCCTCCAATCTTGCCACTGGTGAAAAATTTTCATCAAAGTCCTGACCTTCAACTTGTGCATACCCTTTACAGACCAATCTAGCTTTATTTCTAACAACTTGTCCTTTTTCATTCATTTTATTTTTGAACACCCATTTAGAACCTGTTACATTCTTATCTTCGGGTCTAGGGACAAGCTCCCAAGTATTGTTCTTCTCAATCTGATCAAGATCTTCATTCATTGATCTAATCCAATCATCATGCTGCTTGGCTTCATAAAAAAATTTAGGTTCAGTCATAGATAAAAACAAAACATGAGATTTCTCTAAGTCTTTAATCAATTTCCTTCTTGTCTGAACTCCTTTATTTATATCTCCAATTATCTGATTTCTAGGATGATTCTTTCTAACAATTATGAGAGGTGATTTTTCTTCTTTCTACTGATTTGTGTCAGCCTGAGTATTTGTATCTTCATTTGATTCAGATTCTTCCCTTTCTGATCCTTGGACCTGTTCATCTTCATCTTCAACTATATCTTTTGTGCTTGGTTCAACACTGGTTACATTTTTGACCAAGATTTCTTCATCAACTTTTATGTCTATACAATCAACCAGTTTATGCAGTCTCTTATTGTAACATCTATACACTTTACTATTTGTATCATAACCCAAGAAGATACCTTCATCAGCCCTGACATCATATTTTCCAATATTTTCATCATTGTTCTTGATATAACATTTACTCCCAAAGACTTTAAAATGCTTGATTGAAGCAGGTCTTCCAAACCATAGTTCATAAGGAGTCTTGTCACTGTGTGGCCTAAGATGAGCTTTGTTAAGGATATGAAAGGTTGTATGAATTGCTTCTACCCAATATGTCTAAGGTATGTTCCTTTCATTCATCATTGATCTTGCCATTTGCTGTATTGATCTATTCTACCTCTCAACAACTCCATTTTTCTATGGAGTCCTAGGAATTGTGTACTCTCTTTTGATCCCATGTTTATTATAGAACTCTTTGAAGTTCCATGAAATAAACTCTCCTCCTCTATCAGACCTTACTACCTTTAATATTTTTCCTGTTTGATTCTCAGTCAGAGCCTTAAACACTTTGAATTTTTCAAATGCTTCATATTTTTCCTTCAAAAAGGTAAAGGAATCTACAAAATAGAGTGCTCATGTGGAAAATGCTACATCGGTGAAACTGGTCACTCCTTCCAGATTAGGATAAAAGAACATGGAGCTGACATTAAGAACGAACGCATTCGCACCTCCGCCCTAGCTGAACACTCCCTTAAAACAAGACACCATATCTGCTTAGAAGACACCAAAATCCCCGCCAAAGAAAATCACTTCTTCAAACGTCGTGTTAGAGAAGCCATTGAAATCCGTAAACACCCTAGCAACCTGAACAGAGATAATGGGTTAGAATTAAGTGAAAATTGGCTCCCTCTCATTCACAATTAATTCTTAAGAACTAATTAATAAATATAACAAACAATTAATAAACTTTGAAATTATTAATAAACTAATAAACATTGGGATTATTAATTAACTAATTAATAAACATCAATAAACCTTGATAAACATAAACTTTGAAACTATACATTAATAAACCTTGGAAATTATTAATGAACTAATTAATAAATATAACAAACATTAATAAACTTTGAAACCCTAATTCAATATAACAAACATTAATAAACTCTGAAACCCTAATTCAATATAAACTAATTAATAAACATCAATGAAATTTGATAAACTAATTAATAAACATCAATAAACTTTGATAAACATAAACTTTGAAACTATACATTAATAAACATTAACAAACTTTGAATTTATTAATGAACTAATTAAATATAACAAACATTAATAAACTTTGAAACCCTAATTCAATATAACAAACATTAATAAACTTTGAAATTATTAAATTATTATTAATTCAAAGTTTATTAATGTTTGAATTAATAATAATTTAATAATTCCAAAACAATCAAACAAAACCCTAATTAAATAATAAAGAAAAGGATTTTTTACCAAATAACATAAACCCTAATTAAATTAAAAAGAATTTTTACTAAAACAATCTAGCCGACACTTAGTTTTCACGCCAATTTCCAGTATTTAAAAACAAATCTTCTCATTATCTAAACCCAGGCTCATTGTCCTGAAGATGGATCCTGATTTGGATCCGAAACGTCGACACTCTATTGACCAAACTGTGGCTTTTCCGACCAATCATGAAAACTCCAACCACAGAAGTATTTTTAATCAAGGCAACCCATGTTAGTCTAGAATAATCATCAATAATCAACATAAAATAATTTTCTTTTCCTATATCTTATTTCCTTGATGGTCCACATAAATCCATATGTATTAACTGGATAGGTTTTTCTGTTGAAGGGAAGCTTTTAGATTTGAACTGAGTGTGAGTAAGCTTTCCTATCTGGCAGGGTTTACAAATAGATTCATATGGCTTTGATATCTTCAGAAGATCTTTTATTGCCCCATTGTTTATGAGCTTGATTATATGATCAAAATTTAGGTGTCCAAGTCTCCTATGCCACAACCAACTTTCATCATACTTTCTTAAGTGGAATTCTTCTTTTTCTTCTTTTAACACATAGACATTGTTTTCTGTTCTTATCCCTTTTGCAACTAGTTGTCCTGAATTCACAGATTTTATTCTAAGGTCTTTAGATGTAAAAACAACTTCACATCCTCAGTCACAGACTTGAATGAAACTAAGAAGATTATGTTTCAGACCTTCTACAAACAACACATCTTGTTTTTTCCCTTCTCCATTACTCAAACTTACCATTCCTTTACCTTTTATTTTTCCTAGTGCATCATTTCCAAAAGTTGCATTCCCTGATTTGCTTTCACTTAGAGTTAGAAACTTACTTTTGTCTCCAGTCATATGTTTGGAACATCCACTGTCAATATACTAGGGATTATTTTGTCTTTGGGCTGATAACACTAGTCCACACTTGTCATCTGCTTTCTTCTTCCAAATGTTGACATTTTCAGCAATGGGGATCAAATCTTGCTTGTAATTCCTTAAACGACAATCTGCATCTTTATGTCCATAGTTATGACAGATGTAACATTCTGGTTCACTAAATAGAAGATCATAGCAATTTTTATGCTCATAACTATTGTAATGTTTAACCTGCGTCCTTTTCCCAACCATCGCATGATTTATAGTCTGAGGTTTTTTGTTTCTTGGTCGTCTCAATCTTTGTTGTGGAAGATGGTTATTCATTGAATATATTGATTGTTCATATCTAAATCTTAAAGAACAATTTATAGCTTTGTGACCAAAATTAGAGTAGAAAAAACAATAACCATAGAAAAAACCTTTGTACCTTGAAAAATTATGTCTTCTTTGAGGAGGTCGATTTCTTTCATGCCGATAATCTCTCTGATCTACAAATTCGGTTCTAGTACTTTTTCTTTCATTCCTTCTTGGTGGCTGATTTTCTTTCTTTGTTTCTGCAGAGTGTCTGTTGTCAATGTTTGAGGATTTGACAAACTTTATAGGTTCTGTATTACTTGGATGATCACTACTTGATCCTTCTTTATACCCCAATCCATCTTTCAACTTTGGGTTTCTTTGCTGATTTAGAATGGAGGTTAATCCTTCTAAGGCTTTAATACTTGGCATATTTTGGTGATACAATCCCTTAAACTTCTCCATTTCTTTTATGGTTTTTACTATCTCTTCTTCTAAGGCTTCACACCTCGCTTTCTTCTCTGACAACTATTATTTTAGTATATCTTCTATTTTCTTTGCCTCTTCTAACTCCACTTTTAGTAGAGAAAAGTTTTCATTAGGTTTTTCACCATTCATTTTAAACTGTTTCAACAACTGTTTTTGTTTTCTCTTCTTACATCTGAGTCTGTCAATTTCTTCCAAAGCACTGATTAATTCACCTTCCATATCCACCACAACTTCTTCATCATCCATTTCACCTCCTGTGTGTTCATCATCAAGATCTCCCATAGCCATAAGCATAAAATCATTCACTTTGTCTTCACATGATGAATCACTATCTATGTCTTCTGAGGAATTGTCATTATTTGCACACAAACGTTTCTTCTTACTATATTTCTTGAATTTGTACTTCTTTTCATCATCATAGTTTTGGTCATTTTTCTGATGGGGACACTTAGATGCAAAATGACCTATCTTACCACAGTTAAAACATTTGAAGGGAAGCTTGCCTTGATATTTTCCTGATCCTTTCTTTAACCTTCTCAGAAATGTTTCCTCAATATCATCTAAATCTGAATCAGTATTCTTCTATGCTTTAAAAGATGCTTCTTTAGTAATGGATTTATCTTTATTGATTCTCATTTCATATGCAGTTAAAGTTCCTAGGAGTTGATCAATGGACAAAGTTTTAAGATCATTTAGTTCTTCTATTGCAGAGACTTTTGGATTAAATTTATCAAGCAAAGATCCTAAAATATTCTAAACTAAAATTGATTCTTCAAACATCTCACCAAGACCCTTTATGGCATTCACAAGTTCTTCAACTCTTAAAAAATACTTGCTAACTGTTTCATCTTCATTCATCTTTAGTTGTTCAAACTTCAACCTAAATGTTTGAAGTTTGGCATCTTTTACTTTCTCATTTCCTTCATAGATGCTAATAAGTTTATCCCACATTTCTTTGGCAGTTTGAAGATGCATCACCTTTACAAACTCGACTTCTGCAAGTCCATTCAAGATAGCATTCATTCCCTTAGCATTAAATCTAAATTCTAAATTATCATCCTTGGAAGCTAGTACAACAGGCTTTATGTATCCAATCTCTACTACATCCCAAACATCAGCACCTAAGGCCATTAGGTATGTTTTCAGTCTAACCTTCCAAAAGGAAAAAATTGTTCCATAAAATAGAGGAGGCTTACTGGCTGAAGTCCCTTCATGACTTGTCATGTTTAAGCTTACAGATATACCTTTAAATAAAAGGAACCCACTCTGATACCAATTGTTAAAATTACTAAGACAACTGAGAGGGGGGGGTGAATCAGTTGTTATTGTGCTTAAACAATTTTAAGTCTATTAAAACATTTTTAATCTTTATTCAAGTGATCATCAATATTATACAACATATGGACAACATAAATAATGACCATCAGTCACACATAAGATATACACAGAGATAGATTTTCATGAGGAAACCCATAAAGGGAGAAAACCTCTTCTTCTTCGAAATGATAGGCAATCTTTTAAGTTTTGTACATCATTTATAATTGAGCACCAACTCAATGTGAGGCTACTACCTCTATTTTCCAAGCTCCAACCTGTTTGAGAGCACCAACTCTTTGGTTTATCTAGCACCCACTAGAAGGAATCACCAACTCCCTTAGTGTTCCAGCACCAACTGGATGGAAGCACCTACTTCCACTTATACAAGCACCAACTTGTTTGAGAGAAACAACTCTCTGGTTTCTCTAGCACCCACTAGAAGGAAGAACCAACTCCCTGAGTGTTCCAACACCAACTGGATGGAAGCACCAACTTCTAGTTACATAGGCTCCAACCTGTATAATAGAGAACACTTGTTCTCCCTTGCACCACCCTGCCACCCTGGTTTCTCTGGCTGCAACCAGATGGAAGCTAAAACTCCTTGTGTTCAACCACCCACTTGAACCTCTGAGGACAATAGTCCTCCCTAGAACCTCCCAACCACCCTAAAAAAATAAAACTTTGCTTTCTATGAATTTAGTACAGTGATTCAATAGTTTTCATTTTCTTACCAGGCTTATCACTATTTATCTATGCCTCTCTTCTCTAACTACATCAATGTCTCCCTTCTTGCATCCTCTTCAGCTTTCTGATTTTATCCTCTGTCTCAGCATACACACCTTGGATTTATCTTCTTCTCACAGATATTCATCTTTGATATGTGCACTTTCTTCTCTCTTCCATTATTCTGTTATATTCAACTTTTGTTCCTCATCTTCGTGTTTTCTTTCCACTGTGCATACTGTAATTTTACCTTTCTATGGTTCAATTCATTTTTCACTCAGCACAGCCACACGTGCACAGTCACAGTGTATATCTTTTATCCACTTCCTCTTGGGTTACACCCCGAATCTTCTTGGGAAACAACGCCTCAGCAACTGAATTGTCAACCGTCCAAGAACCATGATTCAGTTCTACTAACTGAATCATAACTGAATATTTAATCATAAATATCAACAATATCCCTTCAATCAAATGCTCAAATAACCAACACCATTGGATTAAATCCCCAGGGTCTTGTGTTTATTTCACCATTTCACATTTTGGCATTTCGACATTTCTGTGGTGAAGAGTCTCAACTCTTCATGTTACGATTGCCAAAATGGAGCTTAGTTTGGTGTTAAATCCTCCCTCTCACATGACCACTGATAGTGACCACAACCTACATCAAAAGGTGTTTTTTGCATTTCGACATTTCATCATTTCGACATTCCTGTGGTGAAGTGTTTCGACACTCCAACTCTGGGTATATGAAACCTACACCAAAAGGTTTTTTTCACATTTCAGCATTTCAGCATTCCCGTGGTGAAGTGTTTCGACACTCCAACTCCTGGTATCTGAAACCTACACCAAAAGGTGTTTTTTGCATTTCGGAATTTCGACATTCCTGTGGTGAAGTGTTTCGACACTCCAAATCCCGGTATCTGAAACTCCGAAATGGATTCAAATCAATGGTCTGGTATTTCATTGTTTTTCATTTTGGCATTTAGGCATTTATGTGATGAAGTGTTTCGACACTTTCAACTCTCGGTATCCGAAACTACGAAATGGAGTCAGATCAACGGTCCGATATTTCAGCGTTTTGCATTTCATCATTTCGTCATTTCTGTGATGAAGTGTTTGGACACTTCCAACTCCCGGTATCCAAAACTATGAAATGGAGTCAGATCAACGGTCCGGTATTTTGTCATTTCACATTTTGGCATTTCGGCATTTCTGTGATGAAGTGTTTCAACACTTCCAACTCCTGGTATCCGAAAATCCGAAATAGAGTTTAGCTTCTGATACCTAAAATGGATTTTAGCTTGTGATCTTGCCATGCGATCATTGTTGTGTTGTTGGTCATGATCTTTGCCATCAATGAAAAACATGCATACTCTGCCTCTGTCTGAAAACATGCCAACAACTAGGGCCTAGTATAGGGATAAATTGCAAATAGACCTCAAGCACGAGCGCCCTCCCATGGTTCCCCAGAAAGAGTGGAAGGTGCTAATAGAGGATGAAAAGGAGAACTTGTTTAAAAAATAAGGACGACAACCATGATTTGGTCAAGCAAGGTACAACACATGTCATATTATCAATGAAATATGAGCATTTATGTTTTTCTTTCCTGTTTTAAGTAACAATTCCGATATCTAATTTTTTTCAAAAATTCCATATGTAGGCTACCAGACACATCCAAAGCAACAAAGTCCAGAGTGGAAAAACATGTCCATCATAAACTAGGCCAAGGTGGCTACGAAAAACTCAAAGCCCAAATAGTAATATTTAAATGATTAACTGAGGTTATGTTATTGGTATTTTTAATGGTGTTATGAATTGCAGTTAAATATGTTCGACACTGCTTCCATCGAGGAGGACCTGAAGCTTGGTTACAAGCATGGTTTTAAAAGTGTGATTGAATATAGAAAAATCTTGGGCCAGACTCCTATCTCCCCAGCCACGCAGGTAAATCAAATGAATAAGGAAACCGTGGTAGCATGCTTGTAAAGTCTATTCATATTTTATTATATCACCCTTAACTAAGAATTTATGTTTGTTTTCAAGAAACAGTGCTATCGCAGTAGTGAATCAAGTAGTATTCAAAAAACATCACGTCATACAAGGGTCCACATGTTCAGTGATAGTGTAATGCAGAGTACCCGTTCCGGTATGTATGCTTCAGAATTAGAAATATTTACTGTGATTGTAGATATTTATTTCCCGACTTATACTTATATATTATCTTCTCAAAATTGAAGAGCATGTAGCTCAGGAGGGTGAAATGCAAGAGAAACCAAGTGGACAGGAAATTAACGCACCAATTGTCCCAGCTACAGAGACATGTAAAGATAAATAGTGTAATGTTAATCAAAATAATGAATTAGTTAATTCAATTGTATTTCAACATATCGATATGATCATTTTCATTGTTCTAGTTCACGACCCTGAACAGATGCCATCTAACCCTTCTCAGCGATGTACCAAAAGTGAGGTACATGAACGCACACAAACAATAGAAGGATAGGGCACACGAAATACAATGTCCTTGGATGATGATGATATCCCAATTGTTAGTTTTATGAATGTAAAAAAACATAAATCAAAGAAAATTTATATGTATAAATTCATGACATGTTTTTGGATCTTTATCGATGTTTATATGTTCATATGTTTTGATGACTATCTGTTGTGGGGTATTCTACCCTACGGACTAATAAGCTAGGGCTCTAAACTTATACGCAGAAAATGACCCTTAAGATTTAACTTTTAACCTTCTACCCAAAAATCTCAACCCCTTTTCGAGCAAACAATGGAAGAATCGACTCAC
>ML789962.1:554823-577387 GCA_009831015.1 Picea engelmannii
AGTTTTCTCTTATGTTCGACCGAATGGAATCAGCCATAAAAATTTCTCTCTAAATCATTTCCATAATTTAACTGTTCCTCAATGACTTTATCCAGAGTAATTCAACCTAATATTCAACTCGGGATATCCGATCAAACTAATATGGCGTTAAATCTTCTCAATACGACTCTTAAAACTGCTAATACCCGAGAAGAATTAGAACGTTCATGGATGGCCATTGAACAAGACATTGTAACCCAGGAACAGTTGGAAGCCAGACAACGTGAACGCAGGAATCTTCATTAGCTTCCCACACCAAGGTTAGCGAAATCCTCTATCAACTATTATCATATTTTCGGATGCCTTGACACTGTACTTTAAGCCTTAGTACAGACTCAGGAACAACAGGTCCCATAGTGATAATAGTGGAGGCCATTCAATGTAAGGTGGACTAGGTCCACTATATTATTAAATAAGACCCACTATGGTATTTAGATATAATAAATGGGTAATTAGATTTAATAAATGTAAGAGGACTTCTTAGAAGGTTATACTTCTAGAAGATTCCTCCTCTAGAATGTTCTTAGGTGATGGTAAAACTATATAAAGGGGTTCAAGCAATGTAATGGGACATGAAGAGAATTATTGTGTTTGGAGCTGGAACTCATTAGGAGGAAGCCCCCTCGAAGAGGCAAGTGAACAGGAGAGGATCCCTTCCATAATAAGATCCATTGTATGGTGTTGCCTTACCCTAAGGTTTTGATAATAATAAAGGCGATTTTGCATATTGTTCTTGTATATATTTTGTGGTTCTTTTGTATTTAGTCTCTGGTTCTTAACAAGGTATGTGTTGTTAAATGCTTATCATGCCTCTTTTCGTAAATTGTTTGAGATTCCTACAAGTTGGTTGCTTATACCTACACATGTTCGTGGATTTTTCTTTTTAATGAAGTTTGCATATTTTCCCATTGATCAATTTTTTTAATTGTTCCACTTTGAGGGATAAAATTTCAATTTAAAGTGAGTACAATAAAATACGATAAAGTCATAGGTGGAGGATTTAAGGTGAGCAATGAATTGTGCAATTAACAATGATATATATAAATGACAAATAATCTTACCAAATATTGGGATGTTATAGCCTCACAATCCTCCTTCAATGCTACAATCATCTCAAAGACTCGAGACTTGCATATATATACAAGTTTTGTAAGGTTTTAACCATTTGCCAAAATTTGATCTAGATGTAGGTAATCCTTTATATTCTTCAAGTACATAAGAGTTTAAATTTAGATCTATGGTCAAATAAAAACAAACTAGAGGTCTTAAAGGAAATTGACCATGTGGTTTTGTATATATTTATCATACTTGATTACCGAATCAAAATGTTGTAGGATAACATTGACATGAAGTCTGGGCTTTGTTGTGACTTAGATTGTGCAATTAAAAATGATATATATAAATGACAAACAATCTTCCCAAATATTGGGATGTTATAGCCTCACAACAAATGAACCAATGTTTGATTTATATGCTTGGGATACCTATGCAATTGTAAATAAAGGATAAAATTCTCTTCAGCTTATATCCATTATCATCTAGAGTGTGGATTAAAAGTTTCTTGAGAATCTATTATATATACTACACATGATAAATGTAGATATTCCAAAATACACCTTTACATGAGTGAAGAAGATAATTACATCTTGTTTTCATGTTTCAACATGGTATAAAAACTACCATATTATTTAGTCTTGTTTACTCTAAAATGTATATCGACTTTACAACTTCAATCTTCCCACATGAGATTATTCTTGGCTCTCATTTCTTAACAAAAAAATTATGAAATTTAAACTTTAATCCTCCTTCAAGCCCGTAATCATCTCAAAGACTCGGGACTTGCATATATATACAAGTTTTGTAAGGTTTTAACCATTTGCCAAAATTTGAGCTAGATGTAGGTAATCCCTTATATTATTCAAGTACATAAGAGTTTAACTTTAGAGCTATGGTCAAATAAAAACATCAAAGGTCTTAAAGGAAATTGACCATGTGGTTTTGTATATATTTATAATACTTGATTACCAAATCAAAATGTTGCAGGATACCATTCACATGAAGTCTAGTCTTTGTTGTGACTTGGATCAATTGACAAGGATTATAAAAGCTTATGATTTGAGTTAATTTTTTTTTGTTTTCCCAACAAATAATTCATGTAGTACTTCAATGCCTAAACTATGATGTACAATTCCTTATCTTATTTGGATATATTATGATTGAACCAACAAAAGTTTCAAGTGTTATGTTATCCAACTCCTTCATTGTATCAAAGGTTCTTCCATTATGTATCATGCGAAATTTTCTTTGATTTCAAATGAAATTGCAAGTTTCATTAGATTTAATATTGATGCATTACAATTCTTTCAAGTCAAAGGTTCAGTTACTTGGTTTTCAATTGCAATGAATTGAAAGGTTATACTTGCCTTTTCTAATGTTGATTGAAGAGACACTTCATTCCTAAATAATTTTCTAACCACATGAATTACCTTGGTTCAATTAAATTATCTGGGATCAACCAATTTACAACGAATTTAATATTTCTCAGGTCAATACAAAATTCACATCCTCTGACTACAAAATCCATACACAACAATAATTGTTTTCCAAGCTCATATTTATTCATGTTGGCTTGCAATTAATTGTGTTGAAGGGTTAAAAATATCATCTCCAAATGTTTCAAATGATCTTCCCAAATCTTGCTAAAAGTCAAAATATCATCCAAGGAGGCTACAATAAACAAGTTCAAGAAATGGTCTTAAGATATCATCCATAAATCTTAGAAGTGTTGTCATAGTATTGTGTAATATAAATTGCATAATGACTCACTCATGCAATCCATGTGTTTTTTTTAAAGTAATATTCCAAATTATTCTTTGCGTATATTGTCATATTGGTATCCTTACTTCTAATCCAACTTCATGATAACACATGCTTCCAATATTTGGTTGATTGGTGCCTTGATTATTTGTAGGGGATATATATATATATATATATATATATATATATATATATATATATATATATATATATATATATATAATCTTGTTCAATCTAAAAGATCTACACATTTTCTCTAACATCCATCTTTCAATAGAAAATTACAATATTACAATATATTAGAATATTAGAATATTACATTGTAATATGGCATACAATATGGTAATACCATATCTCATGTAATTTTATTTTTTTTAAACTTAAATTCATTGTCACAATATCGACGATAGTTAGTCGAAAACAATTTTTTTATTTTACCACAACCGTCGCAATAGCGACGAAAGTTCGTCGCAATTTTCCACAAATTTTCGTCGCACATACAACATTTGCGTCGTATGTATGGTCTTGAGATATATTTTCGTCGATATTTCCATCGATTTTCATCACAATTCATGACGGTTTTGCGTCACACATTCAACATCTACATCGTAAGTTATTGGCTTGGCATAAATTTTCATTGCAATTGTGATGAATTTGCATCATAATTGCCACACTTCTTCATTGTGATTGCGACATAATTTCATCATAATTGCGATGATGCATAGGGTTAACCGATCTTGAAGATGGTGACACGTGGAGAGATTATTTCATCAATGTTTCCATGCACACCTGGATCATGGATATAGCGACGAAATTATTCCAATGAAAAAAAGTCTCAGCTTTCATGGAAATTGCGACGGATAAGTGTGACAATATCAACGAAAAACCGTTGCAAATTTGGTCATATGTACTAGTGAGTGAATATTGTGCGCATATTAGACTGGAAAAGAAAACAGCTCTGGAATTGATTCATAGGGCTTATAAAGATCCAGTGGACCTAGTATTGTCCTGAGGACGTGACATGGGAGCATGAGGATGTTATGCGGGTAGAATACCTGCATATTTTTCAAGATTTTGAAAATCTTGTTGATGTTGTGTAAAGATTTTCACCGAGGACAGTGCAAAAATAAGGGGAGGGGATTGTAATATCCTTCAGTAGTTCCCCAGTTATATTTTGAATTGTAATCATGTTTTGTAGGCTGGTGAGCCAAGTATTGATAAGTTGGTGGGCTTATGTGTTTATTAGGTCGAAGAACCTAAGTGTTAAGGGCAGGAGCCTAATTTTGCATATGTAATTATGCAGATCATTAATATAATATACAAACATCGTTGCATGCCGACTGACCACGAAGAAAGAGTGATGGGGGACTAAGATTCCACAGTATGGGTAAGGGAGAGGGGGATGAGAGGTAGGAAGAGGGGCTAAGCTGGAGGGCTTAAGTCCTTAGGAATAATAATTTATTATTATTCCAAAGTGGTGTGAAAAGTATGTTTTTTATCCTAAGTCCCAGGAGAGGCAATGCAAGCAGCCCCAATGTGTGCAAAAGGGAACACATACTTGATGGAGTGCATGAATCGTCATGGGCGGCATGTGTCGACCCAAGCACATGCAATTTAACCCAATAATTGAGCCATGAAGGGGGTTTGTCCTCCATTTTGTCGTCGACTGTCTGAACTTTTGGAGTCCATGAACAACCTCTACTTAATTTTCTTGTCACATAATCATGAAAACCAGAATCAGAATTCGACTGGTGTATTCCTGTGAATTTTGTGGCCTCTGTATTCATCCTTTGCAATGTTCACGCACGCACCTGAGACCCAAAATCCATCACCTGAGTCGTTATGTGAACCTTCCATACTCCGCCTGAATTCACTAGAATCCTTCCCAAGAAACGTTTTGTCTCTACACTGGACCTCTGCATAGCCACACACCTCTAAAGTCGACCCACGTCTTCTGTGAAGCCTGAGCAATTGTCTATGTCGCGTATGTTATAATTGTGGGTTGTTGTGGCCACATAGTCCCTTGGCTGAGTGTGATTATCTACTGTCATCCATTCCTTGTTGAGCCTTGTTGTCCTCCTTGTGCTGGAATGGAGCTGAAGAAGTAGGTTGTCAGGCCTATGAGCGAATCTCTCCAGGTGAGAGAGTGTGCGGAGGAAGTGAGAAATCATAGAAGGAATCCTATAGCTGCCATAGAGCTTGGTGAATTCTGGTCCGGTCTGTTGTTGAAGCCCAAGGCAAGGGAGGTTTAACAGCTAAAGGACTATCTTGGTGATAGTGAAGGTGTAGACTCGTGGGGTGGGACAAGCATGTGGGGAATGAGAGTATGTGAGCAGTGGGCATAAGTGGCTCCTGGGAGAGAATCCTTCCTCATAAACTGTGTGTCATTAGTTGACCTTGCCTAGCCTAGGATTCCCTTTCCTGGTGGAGCTTACTCCCAACTCCAGGGTGACCTACTTCTAAGAGTGATGAACAACGCGGTCTAAGGTTGGGAGGTTCATGGAAGGTCTGCATGAAATTGGTGGTGTATTATAGTTTCAAAGATAAGTATCATTATGTGTTTTAGTTTTGTACTTAATTAAAATGCATGTGTTGTGATACTTGTAATATTATCATGTATTCCGTTGCTAGTTTGAAATGTTGTTAATTTTTTTTAAGTCTATTTGACAACAGTAAATCCATGTCAAATGTATTAATTTTATTTAATTCTTATTCTTTATAAATAATTCAGTTTATATATTTAAGTATGAGAATGTTTCCATGAAGTAGCATTTCCCAGCAAGTGGGTTAATGGTTAGGGATGTTTCAATTTTCACATGTCTACAAGGATAGAAGCAAGATAATAGATGGACTATCCAAAGAAGGATTAGAGCCAGAGAGAGGAATCTAGAAAATCTTTGAGAATCATCAAGGACAAAATACTGAATATTTTCATGTTCCTTGGATATAAAGTTTTACTCAATCATCTTAGTTTTTTAGGACTCTAAGTTTATCACAAGGGTGATGGATGAATTATATAGTCAATGATAGATGACACATTTTGGATGAACCAAAATGAATGTAATTAATGGAAAATATGGAAGGAAACAATCTTATGTGTGAATTGTTAAGAACCTGAATAGATCTACAACTATAATCACCACAAATATTGAATACACAATAGATCCGCAAAGCAAGATAGAAGAAACCACACTTTATTATTATCAAACCCTGGAGGTAGAGAAACACCATACAATGGATCCTATTATGGAAAGGATCCTCTCATGTTCACTAGCCTCTTCAAAGGGGCAACCTCCTAATGAGCTTCCGCTCCAAATACAATACTTCTCTTCCTGTCTCATTACATTGCTTGAACCCCTTTATATAGTGCTACCATCACCTAATAACATTCTAGAGGAGGAATATTCTAGGAGTAGAACCTTCTAAGAAGTCCTCTTACATTTATTATATCTAACTAACCATTCATTATATGTAGCTATCATAGTGGGCCTTATTTAATAATATAGTGGACCTAGTCCACCTTACATTTAATGGCCTCTAATATTATCACTATGGGCCCTCTAGGCTCCCACTACTACCTCTCTAGATACCTAACATTCCATCCCCCTTATGAAAACGTTGCCCTCAACGTTGATGTACAACCATATACCAGGGTCCCATGGATAATTGTGGACCATAATGTTGAAGAAGACTGGAGAACCAATGTCCCATGTAGAAATGAAAGCCACCATGCTGAAGTAGTCCAAATTCCATTGTAAGCCCGGGTCCCATGTCCAAGTGCTCATGTGAACTCCCAGTGGAAGATTTTGGAACCCAATAACAAACTCAAAATTATGCACCAAAGATTGACACCTGTCATGTGGATCCAAATAAGAAGATCCATCCACATAGTGGAAAAGGGTCGTAAAAGAATCTGGAAGGAATAACACCACTGTAGAATATCCAAGATGTACATTGGTAATAATCATTGGCTCCTGATTTGTCACGTTGATTCTCTCTACAAAATAGATCCACAGAGAAAGATAGAAGAAGCCACACTTTATTATTACCAAACCCTTGAGGTAGGGAAACACCATACAATGGATCCTATTATGGAAGGGATCCTCTCCTGTTCACTTGCCTCTCCGAGGGGGCTTCCTCCTATTGAGTTACCACTCCAAACACAATACTTTTTTTCATATCCCATTACATTGCTTGAACCCATTTATATAGTGCTACCATCACCTAAGAACATTCTAAAGGAGGAATATTCTAGAAGTAGAACCTTCTAAGAAGTCCTCTTACATTTATTATATATAACTACCCATTTATTATATCTAACTACCATTGTAACACCTTATTTCCCCCAGTTTGTAAAAATAACTGGACTGGCCAAGAAATGTGGAAAACTCAGAAATGTGAATGTGTGATGTGAATGGACCTTGTGGAAAAGGTCGATGAATGTGAATAATATTATGAATATATATATATATATATATATATATATATATATATATATATATATATATATATATATATATATATTGCAGGACTACTGAGAGGGGATATGCTAAAAAAGAGACCACGATGGCTGGAGAAAGGCGGTGGAAGGAACCTAGAATGGTGGCATTAACTTCCACTGAAAACAATACCGTATTTGGACTTCACTGGCCCAGAGAACCAAGAGCAGCTTGCTGGCCCCGAATTAAATGTATCGCAAGCTGGTAGGTAGATGGCTCCTCAGGAATTAATGAGGGATGGGGGCATGAACCGCCCATCTGTAGAGCCATTAGGCCTGACCAGTGCAAGGAAAATCATGCCACATGCAACCTCACAAGAGGATAAGGCATGAGGGAGAAGCGATTGGGGGCAGACGCGAGGGGAGAAGGAGAAATATGGAGACACACAGAGTGAGTGATAGCAGAGAAGAGGGAGAGTAACCCTCATTCTCGGTCACTGGAAAACCGAGACATAGTCTCACAGCATCGTGGTCTCAGCTCAGGGGTGGCTAGTTGTAAATCTTATCGGAATAGTTGAGCCTATGGTTGGGTGGAAATGAGCACCCCTCTCAGCAATTGCGCTCACTTTCGGTGTTATTTTTGATAAGTTTTTTACATCTTGCATCTTGAAATTCATATGCTGACATATATGCTCATAAACTGTGAAATTGTGAATGATTACAGTATAAGACTATTTGTGTAGTGTTTTGATAAGAAAGGGTAGATGTATGCTTGTAACAAAAAAACCACGCATGACTTATGTTGATATATATATTTAATTATGCGTAAGTTGAACCAAGTTAGACTTCCAGACCGTCCTTGGGAATTTGTTTCCCCTTATCTATCTGCAGGAATTCCCCAGAATAGATCTCTCCATTGAGATACCCTTCTTGGAAAAGTCTACCAAGAACCTGGAAAAAGGACTTGAATGCGCAAGTCTTAGCAACCTTGTACGAGGAAGAATGATCCTCTTGAAATCCCGAAGTAGTAGCATAGGGATAAGTATCGATCAACGAACGAGATCCCATTGGAATATCTGTGGTCATTCACGACCGTTAGATTGGCGGAAGAAACAAGGGCGTTACATACCTTACCCATTTTATTTTATCTTCATGGGTAGCGAGGAAATCGGGACCGTAGATCCCCAAGGGTTGTGGGAGTATCTAGACCGTTGGTTTTTCCACGTCCAGAGAGTAGGGGGAGAGTGCACGATGTGGGACAGATCTGAGCCATCAAATCTTAGCTAGAAAACCCAACAACCATTGGATCTGTTAGGATATGCATGAGGGTTAAGCCCTCATGAACAAGGGCGAAAGTCCCGAGAGAGGAGTCGATTTCGGGGATTCGGAGTTCGAGATTCTGGGATTCCTGATGACGAGAGATCGGAACACTCCATGGTGAAAGTTCTGATACAGATCTAGACAATCCATCCATGAAGGACACGTGGTGGAGATCGAGAGTCCATAGGTATTTCGGATACTGGGGATTCAAGTTGACAAAGGATTTGCGTCACTAGGGGTCGCAAGTCACGAAATCGTGAAACAATCTAGACCGTCCATCCGTTAAGGACACGTGGCAGAGATTGAGAGTCCATCGATATTTCGGATACCAGGGATTCGAGTTGACAAAGGATTTGTGTCACTGGGGGTCGCAAGTCACGAAATCGTGAAACAACGAGGACCATCCATTTGAGGGAGGATATGTGGTAGTAATCTAGAATATCGAGAGAATTCCAAAAGAAAGATCCCATTGGGATTTCACAAATCAGGAGTTCGGGAGTCTTGTTGACAAGAGTTCGGACTCTCATGATTGATAAGTCCCGAAACTTCGACTGGTGAACTCCCGAAATGTTAGCATATGTTTAAGTCTCGATTAACAGACGAGATCATCTCGGAGGATCCAAGGTCCGTAAAAACCGTTGGAGGTGGGGAAGGAACATGGATGATAGTTCCTCGACCCCTCTCTGTCTTTGCAAGCAATGCACGAACATGATCCCTTCAGAGGATCCCAGGGTCTGCAATGACCGTTAGATTTGAGGAAGAGATGTAGGCATTAATGACACAACCCCTTTTTCCCTTGCAAGAGATGAAGGAATCGGGACCGTAGACCCCATGGTCCATGGAAGTACCTGGATCGTCCATCTATAGAGCACGCATGGCTGCTGGTAAGCACTTTGGCATTTCGGCACCTGGGAAACCAAAGGGCAAGAACCCTTGTCTTTGCGAGTCGTGAAATCTCGATCACCGAAACCCTGAAATGGCATGAGGTGTGAATGAGATTAAGGAAAGTCGGTATTTGATCGTGACCATTGATCATCCCAAAAAGATCACAACCGTTGATCTTGGCTGAAGGTCGTCACCGTCCATCGAAGGGACATGTGGCCGTCGGTCGACGTTTCGGCATCCGAGAAACCAAAGGGAAAGAAACCTTGCCCTCGCAAATTGTGAAATCCCGATGTGCTTGGTAATATAAAAGAGAAGTCTCTAAGGGATCTAGACCATCCATCAAAGGAGACGCATGGTGAGCTCTTAGATTTCAGGGAAAAGTCTCGAAATCTCGTGGACTGTTGGATGCACACTCTTAAGAGTCATCGATCTCTTACACGAATTCCCATAACAAAATTTAGAGATTTGAATGACAAAGAGTCTTGGAGTCACTGCATTTCAAACTCCCGAATACCGAAACCCCAGAAGGATCCATACCATTGAATCAGAGGAGGCTTACGGCCATCGATCTCCCTTTGGAGGGAAACTTGTCATTCGATATCCCTGTCGGGGTTCGACGTTTCGCTGTTTCGAGCTTCGGGGTTTTGCAAAGTCGAAAGAATCGACGTTCTGGTAGCACTGATTTGCGAAGTGTGGAGAGACGCAGTACTAGTTCAGCCCGTAGTCATGACCCACAACCACATGAAGGTGAACATATGAAGAACTAGCTGATGCTAGGCCCCTTGTGAGTAATTTAGGGATTTTGATCCCCGAGAAATTGACGAATATTTTGATTTTCATAGTGGATGTGTTACAAATTGGTATCAGAGCATGGTTGCAACACTCGACTTGTTTGGTCTCATGAACGAGTTGTGCAGAAGCTCTATTCGAAACACTCTTAAAAAGAGTAACCCTCTATCTTAACCCTGTTAATTCAAAAAGGTCAAAGTCTGAAATGAAAACCCAACTGTGTATGCATGTGAAATAAATATGAATTTTGTGCGGGTTATAAAAATGTATCTAACTATTGACTAACAACCAACGTTTTTCTTTGCACACAAGGAGAAGATTAGTCGCGGGAAATTATCAACACATAGTATGGTGACTCACCATGAAGTGGGAGAGGGCTCCCACAATAGAGATGAAGAGTCTGACAAAAGAAGGGTAGTAGGGACCCCTCCAGATCTAGTCGAGACTGTGAGGAGTCTCATGGTCGAATTACAAAGCTGCAAGGATGACAATAAAAGGATGATGAAAGAACAAGAAAAATAAACAGAAATTAACGCAGTTTTACTGCAGAGTTTATTCGATCTACAAAGACAAATGCAACATGAACCTGAAACTCAGAAACATGGTCATATCAGTGGTCACACTGAGAGGATCCCCTTGAAAAAGGTCCACCCCAGAGGTAAAGGACAAGTGTCGGATGATTTCTATGAGAAGGAAGCTGGTGATTCAGAGGGCTCTTCTAGCAGTAGAACCAGTTCTTATCCCCGAAGAAAAAAAAAGAAGCAAAAGTCTTCCAAAGGTCAAAAATTCAAATAATTCAGAAAGGCCAAACTACCCTCCTTCGATGGTGAAATAAAGAAGGGAGAGGAAGCAGAGGCCTGGCTTCTTGGAATAAAGAAGTATTTTAGAGTCCATGACCTTTCAGAAAATATGAAGGCCCGAGTGGCCACCTTCAACTTGAACGGAAAAGCTTCCATTTGGTGGGAATACCTTAAGAATGTGAAAGGGGTTTGCGAAGAGGACCTGTCTTGGAAATGATTTGAGAAGTACTTCCGGAAGAAGTATCTGTCGGAAAAATATTTCGACGAAAAGACTAAAGAATTTTATGAACTCAAACTAGGACAACTTACTATAGAAGAATATGTTAACAGATTCCTCGACTTGTTGAGGTATGTACCTTATATAGAAGAAGAAAAGGCAAAGGTGCAATGCTTCATCAGTGGGCTACCCAAGGAATATCAGAACATAATTGAATTTGATGAGCCAAATACCCTAGAAGGCACCATTCGAAAGGCAACCTATTGTCATGAACAGTTTGGGCATCGAGCAGAACCTCGTGAAGGATGGAAAACGAAGAATAGTTCAAGATTTCAGAAAAAGGGGATCAAATCCCCAGGATTTAAGAACTACAATAAGAACCCAAGAATGAACTTTCCAGCCTGGAGTGTACACCAGCAAAAATTTTCCTCATTGGGCGGAAATAAAACTTATGGACCTATACCAGTGAAGGTGGATAACACCAAGAGAGAACCTCTGAAATGTTGGGGTTGCGGAGAGGAACATCTCCTGAGAGACTGTCCACACCGACAATAGAATAGTCGGAGGATTTATAACATCTAGGAAACTACTACCGTCAATGATGTGGCAAAGAGTGTGCCACAAATTTATGCATCTTTGGATAATAACCAAGCTGACCATCAAGCTTCAGTAGTGGAAATAGAAGGTATGATTTTCAACCATCTAGTGTCTGTTTTGATTGACCCAGGTTCAAATTTGAGTTATATAGCCCCTAAAGTTGTTGATAAGTGTAAGCTACAGCCACAAAAACATACCAAGCCATGGTTGGTACAGTTAGCCACTGGCACCAAAAGGAAGATAGCAGAGGTTATACCATCCTGCCAATTAATGTTGGGTGAATTCCCCACCCAAGCAACCCTTAACATATTACCCCTAGGATCATATGATTTGTTGATCGGTATGGACTAGCTAGCCACCCATAAAGCCAGACTGGACTGTTACCATAAAACCTTAGAGTGTGTAAGTAAATAAGGGAGAAGAATAGCCCTTCAAGGGATCTGAAAACCCGTCTCAGTGAGACAAATATCAGCCTTGCAAATGAGAAATTATTGCCGAAAGGAATGTCCCCTATATGAAATACAGGTGTTGAAAACAATCGAAGGTGATAAACCAAGCCCTGACGATCACCCTATCCTGAGAGAATACAGAGATGTGTTTCCAAAAGAGGTACCGGGTCTACCTCCGAGGAGGGACATAGACTTCTCGATAGAACTTGCACCAGGAGCGGTGTCGGTGTCTAGGACACCCTACCATATGAGCACACCCGAGTTAGTTGAACTCAAATTGCAATTAAAATAAATGATGGATAAAGGTTATATTCAACCCAGTGTGTCTCCATCGAGAGCACCGGTCCTGTTTGTGAAAAAGAAGGACGGCACCCTCAGACTGTGTATAGATTATAGACAACTCAATAAGGTAACCATAAAGAACAAGTACCCTTTACCCAGGATCGATGATCTATTCGATCAATTGGGAGGCACGTCTATTTTCTCAAAGATGGACTTGAGGTCGGGATACCATCAAGTCTGAATCAAGGATGAAGACATCCATAAAACTACCTTCCAGACACGGTATGGTCACTATGAGTTTGTGGTAGTTCCATTTGGGTTAACCAATGCCCCTGCCACTTTTATGTGCTTGATGAACAATGTACTTAGTAAATTTCTAGATAAATTTGTGCTAGTTTTTATTGATGACATATTAATATACTCTAAGAATAGAGAAGAGCATGAAGAGAATCTTAGACTTGTGCTGCAAGTGCTAAGAGAACATCATCTCTATGCCAAATTCAGCAAATGTGAATTCTTCGAGAAGGAAATACATTACTTAGGCCATATTCTCTCCGAAGAAGGAGTAGCGGGAGACCCTGACAAAATCAGGTCTATCATGGAATGGCCTACCTCGAAGGATGTTTCGGATATTAGATACTTTATGGGATTCGCAGGATACTATAGGATATTTATAAAAGGATTCTCCAAGATTGGTTGTCCAATCACTGCCCTCTAGAAGAAGGGTACAAAATTCCTGTGGACACAGAAATGTGAATAAATATTTCAAACCCTGAAACATCTACTGACCCATGCACCCGTACTAAAGATCATCGATCCAGAAGCTGACTTCCTTGTGTGCACCAATGTCTGTAAGGAAGGGCTCGGAGGAGTCCTTATGCAGGAAGGAAGTGTGATCTTCTATGAATTCTGAAAATTGAACGAGCATGAAGTTAAATATGTGATCCATGATCTAGAACTGGTTGCCATAGTGCATGCCTTGAAAATGTGGAGGCATTACCTTTTGGGAAGAAAATTTGTACTTATGATAGATCACTGTGGATTGCGATACTTGTTTGATCAACCAAAGCTCAATGCTAGACAAGCTAGGTGGATGGACCTCCTTAGCAAGTTTGATTTCAAAATCAAACACATTAAAGGAAATGAAAATAGGGTGGTCGATGCCCTTAGCAGAAGTATGAAAACAATTCACCTGGTAGCGGTGAGCAGCTGTGAGACAGAAGTCAAGGAAAGAATAAAAAATGCACAAGAAATAGATCCCTTCGTCCAGACTATGGCCATGTACCTACAACAAGAACCCACCAGAGTAAAATATGAAGGCTACTATATGACTGAAGGAGGTCTACTCACTTACAGAAATAGACTGCATATTCCAAATTGTGACGAATTAAAGAGGTTGATACTGGATGAACTACATAAAAGACCCTACTCTAGTCATTCAGGATACCAGAATATGATCACTGCCACCAGGAGACAATTTTATTGGCCTAGAATGAAGAAAGACATAGTCGAGTACTTAGCCAAATGCATAGAGTGCCAGTAGGTTAAAGCAGAACATCAACACCCAGCAAGATTATTGCAACCTTTACCAATCCCAGATTGGAAATGGGAAACCATCTCCATGGATTTCATCACTAGATTACCAACCTCAACCAAACAGAATGATACCATTATGGTAGTGGTGGATAAATTGAGCAAGTCTTCTCATTTCATCCCTATCAAATCAACCTGCAAAGCAATCGATATCGCCCAAGTGTTCATGAAGGAGATATTTAGACTACATGGTATGCCGAAAGAGATCGTGTCTGACAGAGACACGAAATTTACCTCTAACTTTTGGAAATCATTGATGGCTGGTTTAGAGACCAAATTGTTGTTTAGCACATCCTATCACCCTCAAACCAACGGAAAGGTGGAAAGAGTGAACCAAGTACTTGAAGACATGATAAGAATTCATGTAATGCATCAACCCAAGAAGTGGGAAGATTGCCTGCCACTGGTAGAATTCGCCTACAACAACGGCTACCAAGCATCCTTAAAGATGAGTCCCTTCGAAGTCCTCTATGGTAGATCATGTAATACTCCAGTCAGATGGAGTAATCCCGTAAACAAGATTTATTTTGGACCCGACATGTTGAAAGAAATGGAACAATAGGTGACTCAGATAAAACAAAACCCGAAGGTCGCTCAAAATCGACAGAAAAGTTATGCCGACCAAAAGAGAACTCCAAGAGAGTTCAAAGCGGGAGATCATGTATATCTCAGAGTTAGGCCCAGGAAGAGTTCCCTGAAAATGGGATCTTATGCCAAATTGGCACCTCGGTATTGTGGACCCTTTGAGGTTCTAGATAGAGTGGGAACTGTAGCCTATAGGCTAGCACTTCCTCCCATAGTAAAAGCACTTAATGTTTTTCATGTTTCGTTATTGAAGAAATATGTACATGATGTTAACCATATAATTGAATGGTCTGTGATCCAGGTGGAACCGGAGGGAGAATTTCTACCAGAACCCCAATGCATATTGGATAGAAAGGAAACCCTGCTCTGGAATTGAACCATTGCACAGTTCAAGGTGCAGTGGAAACATTTTGTCCTAGATGAGGCTACATGGGAAATGGAGGATGCCATGAAACAGGCATATCCAATTTTTTTTATTTCTGTACATGCATTTCATGTTAATAGATAATAACATCGAGGATGATGCTCCTTTAAGGGGGAGGGAATTGTAACACCCTGTTTCCCCCAGTTTGTAAAAATAACTGGACTGGCCAAGAACTCTAGCAAACTCAGAAATGTGAATGTGTGATGTGAATGGACCTTGTGGAAAAGGTCGATGAATGTGAATAATATTATATATATATATATATTGTAGGATTGCTGAAAGGGGATATGCTGAAAAAGAGACCACGATGGCTGGATAAAGGTGGTGGAAGGCACCCATAATGGTGGCATTAACTTCCACCGAAAACAATACCATATTTGGACTTCACTAGCCTGGAGAACCAAGAGCGGCTCGCTGGCCCCAAATTAAATGTCTCACAAGCTGGTAGGTAGATGGCTCCTCAGGAATTAATGAGGTATGGGGGGGTGAACCACCCATCCATAGAGCCGTCAGGCCTGACCAGTGCGAGGTAAATCATGCCACATGCAACCTCGCAAGAGGATAAGGCATGAGGGAGAAGCGATTGGGGGCAGACGCGAGGGGAGAAGGAGAACTCTGGAGACACGCAGAGTGAGTGATAGCAAAGAAGGGGGAGAGTAACCCTCATTCTCGATCACTGGCAAACCGAGACATAGTGTCATAGGATCATGGTCTCATCTAGGGGGTGGCTAGTTGTAAATCCTATCGGAATAGCTGAGCCTACGGTTGGGTGGAAACGAGCACCCCTCTCAGTAGTTGCACTCACTTCTGGTGTTATTTCTGATAAGTGTTTTACATCTTGCATCTTGAAATTCATATGCTTACATATATGCTCATAAACTATGAAATTGTGAATGATTACAGTATAATATTGTCTGTGCACTGTTTTGATAAGAAAGGGTAGATGTATGCTTGTAACAGAAAAACCACACATGACTTATGTTGATAGATAAATTTAATTATGCATAAGTTGAACCAAGTTAGACTTCTAGACCATTCTTGGGAATTTGTTTCCCCTTATCTGTCTCCAGGAATGCCCCAGAATAGATCTCTCCACAGAGATACCCTTCTTGGAAAAGTCTACCAAGAACCTAGAAAAAGGACTTGAATGCGCAAGTCTTAGCAACCCTGTACGAGGAAGAATGATCCTCTTGAAATCCTGAAGTAGCAACGTAGGGATAAGTATCGATCAATGGATGAGATCCCGTTGAAATATATACGGTCATTCATGACCATTAGATTGGTGGAAGAAACAAAGGCGTTACATACCTTACCCCTTTTCTTTTATCTTCGTGGGTAGCGAGGAAATCGGGACCGTAGATCCCCAAGGGCTGTGGGAGTATCTGGATCGTTGGTTTTTCCACATCCAGAGAGTAGGGGGATAGTGAACAACATGGGATAGATACGAGCCATTATATCTTAGCTAGAAAACCCAACAGTCGTTGGATCTATTAGGAGATTCATGAGGGTTAATCCCTCGTGAATAAGGGCGAAAGTCCGGAGAGAGGAGTCGGTTTTGGGGATTCGGAATTCATGATTCTGGGAGTCCTGATGATGAGAGATCGGGATACTCCATGGTGAAAGTCTCGATATAGATCTAGACCATCCATTCGTGAAGGACACGTGGCAGAGATCGATAGTCCATCAGTATTTCAGATACTGGGGATTCGAGTTGACAAAGGATTTGCGTCACCGGGGGTCGCAAGTCATGAAATCACGAAACAATCTAGACCATCCATCTGTGAAGGAAACATGGTAGAGATCGACAGTCCATCAGTATTTTGGATACCGGGGATTTGAGTTGACAAAGGATTTGCGTCACTGGGGGTCACAAGTCGTGAAATCGTGAAACAACGAGGACCATCCATCTGAGGGAGGATACGTGGCAGTAATCCAAAATCTCGGGAGAATCCTGAAAGAAAGAGCCCATCGGGATTTCACAAATTAGGAGTTTGGGAGTCCCGTTGACAAGAGGTCGGATTCTCGTGAATGATAAGTCCCAAAACTTTGACTGGTGAACTCCTGAAATGTTAGCATATGTTTAAGTCTCGATTCACGGACGAGATCCTCCCGGAGGATCCAAGGTTTGTAATAACCATTGGAGGTGGGGAAGGAATGTGGATGATAGTTCCTCGACCCCTCTCTGTATTTGCAAGAAATGTATGAACATGATCCCTTCGGAGGATCCCAGGGTCTATAATGACCATTAGATTTGAGGAGGCGATGCAGGCATTAATGCAAGAGATGAAGGAATCGGGACCATAGACCCCATGTGTTGTAGGAAAATCTCCCTGCGGACAGGTAGATCACCTCTAAGAGCTTGACCCTAACTCTCGATAGAAAATGCTTAACATGGACACTGAATTCCTTTCAAATCTATCTAAACTAACACATGAGAAGGAAGGATGACAGAGGTACCTCTTTATCAATGTTTGTCCCTGCACGCTCCTAGCTGCGCTTCGATCCTTTGCTTCTCGCTGGATCCTGTGGACAAAACAAGATACAACCACTTCCTACTCTATTGATATTAGCTTGAAAATATATCTATCAGTTAATGATAAGTTCATGTAACATTAGACACAAACTAGAAAGAAACAGGCCAAGTGTGTCATATTGATGAGAATAACGACAGCAGTACTTACAATCGTAGATGTGAATGCGATAGCTTCATCAAGTCCCCTTCGTCTAACCCTTGCCTCAAAGATCCACAACCTGGATAACAACAGCTTCACTGATCACTCTCCTTTGGATGACTGTGTATTTTCTCCAAGATCATAAGTTTCATACTAGCAGTTCTTCCCCCTTTCCACCATCATAGAGCCTGTTTATATAGGTTAAGAGGAGCTTAACCTCTTGAGTTATCTTTAGAACAAGTTGGGAACCTTCTCCTTAGATCATGGATCTCTTGATGAAACCAATAATTCGAACACAACTTCCTCCTAATCTCGAAAGATCCTCCCCTTATTCTCCTCAACGGGCCAACTACTGCCTCAGATTAGGCAACGCTCCTTTAGAAGGGGCATCAGAGCATTGTAGCACTCCCTGGTAAGATTTAGGGGAGCGCTAGTTCCTTCAATATGACCAGTGCTCCTTCAGAGGGGGCTGGGGAGCATTATAACACCCCCTGAAACCTTGTAGGGGAGCGCCAATGCTTCTAGGGCTGAAATAGAGGAGCGCTCCTTCTCAAAACCTTTGTTTCAGGGCCCTCTTCAGGTGTCAAGAGTTATTTGACTTCAGTAAACCAGTTCTCCTTCTTCAAATCAAGCATATGAGATGTTATAAGTGTCTTCTTAGTGTCGTTTGACATGGAAGTATGTATGAACATCATTTGCGACACTTGTGACCAACTTGCGACACTTGCGAAATTTGTAAAGAAGATGCGACACTTACGACGATTGAGAGGAATATGCGACACTTATCCAGCTAAGTAATTTTGACATGTAACAGAATGCCCCCCAAATTATGAAGTTAGAATATGCCAACTGATAACTGAAATACTTTGTAGATGTCCAAGCAAGGGTATAGAGTCGGAGAACCTGACAGAAGCTGCACACAAACATCCAACATGTATCATGACATATTTCAAAACCCAAGGCAGGCATACCTATGCTTGGGTGATCAAGACTTAGCAGGATATGGCCGCCATAAAATACACTGCGGATCCATAATTGTATTGATAAAAAGGTATAGCCACCAAATATACAGTGTGGATCTATACTCTAATGACTTGGACTGATCGTAGTCACAAAGAATACACAATGGATCTACGAGATGACAAGACATAGCCATGACCAATACAAAGTGGATCTATGTAATGGTGTATGTGTTCTTTGTCCAACAGAAATTCCTTCACAGCCTGGGCAAAGCATATATCAAAGTGATCACTCAACCCAGGGTCTTCTTACCAATCCCAACGTGGTACGATTCCAACCATGTGAATAGATGTCTTGATGTCGAACACGACAGAAACCACTTGATTACCGGTCAATGGTGTGAACCGTTAACAAGTGCGAGGGAGATCACCATTAATGTCAATGATTCCAAAGGTACCCTAGTACATTCCAACGAATGTGAATAGATGAGTTGAGTTCGAACATCCGTGGAATCATTCGATCAGGGGTCAATGATGTAAACCCACTGTCAAATGTGAGGAGGCCTGCCATTGAGGCATGCAGGTCCCAAAGTACTAACTGGTTTCTAAGTCTGATTCCCAGATAATGTGTTGGAGTCGAAAGGAATAGACTCGTCGAGGGAGGGCCTTGATGTATCCCTCATCAACGACATGAAACAGACATGGAGATGTGATTGGCAGATTGAACAGACATGGACTGACACAGGTTTTGAGGAAAGATACTTGGGATGGGTGACTCTCGAGGCAGATACTTCCCTTGAACACTGGGGCACTACAGCAAAACATGACATGGAACAAAACTATTCAATGGATACTATGACTTGCGTCGGGTGACCCAAAGGACTGAAAGGAACTCGGAGGATTGGCTCAGTGCAGAGGTTCAGTGGGTTATGATATATGCAAAGTGACAAAGTGTCATGTTCAAGGGCGACTCTAAGAAGTGTTGGATGATGTTCTCAAGAGACTGCTTGGCTTGCTCCTTTCAATTTTTCCCCCATCCAGATAGATGAGTACCTCTTTTTTGATTTAATGAGCTCGAGGAGGATAACACATGCTTGATATAACTCACCTTCGGTAAGTTCCTCTTCCTTTGTTTAACGAACCGGAAGAAGTAAGGGTTCGTTCCCATATGGGCCTGTCGATGTGTGTTTTAACGAGTCCAAGGATAGAAAACTCGAAGGTTTTTCGGGATTATAGAGTTTGGAAAAACACTTAAAAGAGAACTCTCTTAGTTCCTTTTTTGTACAGTAGTCCAACGAGACCGAAAAAGGGTTAAACTATCGCTCGCAAGATGCCCTTTCTGACCTTTTAACGAGTGTGAAAGGAAGCAAGATAAATCGACAATCTTTTCATATTTAGAGAGTCTGAAAAGGGTTTAAAGGAGACTCCAGGGGGGTTCCTTTTTCATGTGTTCGTATCTGTACGGGTCCGAAAAAGAGATAAAAGTTTACCCGGTTACGTTCTCATATTGTCGAGCTCGAGAACGAACTAAGACTATGCTCATAAGTGCGACAAGGTGAATAACCGATCAGGACTGCTAGGAAACCTGCGATGCCAAAGCTACAAACCAGAGTTTAGTGAAGCCATTACATCATTAGAGAAACCCAAAATGACCATACCTTATAAAAAATGAAATTTTATAAATAACAATTGATTTGAAAATTCATTTACCATTTCATTTTGCAAGGATTTTTGGAGTAGTGGAGAATCTTGTTTTGAAGCAAATCTTGTTTTTCTCACTGCCGGAGCTACGATTGATCATTTTGCTCACCGTTCAAAACAAGTAGGTGTCCATCATTTTCTCTTTCAATTGCATGGTTTTAGATCCATTTTCATAGCATTATTTATTGTAAAACACAAAGCCCTAAGTTGCCCCTCTTGGAACCAAATCGGCCTCTTTAAAAAATTAATAAAAAAGGGGGATTCTTTTACAAAACATGCTTTAGAGAAGGGTGGTTAGGATGTATACACCCTTGCAATCAATTAGGCGGGTCATTATCAGTAAAAGAACTCATAAAAAAATCTCCCCAAATGCCCACGCAGCCCCCAAAGTCGTTTTGCATTTTTAAAATGTTTTTATCATTATTTGACAAATGTTAAAGGGCTTGGTGGTTAAAAAGAGTGAGTGGTTGATTTTAGATGATGTGGGCATGTTTTTTCATGTTTTAAAATGATTTTGAAAATCGTCGAAATTGCCAAAATGTGAGGAATAACGAAATTCTTGATTTTTTGTTTTGTAGGTATCTTCGACAATCATGATTGAATGGAAAGACAGGGAACATGAGATGGATGATTTAGCCGCTCTACAGAGTCCTCGTACGTGGACTGCTTTGCGATCTTGTGGCTTGCTCAAGTTCTTCAAGTTACAAAAAATGAAGAGAGAGATGTTATTTCTTGAGCATATGATTGGCCTCTGGGATGTTGCGGAACAAGGATTCCGTATTGGCACACAACGTTTAACCATTGAGTTAGAAGATGTGTACTTTTTGACCGGCCTCTCGAAAAGAGGGGTCCCCATATATTTCACTGGGCAGAGGGCATTACCTGAACAAGTGGACGTGTATCTGGCACGCCACTGCATCCCGGGAGCAAGGTTGGTAGGGGGCAGGATCCCTATCAAGGATATTCGAGATTTTCCCCTCTGGTCTATACTATTCTCTATCACAAGCGTGACTGGAAGCACTAGCGCTCATCTGGCGTTGAGATCACAGGTGGCCTATGGTGTTCAGTGTTTGGAACTAACACTGTTCAACTGGAGTGCAGCATTCCTTCGGAATGTGAAGGAACAGATCTAATGGTGCAGGACTGGTCAGAAGCAGTTCGGTTATGGTTCGTTTTTTGTCTCATTTTTTCTAGAGCACATCCCTCAGATGCAGCCTCAGATAGCACTGGTGGTACGACCAGTGGATGAACCTAGGATGGAGAGGTGGACTAGTCTGTCTCCGAGGCTAGTTTCGGAGTCAGAGTTCCATTTCACTGGTGAATTCTTTACCTGGGTGAGACGGTAGTACCTCTGGATAGAGGACTTCCCTTATGCTGATGTAGACTTCTGTGGGAGTATGGACTTGATTTTTCCCGCGGGGGAAGACTGGGATGAGTCAGGTAAGAGACTAAGCCATACCTTGTCTAGTTTTTGTTTTTTAAGTTTTTGATGTATATATATATTTTTTGGGTATGTAAAAGAGTTTTAACAGATGTTTTGTTTCCAACATGCAGACAAGGGAGCAGTGCACCCGGCTGATATACCAGTACCAGGGCGTCGTGGAGGCGCCCCAGTTGCAGCAGATTCGGCAGTACCAGCAGTAGGTCTCCGGGAGGTTGAGAGGAACCTCCAAGGCCTTACGATGCGTATCCCTCCTCTGCGGAGGGGGGAAGTGCCTTTATATTTGCAGAGGCACACTGTAGGAGTACCAGAGAATATCAATTCTTTGTTAAGGCGCATAGTACACGCAGTAGTGTGTTACTCACATCACAACGTAGTGCGGGGATATTAGAGTCTCTCTCGTGATCATGTTTTTTGTGTGCCTTGTCAGGCGATGTTGTATGGTTGAACAGACCCAATATTTTTCTCTTCTACACACTTTTTGATGGAATACAAACATTTCAGTCACGCCATATATATATATATATATATATATATATATATATATATATATATA
>ML789962.1:584235-597752 GCA_009831015.1 Picea engelmannii
AGTAATTGTGGATTTACCCTCCAAGGAGCCCGAGTGAGTTTGACCAATGTCTTCTCCAGGTACAGTGAGACTTCCCATCACCGTCACCTTATGTAAGACCCTAAATATTATGGCCACTAAGGTTACCAATTCGCAGTCAGCCCCTAGGCGGGAAAAGTCGACAGTCCGATCCGAACGTACGTGCAGGGTATCAAGCCCGAAATCAACTAAAATGCTTCCACGTAGTAATTGTGGATTTACCTCAAAGTGATCCCCATAATACGATCTGACCACCACAATCAGTTAAACCACGGAGGGTTAGTCCCCGTAGCTTGCCCGAATGCGACCTCATGCGTAACCCCTGTGTGAGAGGGGGATCCCAGGCAGACTTATACAATAACTRGATTTACTCTCCCTAACTTAGGATGCTACTGTTTGTTTTGGAAACTTTGGAGAGTTATTCTCACAGCCCTAATCCAAAGTATTAAGCCTAGTCTACTGTTGGTGGAGGATCCTAGAAAAGAAAAAGTTCTAGATAACTTTTAATTAGCGTTGATTTTTATGGTTGTTCTTTACGCAAAGGGGTGCATGGAAGTGAAACAAATGGAATTATGACTTAGACCCAAATAATGCATCGAACATGATAAGCAGTCATTTCCTTTCGATGAACATCTAGCTAAGGGAGAGAGAGAGTTCTTTTCAGTAATCAAGAACAAATAAGAAATGCCCTCAAACGATTCTTTTCTCAATCAAATCCTGATGTAATTGAAAAACATTTAAATGCCTTCTAATATGCACAATCAATCATAAATATGTCTTTTATTGTTTGCGTATGAGTGATGATCAATACAGCACAATGCTCGTCTTGCTAATTATTTTTCTTGTATGAATGAAAACCAAACTATCACAAGCAAAAGTCACACAAACAATACACCCTTTTGTAGCAATCAAAACAAAAAGTGAAAGAAAAGAAACAATCAAAGAAAAGAAAAATAAACTTCACACCCAAAAGCAAAAGTTGAAGAACAATGACCTTGACTGAAATTGAGATGAAGAGGTCTGTAGGCCTTTGATGACCTTCACCATGGTTTTTTACTCAGTTAACAGAGAGAAAGACAATGCATGAGTCTCAAACTTCAATCAACAGGAAAAAACTCAATGAAAATAGTGAAGAAGGCTACAAGATCCAACTAACAAGATGTTTATTCTTCAAAAAGACAGATGTCAAGGCTGAAAAGGAAGAAATATTGACTCACAAGGTCACTCAGTAGAGGAGACACAGAGGCAAAAACCCAGAAAAAGAAATTCTGGAAGGTTTTTTGAGCCAAAGAGGGTTGGCGCTCTGTTGCCAAAGGCAAGGAGCGTTATAGCACTCTGTGAAAGGCTATGGAGGAGTGATGCCGCTCTGTTAACACTAGGACAGGGGCGCCAGGGTCTAAAACTCCCAAAAAATGTCAAAAAATAAAAAAAATTGCAATTCAATTCCGACAATTATGCTGAGTGTGATGTGGTAAGGAGCCAATCAGCTCATGAAACTAATCAAAAGAGGAGTGAACCAGGTCTGAAAAAATCAAAGGATAGAACAAGGTCAATGAGGAGAAAATCAAAACAAGAAGTTTCGATTCGAGGCTATCTCCCCAGTGGAGTCGCCAGTTTCTATTGTAGGAAAATCTCCCTACGGACAGGTAGATCACCTCTAAGAGCTTGACCCTAACTCTAGACAGAAAATGATTAACATGAACATTGACTTCCTTTCAAATCTACCTAAACTAACACATGAGAAGGAAGGATGACAGAGGTACCTCTTTATCGATGTTTGTCCCTGCACGCTCCTAGCTGCGCTTCGATCCTTTGCTTCTCGCTGGATCCTGTGGACAAAACAAGATACAACCACTTCCTACTCTATTGATATTAGCTTGAAAACAGATCTATCAGTTAATGATAAGTTCAGGTAACATTAGACACAAACTAGAAAGAAACAAGCCAAGCGTGTCATATTGATGAGAATAACGACAGCAGTACTTACAATCGTAGATGCGAATGCGACAGCTTCATCAAGTCCCCTTCGTCTAACCCTTGCCTGAAAGATCCACAACCTGGATAACAACAACTTCACTGATCACTCTCCTTTGGCTGACTGTGTATTTTCTCCAAGATCATAAGTTTCATACTAGCAGTTCTTCCCCCTTTCCACCATCATAGAGCCTGTTTATATAGGTTAAGAGGAGATTAACCTCTTGAGTTATCTTTATAACAAGTTGGGAACCTTCTCCTTAGATCAGGGATCTCTTGATGAAACCAAGAATTCAAACACAACTGCCTCCTAATCTTGAAATATCCTCCCCTTATTCTCCTCAACGGGCCAACTACTGCCTCAGATTAGGCTGTGCTCCTTTAGAAGGGGAATCAGAGCGCTGTAGCGCTCCCTGGTAAGCTTTAGGGGAGCGTCAGTGCCTTCAATATGAGAAACGCTCCTTCAGAGGGGGTTGAGAAGTGTTATAACACCCCCTGAAGCCTTGTAGGGGAGCGCCAACGCTTCTAGGGCTGAAATAGGGGAGCGCTCCTTCTCAAAACCTTTGTTTCAGGGCCCTCTTCAGGTGTCAAGAGTTATTTGACTTCAGTAAACCAGTTCTCCTTCTTCAAATCAAGAATATGAGATGTTATAAGTGTCTTCTTAGTGTCGTTTGACATGGCAGTATGTATGAACATCATTTGCGACACTTGTGACCAACTTGCAACACTTGCGAAAGTTGTAAAGAAGATGCGGCACTTACGACGATTGAGAGGAATATGCGACACTTATCCAGCTGAGTAATTTTGACGTGTAACACCATGGTCCATGGAAGTACCTGGACCGTCCATCTATAGAGCACACGTGGCTACTGGTAAGCGCTTTGACATTTCGGCACCCAGGAAACCAAAGGGCAAGAACCCTTGTCTTTGCGAGTCGCGAAATCCCGATCACCGAAACCTCGAAATGGCGTGAGGTGTGAATGAGATTAAGGAAAGCCAAGATTTGATCGTGACCGTTGATCATCCCAAAAAGATCACTATCGTTGATCTTGGTTGAAGGTCGTCACCATCCATTGAAGGGACACGTGGTTGTCGGTCAACATTTCGACGTTTCAACATCTGAGAAACCAAAAGGCAAGAAAACTTGCCCTCGCAGATCGCAAAATCCCGATACCCGAAATACTGATGTGCTTGGTAATAGAAAAGAGAAGTCCCGAAGGGATATAGACCATCCATCAAAGGAGACATGTGGTGAGAGGTCAGAGTTCAGGGAAAAGTCCTGAAATCCTGTGGACCATTGGATGCACACTCTTAAGAGATGTCGATCTCTTGCATGAATTCCCATAAAGGAATTTGGAGATTTGAATGACAAAGAGTCTTGGAGTCATTGCATTTCAAACTCCCGAATACCGAAACCATGGAAGGATCCATACCGTTGAATCAGGGGAGGCTTACGGCCATCGATCTCCCTTTGGAGGGAAACTTGTCATTCGCTAGCCCTGTCAGGATTCAACATTTCACTGTTTCGAGCTTCAGGGTTTGCAGAGTCAAAAGACTCGACGTTCTAGTAGAACTGAGTTGTGAAGTGCGGAGAGACGTTGTATTGGTTCAGCCTGTAGTTATGACCCACAACCACATGGAGGTGAACATATGAAGAACTAGCTGACGCTAGGCCCCCCGTGAGTAATTCGAGGATTTTGATCCTCGAGAAATCGATGAAAATTTTGATTTTCGTAGTGGGTGTGTTACAACCATAGTGGGCTTTATTTAATAATATAGTGGACCTAGTCCACCTTACATTGAATGGCATCCACTATTATCACTATGGGCCCTCTGGGCCCCCCCACTACCTCTCTAGCTACCTTGCATTCCATCCCCCTTATGAAAGTGTTGTCATCAACGCTTGATGTACAACCATACACCAGGGTCCCATGGATAAGTGTGGACCATAGTGTTGAAGTAGACTAGAGAACCAGGGTCCCATTGAGAAATGGAAGCCACCATGCTGAAGTAGTCCAACTACCATTGTAAACCAGGGTCCCATGTCCAAGTGCTCATGTGAACTCCACATGAAAGATATCAGCACCCAATAACCAACTAAAAATGATGCTCCCAATACTGACCCATATCATGTGGATCCAAATAAGAATATCCAGCTACATAGTGGGAAAGGGTCAACGTTGAATATGGAAAGAACAATACCATTGTAGAATATGCAGGCTAGATGTTGGTAATCATAACTAGCTCTTCATGTGGGACATTGATGTTCTCTATAGAAGGTGGAGTAGAGTCATCAAATAAAATATGGAAGTGGTTGCCATCCCATAAATGACAACTATCCATATACCAATCATCATAATCGGCCTCAAAATCATACCAAGCATATATTTGTTGATTATATTCATCCTTGATGTCCACCATAAAAAATATCTCTTGCATGTTATCCAATGAATCTTGAATACTAAGAAAACTATCATTGAGGTTGTTTGTGAGGCCATCTACAAAGTCATCCAATTTGGCATCCAATGTGTCATACAATTGGGATTTGAACGCTTCAGTAATTTGTAGAATTTGTTTGAGGGTTTGAGATGAAATAGCCATATGAGACCCTATGAACTATTCGGTCCCACAACCATCACGAAAAAACCCAAAAAATAGAACAATAAGTTACGGCAGAAAATCACGGCTTTTTCCAGAAAAACCCTGAAAAACTATTGAATTTAAAATGCTCATAACTTCACTTCTTGAACTTTGTTTCAACTGATTTGTTTTTTGAAATTGGGTGAAATTGTGAGAGGAGCTCGGATCTGTAATTTGTTTGGGCAAATTCGGCGTCTAGTTGCTATAGAAATGAAAACAAATCACGTCGTCGTCCACGGAAAAAAGCCTGAAAAATTGTAGATTTTAAAACTTCAATATCTTGACTTCCTGGACCCCATTTCGGATCTACAACTTGGGTGTTTTTATGAGAGGAACTCATATCTACAACCCGTTTCTACAAATTTTTCATAGAAATATACCGAAATTTTTTGGAATGTCGTGGCCCTCTTTTTTCTTCTCCGAAAAAAAATTTTGCAAAAACAAAAAAAAATTGCCCACAATGTCTGCCAAGGAAAGTGTTCTGATACCAATTGTTAAGAACCTGAATAGATCTACAAATATAATCACCACAAATATTGAATACAAAATAGATCCATAAGGCAAGATAGAAGAAACCACATTTTATTATTACCAAACCCTTCAGGTAGAGAAACACCATACAATGGATCCTATTATGGAAAGGATCCTCTCATGTTCACTTGCCTCTTCGAGGAGGCAACCTCCTAATGAGTTTCCGCTCCAAACACAATACTTCTTTTCATGTCCCATTACATTGCTTGAACCCCTTTATATAGTGCTACCATCACCTAAGAACATTATAGAGGAGGAATCTTCTAGGAGTAGAACCTTCTAAGAAAGCCACCATCTTTCAAGTGTTTATGTATTTATATAAAAGGGAATTGTTAGAGTTTTTTGTTGCATATCTTATAAGACGAACAAAAATGTTATATAAATTTAATAAGATAATTTTGTTTATAAACATAAATTACAAGATATATATATCCATGGATGGGGTGTCACTGAGCGGTTAGCGCGTCTGGGGAAGATTGGAGGACACCTGGCACAGGTAAGCCATGCGCCTTGCCACTTATCCCTCCTCTTCGGCTACTTAAATGTAAATAATTTATTCCTAGTGCATCATACATCGGGACAAGTACCAACATCAGCGCTTCCACACAAGTGTGTTAATGGCGATGGGATGGCACTACAACAGGTCTCGTCGAGAGAGGTGGCTCCTTCGTCTATTTCTTACAACTCTGGGTCATCTCGTCCATTACTGTTTTCTAGCTCTTGTTCCACTAATCCTCGACCCTCACTCTCAGTCCCCTCCCCCCTTCGCCCCCCCTATTTCACCACATCACTTTGTCATCCCTCTCCTCTTCATCCTCCAGATGTCGAGGCAAAGAGGTAAGTCTAAATGCAACCCAGAGTGGTACAGTCCATATGGGCGTGGACGTCAGTGTAACCTTGAATTGCAACCCTTCTATGCTCATTCTTCCACCATGGCTCTTCCTCCTCATTCCTCCCCTTAGGCTTGCATGGTCGAATGGCACGACAGTTTGGGAAATTTGTTGGGTTTTGCACCTAGACCCATTGAGGACGAGCCTTTGAATCCACAACTTCACACCCACCCGATCACTCCTCCGACTGCTCCACCTACCCATTCCTCTTCCTCCACTAAGATTGCGACACCTTCACCTTGCGATGAACATCTAGGGCTTCAGAGTGCTATGGCGATTTTACAGGACCTCATACCTGAGGTTAGGCAAGATTTGGCGGATTTGCAGTTCATATTTGAGTTGTGGACATGACGTAAGGAGCGCCTTCAAGCATTGCTTACGGTTCTCCTCCACAAGACTCCAGCTCCAGAGACAACGGGCCAGGCTTTGGAGCCAACAATAGACGACGATGGACAACAGGCCTATCCGACTTCGGGCTCAACTTGATGGTTGGGTTCTCAGGTTCTTTTTAGATTTTTGTTGATTGTGTTATGGTTATCTTCTTTTGAATCATCTATGTGCGACATAATTGTCTATAGACATATAATTAGGCTTAGTAATTTTGAAATGGATTGTGACAGACACCCAGTTTCTAAAAATTGTTATTGATGGACATGTAGCTGCATTGATTTCCCACATAGACGATGAAGCCACCACGTCACTTATTTAAGCAGACAATTGTATATTTTGAACATGTAACTACATTGGTTTCCCACCTAGACGATACAACCACCACCTCACTTGTTTAAACAAACAACTGTATATTTTTTACTATGACAAGTCCTTTAATATAATTTCTCATTTATATATATATTTATTTTCCAATTTATAAAATAATAAAAATCAAAACACTTTTACCCATAATCCATGGCATCGGGGACTACTAACCCAAAGCGTATCCCGTAAGGCATGGATTATGTCCCCATATAGTAATATAGGGTTTTCAACGAAATAACTATGATTGGATGTTTAAGTGAGACTTTTGATGTGGTAGAATGATTATGGTTTTACTTAAAAATAACACCGTTGAAACAAAACTTAAATATCCCCGGACTCATTACCTCATACATCAAATCAAAGGAGGGAAGAAGTATATTATTCTTATTTTTTTACTCATTCCAATCACTCATAAAATTGTCGGATAGTTATTAATATTAGATTTGAGTGTTAAATATTCAACTAGCTTATAATGGAATAAAATGCCATCATGCTTTAAGACCACACAATGAAAGTAGCTGTAGAATGCCTATCATAATGCACAATTCATAACCATTAAAAAAACATATTGCATGATTACAGTTGAGTAATTCTTGTACTACACTTCAGCCCATAAACAAAAATAGCTATTCATGACTATAGAAACAAATAAAATTCTACGAATAGTAACGGTATCATTTCACTTTTATGAATTCAATAATGAATTATTATATGGCAACATGGACTAACTAAAATTTAAAAGTTGTCAATGATAAATGACTCCTTAAATTGTCTCTTAACAAACTAGTCAATGTTATTTTAATTTTAATGTCGATTGTTTATTAGACCTTACATATATTTTATTCTCGAAATTGATTTCGACTATCTCTACCGGATTGTGTTAATTTTTCAAGAAAAATAAGGCAAAATAAAACATGAACTCCACAAGATATATTATTTAAATTAAACAAAGTCAAATTAAACTAAGCCCGCCGACAAGGCTTATTTAAATAAATAGAACATATATATAAACAATTGGAGGAGCATATGGTTTGGTCCCTCTTTGTGGTAGCATTGATTCGATGATCCAGTGCCCACTGCTATTGCTACATAATCATATTCGAAGTTAATTATATTATTTATTGATAAATTAAACTAAGCCTGCCGACAAGGTTTAATTACATAAATAAAACTTATATGTCTATATATAGAAACCATTGGAGGAGCATATTATCTGGGCAAGTCTAGTGGTTCCCTCTTTGTGGTAGTAGTGATTCCATGGTTCAGTGCCCATTGACATTGTTATATAATCATATTCAAAATTAATTGTATTATTTATTAATGAGTGGAAATGAAACACTCTTGAGTTAATGGGCTGTCGGTGGGTTGCTTCCCTCTGTGGGATATCGGTTTGTTGATGGCTTTGCTTCGCTGTTAAGAGAGAGCATTTCCTTCCTCTTAAAATAGGAATCCTAACCTTTAGTTGTATTGTGAAGGTTTATGTGAAAGATATGGAAAATAAAATGAATATAGAGTGTTCATATTGAATTATTGTATTGAGAGTAAGTAAGTGTATTAAGTATATCTATATAGATGTGTTAAAGTTATAATATTAGTAATAATCATATTATTATTAATGTGTTTGAGATATATTGATAGGTGTATATTAGGATATTATATAAAATAAACATTATTAATGTATTAAATATATGTTTATTTGTGTATTCCAAACACATTAATATTAATATGGTTGTTGCTAGTTATTGGTTGAGGGTATAGGAATAGGGTCAAAATAATAAGATGTTAATATTATTAATGTGGTTAGTAATTTTGGTTGACTATGGTTGACGTTTTGGCTATGGATGATTATGGTTCCAATAGTTGATCATGTTGATTATCATTGAATATGGTTGACCATGGTCGAATTGTTTCAAATTGATACAATTTGAAATGGTTATGTCACATCATGACATTCATCAAGGGTTATGTTGTATTATGATGTTCCTCAAGGGTTAGGTTGGATTGCAATGTTTGTCAACGGTTATGTCACAATGTGATGTTCATTTTGATTCATTTATGTCAAATTACTACTTTTTTTAATAGTTATATCGCATTGCAAAGTTCATCAAGGGTTATGTCGCATTCTGACATTGCTCAAGGATAATGCTAGATTGCAACGTTCCACAATGGTTATGTCTCATTGCGATGTTTATCACAGTTGACTCATGTTGAATTGCTACTTTCCTCTACTGTTATGTCGCATTGTGATGTTCATCAAGGGTTATGTCAGATTGCAATGTTACTAAAGGGCTGTGTTCGACTAAGATGTTCCTCAAAAGTTATATACAATTCCTAGAATGGATACATAGTAAAAGTACATAGTGACGCATTACCACACTTGATAATGTTCACTTACATTTAAACTTGCAATTATTCATGTTTTGATATGATAGGTTCGAATTGGTTTACTCTAGGTTGATTGTGTTTGAACATATTTGACCATGGTTAAAGCATGTCGAATTGTTATGTTCCTCAAAGGTTATGTCAGATTGTGACATTCTTCAATGGTTATGTCACATTGTGGTGTCCATCATGGGTTATGTCGCATTACGACATTTTTCAAGTGTGATATTGGATTGTGATGTTTTGCAATCATTATGTCTCATCGTGATGTTCATCTTCATTGAATTGTGTTGAATTTATACATTCATCAATGGTTATGGTGCATTGTGACATCCATCAAGGCCTTGTCCTCAAGGCTTGAGATGTGGGAAGTGTTGTTGAATGATTTTCAGTTCGTATGTAGCATATTCTAGATGTGTATCCTTCCATTGAACTAAAATTTCATGGATCATGCATTGGTGGAGACAATGCACTCATTTATCAAGGATGGCCTTTGGATGCAACCAAATGGAACCTTATTCATCCAATTTAGGCAAATTAGTTTGAACCCAACAATTAGATATGATGAATTTATTTTATCTAGATTGGATCATTACATTATTTTTCATCTATCTCGATGTTTATGGGTGGAAAAATTGGAGGAATCGACTTGCAAAGCCATTTTAGTGGTTGGTCCCAATTGGAAATTTGGGTCTAAAACATCATATATCCATTTTGACACACATCAAATGGAATTATTTTATGGTCCAAAACTGATTATGGACCAAGATAATATATTCTATACATCAATAACTTTCCAATGCTGCAAGAATCACCTCAATAGGAGTTTGTATTTGAAATTTATGACTCCTTCAAATTGAGCTTTGATATTAATCACCATCGTGCAAGTGGATGCCACGTCATCCCCCATTACTTAATGTCTGAGGCTAGCCACCTAGTGTATTTTCTTTAAAATTCTAAAGGGTCCAATCCTTATCACTAATTCAGGGTTGAGGAAGTCAATACTCTAACCCTATATGACTATCGGGCTATGTTAAATACCGAGCCACTTGGAAGAGAAGGGGGTCCATTATTTTGCATTGTATCTTATTCCATAGCTGAGAAAAACATCTGAGAGTGGTATTTTAAGGTACCATATGTATTGTAATAAACAAAAAAAAAAATATTGCAACAAATACCAGTGGAACAACAAAATATAGAGAATAATATCACCAACCATGACACCTTTATTGTACAAATCCAAGTTCACTTGCCTCTTCAAGGGGGAAACCTCCAACAAAGAAAAGCTATGTTACTATAATTCTTAAGACACAACTTTCTCATTCCTTCTGCTCCTATTTATACTAATTATATCTTCTAAAGAACATTATATAGGAAGATCTTTCTAGAAGTAGAAGCTTCTATTAAGTCTTCTTACATTAGACTCGTTCACAATCAGGGATGATTTTAGGGGCTAAATTTAGCTCATGGGATAGTTTTCCATGGTTTTTCCCAAAAAAAGATTCTCTATTCTAAAAAGGATTCGCCCAAATTGTATAGGATACAATTATCTTACCTTTAAAATCGCCAAAAGTTTATACAAACTATATAAAATCCTTAAAAATTTGAATATTTTTACAAAAATATCGCCAAACATTTATAGTTGGCATATGAAGGATTAATAAGATTAGCCAAGGTTTCTACATTTGAAAATAAATGTCCATCCTTAAAATCATCCCTGGTTCATATTATTAAATGGGCATTACTAACTAATGTCGGACTTTATTACATGGAAAATATATTATTCTACATATGTAAGGGGTTAGGGAGGTTCGGTACCTAACATGCTCTCCACCTTGAAAAATGTCCTTGTTCTCAAGGCTTGAGATGAGGAAACTATTGCAGAATGGTAGACAACTCCTAGGTGGCATCTTCTAGAGTTGTATCCTTCCATTGAACTAATACTTCCTTGATGGTGCGTTGATGGAGAGGATGCTCACACTGGTCCAACATTGCTTGTGGCCGCAACCAAATGGAACCTTCTTCATGAAACTCAAGGAAACTGGTTTGAGTCTAGCACTTAGTTCCAATCATTTTATTTAAGCATGAGTCATGAAAAATGAAATGGATATTAGAGTGACTGGGCAGAGCTAATTGGTATTCCATGGACCCCACTCGCTTGATAACTGTATAAGGACCATAAAAGTTTGGGGCAAGTTTCTGACAATGTTTACCTTTGAGTGATTTTTTCTTATAAGTTTGCAAATGAAGAAATACCTAGTCCCCTTCAACGAAATGACATTCAGAATGACCATTATATGCTTTTTGCTTCATGTGATTTTGATCCAGGACCAAATTTTCTTTGAGAGTATGGAGAATGGCTACTCAGACAGTAATATTGTCATCAACCTCCTGAACCTTGGAGACACCTAGTATGTATGAAAAAAATAATGATGAATTTTTATCATCGACTACTTTAAAGGGATTCATGAAAATGGTAGTATTGTAATATGTGTTGTACCACCATTTAGATAGAGGTAACCACTAAGCCCACTGTTTTTTTTTTCAAACGCAAAAGACCGCAAATATGTTTCCAAACACTTGCTGAAAGATTAAGTTTTTCCATCAGCCTGGGGATGATAGGTGATGCTGAGATGCAATTGGGTTCCATGGAGCATGAACTTTTCTTTCCAAAAATTGCCAGTGAAAGTTGGATCAAGGTCAGAGAAAATAGAGTGAGGCATGCCATGGATTTTGAATATATTGTCCATAAAAATTTGATCCACTCTCGATGTGGTGAATGGGTGTTGAAGAGAACATAAATTATCATATTTGGAAAGAAAATCTACTACCACCATGATGTTTGACTTATTTCCTGATTTAGGTAATCCAACAATGAAATCCATAGAGATATCCCCCCAAATAGTATGTGGAATTGGGATCAATTGCAGTGTGCCTAGATTTTTTACTGTTTCACCCTTATTGAGTTGATAGGCATCACATTTAGCCACAAAGGTGTGGATGTTGTTATCACTAAAATTTCGTCCGCACATGGCGACAAGAACTCCGCATCATCAAAACAGGAAAAAAGTCATTCATGGCACAAGATTAATTCCTCAGCATTGCAAAAGGGTAAAAAAACTATACAAAATGACCAAAAATTTGAAAGGCGCTTTACATCATCTGGGTGCGCGCACGTATGCGCGTAACAACAACGTACAAAGCGCGCATATGTGCACAAGGCGCGGCTGTTGGGCGAAAAACCTGCGCGCATGCTAAACGACGCATTTATTGAAATTGGTCAACCTCCCAACCACTAATGGATCATCTCCCAAGCCGATTTGACACCAAATTCGAGTGCAATCCTCATGGTGGGCTGGTCAAAGACCTAATTGAGCCCTAAAGAGCCCATTTTGACATTCAAAAGAGGTTACATAATATCCCAATGCTGGGCTATAAAAAGCCATGAATAACCACCATTTTCTCAAGGAATTCTTTGTATTGTTATGCTGCTGAGATTGCTAAGGACCCATTCTTTGGCAATAAACATCACAAGTTGCATTTCATAGAGCTATTCACCCCTCTCTTGAGTGAATAATCTTGGAGTTCTTTCACCCACATTTTCATCTTTTCATTGTAAGGAGAGCAAGCTTTGAGGGCCTCAAGAGCCTTCCATTGGAGAAAGAAGGGATCCAAGTCCCCTTTCTTCATTGTGCCTTTGGATTTCATCAATAGATCAGCTTATACATTGGTGATATTGGTCCATTTGTCTCTATTTTTCATTTTTTTTACATGCTTTTAGTTTTTATTTGTTTTAGTTTAAATCTTGTTTATAACTTTGTTGTTTTTCTTTCTAACCTTTCCTTTTACAGCTGTCATGCCTAGCAGAGACCAACTGGGCATGTAAGCACTCTTAATTTGCTCACCTAGTGACGAATAGGGTGCAAACAGATTGGCGACCATACTGGGGAGAAGGTATCAATTCCTCCCTCATTTGGGTTCATTTTGCTTTCCTTTTGATTTCATTAACTTGCAGGTTCACAAACCGGCCTCTGTCGACCTGCTTACCAGTCAATTCACAAGAAATTGGAGAGAAATCCATCCGGATTTTTCTTCTCGGACTTTTGACACAGGCGCACGGGTATTCCACCCCACAGGCGCACGTCGGGCGTGCATGCGCTTTGTTTTTCAATTCTGTCAGCGCGCAGGCGCCATATGCGCCTCTATCCACACAGGAGGCCGCGCATTTGAACTAAAATTTGCATTGTAAGCTCTTGGATGTGGGGAAAAATCATTTTCCTTCTTAAGAATGATGACATGCATGTTCTAAATACTGCACCACTTAGA
>ML789963.1:0-14646 GCA_009831015.1 Picea engelmannii
TGTTTTTCCCAACAACATTAGGCCTCTTTTGTAATGTATAAATAAGTAGCTAGGCGATGTAATAAAGGGTCGATGGCTTAGTGCTAATATTATCTATGTGCAAGAAGATGTGTTAAGGCTTGTAGAGCTAAGTGAAAGTGTTTTGTAAGTGCTTGGTGCAGACGGACTTTGTAAGGATTTGTTCTTTGATACAACTCGGGGAAAAAGGATCTGGCGAGGTGCACACAGATCTATTGTCCTATGCAGAGTTGGTGTTCTAGCTTGGTGCATGTAAGAATATTGGAAGAGACTAATAAGAAGAGAAGAAGATTGGTGGACGTAGCCCCACACTAGGGTGAACCATGTATATCCTATGTCGATGAGATTTGTACTATGATGTTAATGTTGTTTATGTATTTAATTGCTTAGTGTAATAATATTGGTGTAATAGGTAGATCCATTGATTCTTAGTGCTTTATACACAAATAAATGACTAGATCTGCTCTAATACTATGTGTTGAATGGTTAGAGTTTCTTGATCTTGGTTGTTACTAAATCGATGTGTAATAAGGGTTTAACCTGCGATGTGAATAAGGGTTAAAGACTAATGAATGTTAATTGCTAAGCGATCTATTATTTATTGTGATCATAGATCTGTGTCCTAGCTAGGTTGTAGGCACTTGAGTCCTGCAACCCCCCCTGCCTCTACCTCAGGTGAGACTTCATCTACTTCGTAGGTGTTTCCAAAAGGGCTGGTAGTTAGGGTTTTTTTGGTGTGTTGTTGAAGCGTTGAACCCTGGGTCGGCCTCTATGTCAACAAATGGTTCCGTTGTCGAGACCTGAAATTGTGATTGTTGGGAACTGAAGAAAAAAGAAATATATGTGTGTAGATTTGTTGTTGTAGTGCGTAGTATTCTACTTGACTTGTGAAGCTGTGTGCGAATAAAGAGAAGCTTGATCTAAAGAAAGAGGTAAGATCTTAAATCTTTGTTCTCTGATAAAGGTAAGATAAGTAGAAAATGTTTCTTCGAAAGAATGGGTCTAGGTATGTTTGATAGATTTGGTCCTAGTCTGAAAACTAGGGCATGACTAGAATAAAGAGTTGATATGAATAAATTTGATAGAGTTAGTGAAAGATATGTTATTCCTATGCATAGAAATAAGTTTTGGACTAAAAAATGGATGGAGGACCCTAGAAAGAATTTTTGTAGGTTGCAGGTCCATCACTGTGATCCCAGTGCGAAGTACAAGAAAGGTTGGGGATCGTTTAAGAGAAAGAGAGGATTGACATCTTTTTATAGTTGCAGAAGACCAAGACATCTTGCTAAGGATTGCCCTAGTAGAGGTCCTATTTGTCTTTGTTGTAAAATTATTGGTCATGAGTTTTTGGATTTCCATAGAATGATTTATAAATTTGAAAAGATGAACCCGAGACAAGAAAACCATGAAGAAGGTCAAGAAACCAAGGATATGGTAGAGAACTAGAAAGAATCGAAGACTATGTTATTACAGTTGAAAGAAACATTAAATGATCACAGAGACATTAATTTACCGGAGATCGTAAAAGAGAAGGATTGCATAGAAACAAGAATAGGAGACTTCAACATAGACTGTGTTATCAATGAAGAAACACAGGTGAATATCATGCTAGAAAGCACTTGGGAAATTTTGGGAAAGTCGATTGTGATTCCTTCATTGGGAGGGATAGGCTTGTTTAAAGGAAATATGATAACCCTATGTGAAAGACATTGATGTACCTATGATAGCCCATGGAGCGTCGAATGAAGAAGAATTTGAGGTCATAAAGTTTGTTGAGAATAAAAATCCCTTTTCACTTATGTTAGGAAAGACTTGGATTGAGAAAGATCAGATCCGAAGGAATGAAGAAGAGGAAGCCATAGAATAGAAAAAGAAAGAATTAAGGGACTTCATAACCAGAAAATTAGCGAGACTAATACAAGAACAAGAGGACAAGTTTAAGCAGTAGAAGGTTGTCTAGGTTGAAATAATGAAAGAAGCCTTACAGAACCTGAACCTCGCTAGAATAATAGAACATCCCAAAATGGCACTTCGCCATGGAGAAGCAATATGACCGTTGGAGGCATCCCAACCATTAGAACGATGCTTTGAAATGGTTAGAAACACAGTTATTTCCAGAAAGATCGCCATTGGACCGTTGGGACCATGCCATAATGGATGGAATCATATTGATTGAGGATTTTTCAATTCATTGGAGGAACCTGTTATGACATTATTTATTTAATCCGTCGAATGCCTCATAGGGGACACTTTTGCAAATTGTGATTATCCAAGCTAACAAGAGAACTGATTTCTATCGTGCTGAGCTTTTGAAACCTTGCCACTCGTTTTTCTTACCTTGAGTGTTCAATCACCTACCCAAGTTATTTGTTTACGAGCATGCATGTTGGGCGACCTTATCACAGTAGAGAAATCAAAAGAAGAAATCTTGATTGACCTTATGGCTGAGAAGGTCATGTCTATAGGAGTACATGCCTCATCGATGGCCAAATTTCAATCCTCCCCCTCGACTAATGTCTATCTAGTCGAACAACAACTGAGAAAATAAGCAAGCATCGCGAAGACCTGATAAACACAAAGTTGATCCCATCGATCTTGCATGACTATATCCTACCTCTAGATAGCACAGTTAGTCATGACAGTGTCCCACGTGACTTCGAGTACACACTCATCACTGCATACCTCCTGAAGGGGATACACACAGTCGAACCACAACTAGGACTAATCCCTGATCTTAAGATCAACGATTTCAACCTTGGAGAAAGGAATAATTATGTGTTTCTCATGCCGCATTGATACCTAACCAAGACAACTGGGAAGAAGTCGAAGATAGTCCCCTAGCCATGGATTAAGGAGATCATGAGGTCCACTATCTTAAACATAATGAAGATCCCCCACTTAGGCAGACATCAAGTGGTTAAAACGTGTGTTAAACTCCTCCTATCATGATACCATGGAGGTTATCTCTAGTTAGACAGGCGCGTGACTGTGGAATCAACGCTGATCCACATGATCACTAGACTGAGCGTGTAGGGACCAAACCCTCAGCAATTCTATCCAAGGAAGGATGCATATCAGTCCTTGGTGCAGCGTATAAAGGAAACGTACGATGATGTGGAGAAGGGGAAGAAAGGCTACAAGGTGGTCTCCATCCAAGATGGCATAGTGCACCTAGCTTGTGAACTCATTGTTGGAAAGCTCATCGAGAAGAATAGACCAACACAAGTTACATGTTTCATCGTCAACCTCACAGGGAAGTGTGTCAAGGGCATGCAAATGAACTGGGAAAGATACCTCATCAATGAGTTGGAGAAGGACTGTCATGAAGTGCAGGACGAAGGCTATGGATTTCAGTTCAGCTAGTTACTAATTCTCATAGCAGTTTTTTCTTAGGAGATGTCGGAGGGAGTGACATTCTCGAAAGTCAAGCCATCAAAACCATTGGCCGCGAGGTTCACCACCTTGTGGTATACAAGTGACATGGTGAAGTAGTGGAAATCAAACGCGGTGTTTCACACTTACTACCTACAGCTCACACGTGCCATCGATTCATTCCCCCAAATCACCCCTAACACCTTGAGTACTTACAGGCCACTATCAAAGTTCCACATAGACCGACACTTAATTTACATCACTTCATCCAGGGACGAAAGCAAGGAGGAGAAACAGTCTTACTACAAATTGACTGATGAAGATATGGAGGAGATAACCAAGGAATGGCCAGCTGAATTCCTTGTACCAGTCGAGTAGACAGAGCTCTCTAACCCCAACATCATCGAAAGCCCTTTGTTCACCCAGACAGAGTGGGATGGACTGACAAACACTAAGAATAAGAATAAAAAGGAAGAAGTGCAGGATATAAACAACGCATCGGAGGAAACTGCATTTGACTCACCTGAAGAAGGAGGAGGTGATGAAATAAACCAAGAGGAGGAAGGGGAATAAGACAAGAAAGAAAGGGCGAAGTAACACCATCGAAGGAACCCATTATAGAGGCTGAGACATCAAAGAAAAGGAAGGTTTCTCCAAAGAAACCCTCAGCACGGCAGAAGTCATGAGCCAATAAACCTCAGTCACAGAATGTGCTCACAGTGGATGATATTGACCTCATCATCATAGTTGTAGTAGATGCTTCAGAGGATATATTGTAGCGAAATGAAGCAAAGTACGAGACAGTGTATGAAAAAATCGAGGCGGAGACGAAGGGGGTACAACAAGCTATAGAATTGGGGGATGATCCCACCCAACTACAAAGGATAGAAGATGCTACAGAGGCTTGCCTTCGTTGAGTACAGGAAGAAAAAGAACAGGCCATAGAGGCCTTGAAGAAATAAAGGGAGGAAGCCCTAGAGAAACTTCGAGTTCCATGGCAAGATAAAGATGACATGAGAGAGAAGTTTGAGGAGGATAGAGAGAAGATTTAGAGAGAAAAATACCAACTGCTCATGGAGCAAACTGCTGTTAAGGAGACAGTGGCTATATAAATTCACTCTTTGTCAGGCTTGGCCCAGATGGAAGAAGAGATAGCTAAGAGCCAAGTGGGGAAGCTCACTGAAGCCATTCAACAGCTTCAAGCAAGAGTAGTCGAGTTAGAATTGCAAGTAGTGTCGAGCACTCCACAGGAAGTCTAGGATCAAAGGGAAGAAACTGTCAGGAGCACAGTTGAAAGTATCAAGGCATTGGCTTCAGAATGCAAGAAACTAAGTAACCAAAGTGCGCATACCTATGAGCACCTTGCAGAAGACCTGGAACTGAGGACATTGGAGGCACAACTCGAGGAGTCAAAGAAAGAGGCATCTACAGTGCAACCGTATTTGAAGCTTCTTATAGTAATGGAGAATATGAAGAGGGCACAGGAGGATTCTGCAGTTCATCAACAAGTCAATGCCATCAAGAGCAAAGTGAAGTAGGTGACACAACAACTCCAACTGGTGCAGGATGAATCCTGCACCCTCTTTGAAGAGATTGAGGGATAAGGATCACAACTGGAACAGGTGGTCACAACAGTGGAACAACATCTGGAAGGGCCCATCACTGAGCAAGTCATTCAGGACTTCGCCGAGCAAGAGGCTCTAGTGAAGCAGTAGGTCGAGGTAGCTCGAGATAAGCTTGAGGCCTTCAAAGCAGTGTTTCCCTTATCAGAGTGAATCGTGATGAGTCATAGGTGAGTGTTGGGGGCCTGTTGGCCCTCGACCAAGTTTTTTGGAAACGTTGGTCATGATTGACCATTTTTTGGACTTCGACAGGCTGGTCGAAGACGGAGCACCCAGGTGAAGCAAAGATCACGGGATCTCTCCCTTTTTGTGGGAATTTTGAGTTTTAGGGTTTATGTAACGGGTATGGGATGTCGGCCCATGGATTTACCCATGCTTAGGCCTCTTTTTTAATGTATAAATAAGTATCTAGGCGATGTAAGAAAGGACCGATGGCTTAGTGCTAATATTAGTTATGTGCAAGAACATGTGTTAAGGCTTGTAGAGATAAGTGCAAGAATTTTGTAAGTGCTTGGTGCAGAAAGAATGTGTAAGGATTTTTCTTTGATACAACTCTGGGAAGGAGGATCTGGCGAGGTGTGCACAGATCTCCTTTCCTATGCGGAGTTGGCATTCTGGCTTGGTGCATGTAAGAAGATTGGAAGAGACTAATAAGAAGAGAATAATATTGGTGAACGTAGCCCCACACTGGGGTGAACCATGTATATCCTATGTCGATGTGCTTTGTACTATGATGTTAATGTTGTTTGTGTATTTAATTAATTAGTGTAATAATCTCGGTGTAATAGGTAGATCCATTGATGCTTAGTTCTTTATGCATGAATGAATGACTAGATCTGCTCTAATGATATGTGTTGAATGGTTAGAGGTGCTTGATCTTGGTTGTTACTGCGCCAATCTGTAATAAGGGTTTAAACTGTGATGTGAATAAGGGTTAAAGAATAATGAATGTTAATTGTTAAGTTCCATGTTAAGTATTGTGATCACATATCTGTGTCCCAGCCAGGTTGTAGACACTTGAGTCATGCAACCTCCCCTACCTCTACCTCGGGTGAGACTTCATCTTCTTCGTAGGTGTTGCCGAAAGGGTTGGTAGTTAGGGTTTTTTTTGTGTGCAGTTGAAGCATTGAACCTTTGGTCTGTCACTGTGCCAACATTTGTCTACCCATCCAAGTAAATATACAACAATATTTACTCCTGCTAGTATGCATGGTAACACAATGGTTTCTTCTTGTTTCTTGCATGGGGATATATGGACATGTTGTTATCCCTTCCCCCTTCTTGGCGCACTGGAGGGCCCTAATTCCTTATATGTTTTATTTTCCTCCTCTTCCCCTCCACAAAAATCCTACGGTGTAGTAGTCTCTGTTCCTGGTGTCTGTTCCTATTTTTCTTGATCTTTGCTAGCTTGAGTCCTCATCTCGTCGGACTTATTCTATTCCTCATATACTTCTTATGTGGGTTGAGTTTTTTCTTGCATCAGGTTTGGATCTTCTTCTATTCTTTGTGGGTCAATCTACATCTGTTCAATTTTCTCCTCGACCAGTGTAGGGCTCTTCGGTTATGGGGAAGGAATGTTTTCGACATCCACCAATCCCTCCATCTTGGTAGCTCCTTTGGTGGCCTTGTAGAATTGTGTTTCTTCCTTGACATATGGCTCGATGCTCCAACTTTGGGTGGCACCATCATGCTAAATTGCTTTAAATTCCATTGTCTTCTTTCCAAATTCACTGAAATATCACTGTCTTCCTGCTAAATTGTATGTATGTTCTACACGTCTCCGTGCTTATCTCTGCATTTTCTTGAATTCACAATGTGTCTTCTCGAGCCCTAATATAGCTTCCAAAGTATTGTCATAAATGCTCCAAATATTTTTCTATCATGCTCCATTAACTATCATAAATGTTCCAAATATTTTGAGGAACTCTTCCTCCACTGTCATAAATGTTCGATCTATGCCTTCCATTTTCTAGTGACTATTTTTTCATTTCCTGACTATTTCATTTTCCGGTGGGCTGTGTTTTCTACTATCATTTTTCTCAGGAACACTGGTATTTTATTCTGTCATGTCTATCCTGCATACATTATTTTCACTTCTTGTCACCCTGACTTTCTATCTGTTGTGCACTATCATTCACAACTTATTTTTCTATCACATATTCCTCTAACTACTTCTTTTTGGATTTTTCTTCATTTTGTATTTTTTTCTTCCTTTTTCTTCTTTTTCTACTTTTTCTTATTTATATTCTTACTATATAAAATATGTACAAGACTAATTGCTTCACTGCAACTACTAAAGGTTAGTGGGTCGATTGTCCCTATACAATTTTAGTCAAATACCATTCACCAGTCCTTGGATTTCCATTCCTGCTAAGTCTTGCAGTTGTACATAACCTCCATCTGTGACAGAATTTATCTGATATGGATCTAGCCAATGCATTCTAAGCTTCCCTGGGTGCTTCAAATACTTACCGGCATAGAGGAGAACCAAGTCTCCTTCCCTGAAATTCTTCTTCTTGATATTTCTATTATGCCATGCCTTATCCTTTGCTTTCTGGACCTCCTGATGGAAACCTGTTATGATTTGTCTTCTTCCAATTCCATAAGTTGAGCCAATATTTCCTACACTACTCCCATTTTTGCCATATATGTAATTGTTGCAATGCACAAACTTGGTATCAAATAATCTAAGGAAATATTGCTTCTTGTCCATACACCAATCTAAAGGGTGTCTACCATGTTATATTCTTGCATGTAGTCCTGTAAGCCCATAGTACTACTGGTATCTTCAAATCCCAATCATCTCTATTCAAATTACAAATATTTTTCAAGGAATTCTACAAAATATTGTTAAAGACTTCCACTGTTCCATTTGCTTGAGGGTGATAAGGAGTGCTCTTCTAATGATGTATCTTAAATTTTTCAAGCATTGCCTCAATTGTATTGTTAATAAAGTGAGTTCCCCGATCACTTATCAATATTCTTGTACATCCAAACCTTGTCACTTCATGTTAAAATAAAAAGCCTGTTGCAATCTCTAAGCTGAAATCCTTTATTGGTGCTTCCTTAGCCCATCTTGTCAAGTATTATGTCATTGTAATAATAAATATATCTTATGATATTTGTGTTGGTGGATGAATTTGACCTACAAAATATATTTACCGTTTATCAAACACTTGTAAAGTCACTTGAGGTCTCAATGTAATTTCATCCCTCTTGGGTGGTTTCCCAACTCTTTGACAAACATCACACTTTTGAAAATATTTCTTTGAATCCTTGTGAATTGTTGGCCACCATAATCCTGTGCAAAATACCTTATGGAAAATATCTTTCCCTACATAGTGTCCTCCAACAATCCCTGCACACACCTCTGCTAAAATTATAGTCCTTTCATGCTCCATCACACATCTTCTCAAGATGTTATCTACTCCAAGTTTGTATAAATGACCTACAATCAATTGATAGTATGTAGCTCTAACCAACGAATTTTTCTTATATGTGGGAGTAAATTATCTTGGTGCAAATATTGTACTAAAAAACTAAATAATGTCAGCAAAATACTCATCATCTATATATATTGAAAAAAATTGTCCATCTGGAAAGTTGTCTTCCAAGTTGTTGGGTTCTTCTCCATTAGTTTTCCTGGATAAGTGATCTGGTCCTCTGTTCAATCTTCTAGGTTTCACCACAACCTTGAAATCAATCTCTTGGAATAACAATACCCATCTGCATATCCTTCCCCTCAACACTACCTATTGAATAAATATGATCTAAACCCCCACCACTCCCAGGAGCTCATGTGACCTCTCGATCTAAGGATTGTTCACTTAAGGGAGATGAATTAACTCTTGGTTCCTCGTTGAAACCTCAAGATATTATACCAAACTCCCTTTTCCTTTTTCCTGCACACAAACTCATAGTCACAAGGGTCTTACCACTTCAACGGAGAAATATACGTGACCTTGGGCCAAAACCGTAGGCTAACCTCTTTAAACAACGAGAACTACGACACTTCAGAGCTCCAGGCTTCGAGAGTTCTAATAAAAGAACACAATGATTCTCCCAAATTTTGAATTATTGAATAATGACGAGAATAAATGGCTCACACTACGCATCGTGATCTACGATTCATAGAGATTTCAGAACTCCAGACTTCAGGAGTATTCCCAGTTTAAGCATGCAATACTTTCGAACTCACGAACTTTGAACTTGCGAATCAGGTGGCTAGTGCCCACCTCAGATCGATGGCCTACATTTACTCCAGGCCCCAAGCTTCATATATTTTCATTCCTTGAACTGCACTTCCTTATGGAGTACTGAACTACAAACACAGAAAGGGTATCGATTGATGGTGCACGCATCCACACCAATGAATAGTCGAGATGGAATTCGACCTTCGGGTATTTTCGATCCAAACTGAATTACACTCCAGTTCTTCCATAGTGCCAAATTCTAAACTCTGAGATCTATTGATATGTGTACCTGACGTCAATGGTCAGGATCTTCTTTGGGATTGAGATATTCGGGAGTTATGCTCACTCTTGCAAGAATACTTCAAATTTTCCGGATCGGTGAATTTTCAAACACGCTCGATATGTAGACACATGTACTTATATCCGATGACCAATATGCACTTCGGACTTCGGGACTTTTTCCTTCCCCACAACACACACCTAAAAAATTCCAGAGTAGAGAACTCCAAAGGCCTTAAAGGGTTAACACTCGCACTCCTCAATATTTGATGGCTATGAGATATCTTGACTCCTTTCAAGAAGATATCGTCTGCCCACCCTCCAAATAAAATTGATTATCCTTTTGAGAACTAAATCTTTCTATCCTTCCTGATATTTACCAACTTCAAAGGGACTTAGGTTTTGGCGCACACTTGCGCTCCTCCTCAGTCTAGAACCTAGGCTGTCTTATGGAGCACACTTGTTGTTATCACTGAAATTTCATCCTCAAATGGTTACAGGAATTCAACATCTCCAAGAACCTATTAGTTCACCTACAGCTTCAAAAAAGGCATTCCCAAAAGGCACAAACTATAAAACTGGTTAAAAAATCAACATGCGCTAAAACACTAAAGGAAGCACATGCACATGCGCCCGATGCACGACTATGTATGATAAAATCTATGCACTCCTGTGAATGGTGCATTTATGATTCTTGTAGGCCCCTCACCCACTTCGGGTTCATCTCCCAATTTGATTTGACCCTCAAATCTGAGATGAATCCGAGTGGGGGGCTGGTCAAATACCTAAGGGTGACCTAAAGGGCCCCTTGTTCACACTAAAGACCGGTTGGATAATTCCTCAAAGATTAGCTATAAAAAGAAGCCATGGGTGCACTATGAATTCAAGAGTCTCATTATATTGTTATCTTTCCTCTATTCTCCTACAAGGAACCTCTTTCCTTCTTGGATCATACTAGCATCATCTCATTAAGCTATTCACCTCACCTATTGAGGGAATAAGCTTGGATTTCTTCACCATTTACTTTCTATTTTGTCATTTGTAAGAATAATTATCACATAGGGGACTCAATAACCCTCCCTTCAAGGAAGAGGGGATCCATAAGTCCCCCTTTTTCTTTGGTTTTTTCCCACTAATATAATTTCTCCATTGGTGGCATGAATAGTGGTCAATTGTTTGATTGATTTTGGTTCTAATTTCCTTATGCATTTTACTTTTGTTTCTTTAGTTGTTGTTAGACTAGTTGTTTGTTTATTTCATGTGATTGAGTCATTTGATTCATACACTAAACTCTGTCCTATCTAGCAGGCCCAACTAGACTTGCAGGTGCCCTTCTTTTGCTCATTGGAGTGATGAAAAGGACACAATAGATTGGCGAGCATACTGGGTAAAGGTTTCAATTTCCTCCCTATTTGGGTTGTTTGAGCACTTCTTGTTCACATATTTTCCTTGCAGGGATCATAACTGGCCTAGCCATACCTAAAAAGAAATGAATTCAGAGATGGAAGAGGAGAATTTCATTTAAAATTTTCCTCCCGGACACGTATCAGAATGTGCACGGGTTTTCTATCCCACAGGCTTGCCTTTTGAGAATTGTGCACCAACAACACTATTTTTCTTAGCACATTCTGTGCACATTGCGCCAACAGGTCCTTGGTTCTCTACGCATTGGTGCCACATGCGCCTCTGTCTAAACTGTGACCCACACATCTGTCCAAAAATCCAACATTGTAAGAGTTGTTTGTGATGTTTTGAAGCCCCCTAGCCTTCTAAATATCGATTCTATGCAATTTGTAAATGTACCACACTCATATTCCCTCTCCACATGAAGGGTTATTCAAAACATAGGCACTTAGGAGGTTAAAAAGAACCATATTTCTCCTCTTTTTCTTTCATTTTCCACATGGATGGCTTTTTTTGTTTGTAAAAGATAAGTTGAAATCATTTGCTATCACATATACAAACACTTTCATTGGGACCAGAAATCAAACTTCAATCATTAAGTATTCTCTTCTCTCACACCATAAAGCGATCTTGAGAATCAGAAAAAACTATTGAGGGAAGATTTCATCTCCCTTAAAACAAAATATTTAGGAGAGGACAAAGCCCCCCCAAGGGTCCACTTAGTTTCTTTTCAAACATCTTAAATTTGTAAGGGCCCATACATGCCCACATGTTGCAAAGATAGGATAGTTTTTGAAGCTACTTTCTTAGTTTACATCACTAGGGGAGTTTAAAATATTATTGTAACGGGCCCATACATGCCCACATGCTTGCAATCTAGGATATTTTTTTGAAGATTTCTTAGATTAAATCACATTAGGGAGTTTAAGGTATTGGTAAGGACCCATATGTCCACATGCTAGTTCTCTAGGGATTTTAAAATTACACAAGGTTGTACCAATGAAATCTAGTAAGATAGGTAATCAATAATTGTAAGGAACAAATGAAGTCGACATGTTGCAAGGTGACACCTAACTTATTAAAAATTTGGCAAATATTATCACTTGCTCACACACAAAGTCACTACTCACTCACATAATTTCATCTCAAATTGTGGAGGTTGAAGTAGATCTCCTCCAAAGGGATTCTGAAGCATCCCACTATTTCTTGAAGGAATTATCCACTCCCACTTAATTCAAACGAGATTGGTTCACACCCTTAATCTCTCAAACAACCACATCTAAATTTTTTTCTAAAAAATCACTAAGTTTTCCTCCACAGGAGGTGCCAAAAGAAATTTTTAGTCTAGGTAGGATCTCGAGGATAGGCATCCAAAAAACTCTTCGTTATCTAGTTCTCACATCTTCAAACATGAGAAGTTGACAAATAGGGAACTTTAAAATCCTTCAAGTCAAGTGTTCCTAACACCATAAGGCAAGGAGATACCCATGAAGGGTTGAATGCCAAGATCCAATTGTTCTGTGCATCCCCCCTTTAGGCACTCACCTCTTGGAAGGGATCTAAACCCTGACCCATTTCTAAGGCCAAAAATCTAAATGTTGCACTTTGACCGAGGTACCTAGTGACCAATTTTAGGACATCTACCCAGGTGGAAATTGTGGGCTGCAATTGCACCTTGATTGGATTTTGTGTGTCTATTGGGAAATATCACCAACTCTTTCAGGATATGCACCCTCTGCCCCTCATTATAACTGATTATTTCATCCTTCACTAGTTTCTCTTCCAGTGGCTTCAGACCCCACTATTGAGTGATATTGGAAAGTCCAATGCTATTTGAGAGGAAGGATGTTACATCTTTTTAGGACACAAGCATTTGTTTTCTTTGTTCTCCCACGTGGACAAAATCCAGCTACCCACATATATGATTATTTTCAATTGATTTAGGTATGATATTCTTTTGATTACATAGGATTGTGAGATATATTATGAAGGTCCATATTATACAAGTCTCTTGTTCATTTGCTTCTCCCATAATCATTTTTCACACATTTCACTTTGCTATTCGGACATCATAGAGGAACCACAAAATCCCTGTCATTCCAGACGCTTGCAAAATATCCCTTCTATCCTAGGAGGATTTCCTAGCTTCGCCAACTCACCAGCCCAACCATATCACACCCCTATGAGTGCTACCATTTTGGGATCAAATTTTCTTGGTTCCACTTTACTTGGGTCTACTTCCCAAGGTCATCCATCCACTAGCTCTTCCTCACAAAGAGGAGGAGGGTACACTTCTTCCAAAGGGAGAAGTACACCCCCACCAAACCCCTCTCAAGGGTTAGGTCCACTACCTACTCAAACCATGGCTGGAAATAATCCTCCAACGCCACTCCACATTCCATATTTGGCCTCCCTCAACATACCGAATTTGAGTAAGCTCACAAATGATCCTATATTTCACGACCCCACATGGTCTGCAATGCCTACCAAACTACCTTCAGACGTTCCCAAGTTTGAAGGAAAGGCGAGAGAAGATCCCGCCAACCATATCACGACCTTCCACTTATGGATCTCTTCAAACAACATCATGGAGAACTCCATCCAATTAAGGTTATTTTAGTGCACACTCATAGGTCCATCGACCAAGTGGTATGTGGATGAAAAATCAGGTTCCCATGTGACTTTTGAATCATTGGACAAAACATTTTTTACCTTCTTTCAACTACCAGTTCGCCATGAAAATGGTCTAGAACTTCTCTCTAATTTTAAACAAACCTCAACCACACATATTTCCGACCACATTCACAAGTGGCATCGACGACGTAGTTTATGCAAAGAAGAAACCACCAAAGAACAATGCCTCTATTGGTTTCTCAGATCTCTTGTCCCTCTCCTTGCCAAAGATGTGGCCTCCACCTTCCCCCAAACTGAAGAGGTAGCCATCAGCAAGACCCAATAGTATGACCTCATTTATGCTCAGTCAAGATACTTATACACAATACTACATGACACCTTGAGATCCATACCATTTAACCAGGACAAACCTGGGATGTGTCACTCAGCGGATGGTTTGATTGGTACCACAACACACCACAACTAGCATGTCCAACCATCTCCCATGTACGGTACTCCCCAATATCCACTAATGTATGGAGGACCCCCTTGTTACCCTCCCCCTCCTTATCAACATCCATAATTTGATGTCCTCCCTCCACCCATGAGTGGACCCTCATCGACACCCATGATGCGCTCGGTTTTTCAATCACGTTTTGGTACCCCCTCTACCTCATCTTACACCCTGAGCACTAGTGAAAGAGATAAGCCTTCCTATGTACCCTGCGGATCATTACAACAAAGTAATCCATACTTTCAATTTCCTGGTCCTCCACAGCCCATTTCTCATCCACAAGGACAACCACATGTCGGGGCTAACTTTGTTAATCCCTCTCCTATTCAACAATTTCAAAATTTTGAACAAATGAATACAAAAAATCTATCCCATCAGCCGAATAATGCCAAAAATAAAGGAAAAAACCGAAACAATAATAACACAGGACCAGGGGGAAACCACCCCCAAAAAAACCAACCAGTTGGGGGCAGCCGGAATCAGGGGAACCAGGACCCCCAAGGGGGAAATAAAAACAAACGCCAATGGAGGAACAACAACAATAACCTTAGGACAAACTTCCCTTGTGCTCTTTGCGGTGAGAATGGTCATTATACTCACGATTTCCCCCAAATTGTTGACTTCAAATGAA
>ML789963.1:14746-28653 GCA_009831015.1 Picea engelmannii
AAAAAATATGCTATTCATACCATCATTTCAAGGATATAGATAAATTCCCATAGTGTGTGCAGCAGGTATACTTAGAAGATAGAAGGGTAAATGCGATAGGAGTACCCATAATGGAACCTAAAAAATGGATGCAAGGGATATACAATATAGGTATAATTAAACCGTTGGAGATACTACACTTTGGCAGTTGAAAGGATGTAAATAATTGTGTCAAGCAGTTACTGGAAGTAGTACATGGAGGTATTTTCTGGTTGGACACACAAGTTTCCATAGACATTGATTTGATAGCAACGGTAACAGGTCTTCCCACCAATGGTGAGCCACTTGCATAGTACCTAGATGACAAGACTAAGGATAAATCCTTGGAAGAAGAGATGAAGTAGACCTACGGGATAGAAAGAGGATCTAGAGGGATCATCATCAACACGATCAGTGAACTAGAAACAAGGTTAGTAACCAAATTGATGGCCTGTAAATTACTAAGGAAGTGTCATAAGGAGGAAGTATCAGCAGGAATAACAATAGTAGTCATGCAGTGCATAAAGATCATTGTATTAAGATGGAGCCCATATTTTCTTAAATTATTTTTGGAGGATTGCAAGGATGCTCAAGATGTAGGAATGAAGTTCCATTACTCTTGTATCATGATCTTGATTTCACTAGTGGGTTGGAAGCACCCCAAATACACTATGTTTTGTCAGAGAAAGGTGTCATGCAACACAGTATGAATCACTATCTCACACAATTATCGCAAAATATAGGAAGGAAAATACCATCATATTTAAGACATACTTTGAAGAAATCCAAGAAAAGGTGGTGAAAACTTGAAGGATACCACAGGAGGTGGTGGAGGAGAACAAAATGATAGAAAAATTTAAGGCATCATGACATAATATGTGGATCTAGGAAAAAAGGGATCCAGAGAAGGAGTCGTTGTAGATGAGATACTGCATCACAGTGGAAGAATTCCAATGGGCGATGAAAGAATGGAAAGAATAATGGAAGATTCCAGTCAAGCAACCAACAAAGGATAAGAAACAAGAAAGGGACAAACAACCAGCAGAAGCAAGCTCGTCACAGATGAAAAATACCCCAACAACAAATACAAGAGCAACATTAGGGTGCACAAAGCCAACATGGGGGAGTGCAACAACAATGAAAAAGACTATCCCCAAGCTAGTCACAGATCATAAGGACCACAAAACTACCACTAATGGCGCAACACAAAAGAAGGATAACATCCCTTCATAGGAGGGACACAAAGGAGTAGACATACCAAATACCCTAGGAACAACAAATCCAACACAATCTAGGCCACATAAGAGAAGGATTGTATAAACAGGTGGAGCACGCAAGAAATTGAAAGAACACAAGGAAGTCCCAGAATATACCATAACATGAGATGATGTAGAACTAGTCACAGAGAGAGTACAAGACTACACCAAAGAAGAATATGAGGAGGAAGAGAAGCAAAGAGAAAGGATAATGCAAGAACTTACATAGGTGAGATAGGTATTAGAGAAAATATGGGTTACCAAGGAAAATCCTAAAGATGCGACATGATAGAAAAAAATGTAGAGTGAGGAAACAGCAACAGAGATAACAAAATAGGCCTATAAGAATTTTAACCTGACTAAACACATGTTGCGAATAAATGAGGACTTGGTACATACAAAACTCAAGGATGTTGAACAGATAGAGCTAGTATTAGTGAGGATACCAACAAAAGAATTATATAAGTTGTAGATGAGTGTAGTGCAAGAAGTTCAATACAGGGTGAGGACGGATGCCATAGACCCAGAGATAACCAAGGAAGCTAAGGAAGTGTTGGAGACATTTCTTACAGAAGTATAACTAGAATGAGGGGAAGAAAATTGTCATGCAGATATCTTAGAGAAAAGACTCGAATAATGTAACATCCCCGACATCCAACTAGGCTATGTCATGTAAAAAAAATTGAACTATATGCAAATTAAAACATATACACACATAAACTCTTGCAGAAATTTATATATAAAAATTAAAACAAACAAATACATTATGTAAATGCATAGATTCATACATAAATAACAGTAAAAATATACATGTAGCATAGATAGGTAATACCCATAAATATAAAGATAGGTATAAACCACACATAGTAAAATCTCGTAAAGATAAACACATAAATAATAATGAAGCATATAAACTAACACACAATTGAGACTTATCTTGGTAATAATATCACCAATTGCGTGCAGAACTTCCATGAACTTCCCAGCATTAGACCACACTTCTCATCACTCTCAACAGTGGGTCACCCTCGAGCTAGGACTAAACTCCACCCGGGTAAAGGGATTCCTAACAAGGCTGACGTATCTCAGACAATAGGAAAGAATCTGTCATAGGTTCCAACTCAACTAATAACCTACACTCCCTCATTCCCCACATGGATGTCCCACCCCAAGAAGTATTCCCCTTCTCTTCTCAATAGTTCCTCGACTGCCCCACTTCCCTTCTAGGGCTTCAACAACAGGCCAGATAGGAACTCTCACAGTCCTATAGCTACATTTTAGCATCTTTGGGAATCAATTCCTAGTAATTCTCTCACCTAGAGAGAAATTTCTCATGGGCCTGACAACCCACCTCTTCAGTCTCCCATGTGTCTGACAACCTGCTTCTTCATTCCAGATCCCAAGCTAACTAGGTACTGGTACAGGTATGGTACTAGTTTAGGTACAATGATAGTAACATAAAGGTACGGAGGACAACTCAATGAGTGAGTGAATGATGATGGAATGATAGGAAAATGACCTAACTCCAACCTGTATGTATGCATGTTCCCAACTTTGGCCCATTTGTCCCCATCCTTAGAACTTAGGATAAAACAATTATCCATACTTTGTACTTTAAGGAATATTAATATAATATTCCTTTTTCCCTTAATCTTAGGGCTAATATACTTTATACATTAGCCCTTTTCCTTAACTTTTATCGCCCCCTTTCCCTAACTAGTGGAGTTTAGTCCCCCGTACTCTTTTATCGTGGTCGGTCTACATGAAGCGATGTATTTTATATTAATGATAAGACATATACAAAAATAGCCTCATTGGCCTTTGACATCTAGTCTCTCTAGCCTAATCATCACATAAGCCTTCTGGCTTATAATAAACTAGCTCACCAACCTATAAAACACAAGATATACACAAAGGCTCCTTGACCTCAAACTCGTGCGCACTTAAGTTTTCTACGCGCGATATCCTGGAATGTGCACACTTCATCATTTTGCTGTGCAATACATGTGCGCACTGTACCATGGAAGGTGTATACAAAAAATTATATCAGACAACTCACCAGCTTAAGTACATTTTCATTTACATTTACAATTGGGTTCGGTCTAGGAGTATTACAATCCCCTCCCCTTATTTATGCACTATCCTCAGTGCATTATGTACACATATCAACAATATTTCCAAAATATTCAAAAATATGTAGGTATTTTCCCTTCATTGCATCCTCATGCTCCCAAGTAGCGTCCTCGGGACCGTACTAGGTCCATTGGACCTTTACAATCCCTATGGCTCGATTCCCTAGCTATTTTATTTTCCGGTCCAGAATGTGTACCAGATGCACTTGGATAGCACCTTCTTGCTCCACCTGAATCACATTCCAATCAATTACATGATTAGCATCAGGTATATATTTCTTGAGAAATGATACATGGAATACATTATGAACAGGAATAGATGCAGGAAATGCAATCATATAAGCTACTGGACCAATCCTATCTAGGATTTCAAATGGTCCACAATATCTAGATACCAACTGTGAACAATTTCCCAACTTCAGGAAACTTTTGTTGGCCCTCACTTTCAAGAATACATGGTCCCCCACTTTAAATTCCCTGTGAGTTCTTCCCTTATCAGCATAATATTTCTGCCTATCTTGGGCAACCTTTAAATTTTTTTTTATTTTCAACATTTTCTCTTCCATTTCCCTGAGTAAATCTGGCCCAACCACTGCTCTATCTGCTAGGTTATCCCAACTTACTAGTGTGTTTCACCTTCTTCCATAAAGTGTCTCAAATGGGATGATCTTTAGAGATATTTGGTACCCATTGTTATAATCAAAATCTACTAAGTGTAGGTATTCCTCCAATTTTGATGGTTTATCCATCACATACATCCTCAACATATCCTCAATCACTTGATTCACCCTCTCTGTTTGGCCATCTAACTTTGGATGATAAGTTGTGCTAAAATTCAAATTTGTTCCAAATCCCTTAAATAATCCCTTCCAAAAATTTGAGGTAAATTTTGGATCTCTGTCAGACACAATTGTCTTAGGTATACCATGTAATCGACAAATTTATCTCATATAAACATCAACAATGTTGGTTTCCTTGTGAGTGAGCTTTACTGGAATAAAATGGGCAGCTTTAGTAAGCTTATCCACCGCTACCAAGATACAATCATGTTGCTTTTTTTTCTGGGAAGTTTGGTGATGAAATCCATTGTTACAACTTCCCATTTCCACTCAGTAATGGGATAATGGTTGTAGAAAACCAACTAGGTGTCTATGGTTAGCCTTTACCTTTTGACACTCCAAACATTTGGCAATAAAATCAGTAACTTCTTTCTTCATGATTGGTCAATAATATTGGCTCTTGACAGCTGCAATAGTTTTATGATAACCTGGGTGCCCAACATAATGTACATTATCCATTTCTCTCAATATCATATTTTTCAATTCCTAGGAATTTGGTACATAAATGTTTCCCCTGTACATGAGAATTTCATCATTACCTAGCTTAAATTCTTCAATTTTTTGCTGCAAAATACCTTGTTGTAATTTTTCCATTAATTCCTTGTATTGCAAATCTGATTTTCCAGCCTCCAAAATTATGTGTTTCAAATATAATTGGTACATGCTAATGGTTGTAGCATGCAACTCATGCACTCTTTTGCTGAGTGCATCAAACATTTTGTTCTCTTTCCCCTTGATATGATTTATATAAAAGTCATATTCACTGAGAAATTCTAACCATCTGCTTTGCCTACCATTTAGAGTTGGTTGATCAAATAAATATTTCAGACCATTATGGTCTGTCTCGGATCAAACCTTTTCCCCATGAGGTAGTGCCTCCACTTTCTCAATGCATGCACTATGGCTTCCAAATCCAAATCATGAGTGTCATAGTGCCTTTCATGCTCCTTCAACTTCCTTGATTCATAACATACAACACACCCATTTTGACTGAGGACTCTGTTGGAGTCGCCTTTGTTTTTTCTAGCCCGTCTTCAATTTCATGTCTTAATGCTCGAAATCGAAAGATTGTTTTTGTATTTTCCACCTAAGGTTTCACAATCTCTGAAGTCTTATCACGTAAGCAGAGATAATTATGGTACTCTCGAGGCGAGTTCTACTTTTCGGCGAAATTTTTTCCCCCTTTTTTTTACCTCGGGATTCCGTATGTTGGATGATATAGATCATGTAGTTCACAAGTCCCGAGCAAATTTCACCCAGGGAAGTAACGGGAGTAAAGTTTTCCTAAATCATGATTAAACGTCATCGGGTTTTTGCGCCTCGGCGTTCACTAAATCCAAAAGTTGATTTTCGTAACCCCGATAGCCGAAACCACGAAGTCCTTATTTTAGTAAGTCGTGTCAAGGTTAAAGGTAAAAGCTAATCGATGGTAAAGTTTTGTCGGCAATTCGCCACTCGGTGTTTTCTCTTTAAAAAGTTACACTGTCTAAGCCCCGACTCGCGAAATCACGATAAGGATATGAACATAATTAATTAATCACTTAATCCGAGTTTATCTTCCCTTTTAATTAAAACGTATTATCGCGATCTCGCGTTTTCGCAGCTCGACATGAAAACTTCCCAGAAACTTACCTTCGAAGCTCCGAGTCGTGATATGGCGAATATAAACAATTACGTAATTAATTAAGCGCCTAATCACAATCACATTTTTGTTAAACAAATCAATCATCGCAATTTTGGGGGTTAGAGGTTCAAAGGGTTAAAGAAAAAATTCCCAATACAACGAGTACCGAAAGGTTAATTAACTTTGGTAAAATTGGATTAATTAAGATAAATCAATATCTCCCGTGTTTTGATGCTTGCACAGTTTACGAAGCAGTCTTAATCCTTCCTTACGCCAACTGACATTTCGAACCGCCAAAATTTATGACATTAATTAGAAATAAGGCGAATCAACAAATAAAGATCGGGTTTTTATCGCTAAATTTATTTCTAAACATGATTTGACAGATCTGTTCTAAAAAGTACCGAGTTTTTTTGAATATATAGAGTTGTTATTCGTTATAACAAATTCATTTCTATAACACGCAGAGAACACTTTCTCAGCGAGCTAACTTCTGTATATATACATATTTTTATCGAAGAAGAGCTAAATCGGGATCTCCCATTATGGCCCCGTGAAAAGTAGCTAAAGCTAGCATTGAGGTCGCAGGACAAGGTTCGGACAACGTCGCTGATAATTCACCTCAAAGTTTCGACTCGATCCTGAACTGGTCGTTCATTTCTGATGTTCTGCAGGCCGAATTAGTGGATTATTCTGATGACTCTAGTGACAATGAAAAAGACGACATAACCACTAAGTATAAGATCGTCATTCAATTGGGAATGCATAAAGTAGCGGCCAAGCCACGCTTGCTCCCCTATTATGACATGGTTTGATGGGCATTAGGCCATGTGGATATACCGACCAGAACCATCATGAATGAGCAGAAGGTCACCATCGGGACTTTCAGACCTGAACATCTGCAAGCTATGTACAAGTTGTCCACAACGTATGAACTTACATATGGTGCCAAATTCTTAGAAGAGTTCAAACATAAGGAATGTGTGCAGTATGACAAGACCATGTCTAGCTTAATAAGAGATTGGGTTTCACACCCTGCGAAGTTCAGGGCAGACAGTCATGGTATATATTCAATAGCTTCCTTGGAACCACAGTTCAAGTATGTAGCTATGATGACATGCAGATTGTACAGGAGAGAGGACACCTCACATTTATTTCTTCAATGGGTGCCTCTAATATTTTGAGTTTCCGAAGGCTGTTCCTTCGACTGGGTGAAAATTCTGTCTGATAGCTTGACCAGTCAGGTTACAGAGTATCAGGCGCAGAAAGAGAGTAGAAATATTTCTTCATTTTTTATGTCTGCATATATTATGGACGTCGTGTGCTTTCTAACACCATTTCACTTAATGAGCTGGAGTTGGACTCTAGCAGAAGCTGAGCCCATTCACGTCTATCATTCGAAGTTATGGGAAAACAAAGTGGTAGATTTCATATATGAAATCTTCAACTAGGTGATGGTACCTCTGCATGTCACTATTTTCGATCACCTGCCACCCAGGATCTCGGACAGTATAGTGACGAATTTGAGCAACATAGTTGAATGGTATGTAGAAGTCGAATTCTCATATCTTAGATTTTTCGAGGCTTCTGTTCCCCCGCATGCATTTCCATTATTCATTCCCGACAAGCTGGCTTGTCGTGAGGTTGCTAGACAAACAGTAATCGGTGGTATAAGAAAGGAGCTTAAGGGAGACTAAAAGAAGGTATGGCCACCTTTTCCTGTTCATTTAAATTCATATTCTTTATTAGATTTCGGGCATGTTAAAGCTGAGGCAACAACCCTGGAAGACCTAAAATTGGTCCTTATTGAATTCAAGAAGCACGATCCGCAAAGGTTCGCGAGTAATCATTTGGCCAGTTGCGGAATCAAGAGATTTGAGCATCAAAATTCACCCTCGGATGACATTTTCCGAGGCGCAAGATCTTATTCCGAGATTTTAGCTCGGATCCAAACATTGGCACCTGAAGAAAGTTTCGATGTTCTAAAATTCCAAGAACATAGATGCAGTTGTCTTCCCGCAGTATTATGAGGTGAGAATCCAAGTACAGTGGAGGTGAAACAAAAAGATGACGAAGGCTCTAAGGATGTGACTCCCGGTCAAGAAAAACCCCAAGACAAGGGAGAGAAAACTAAGAGTCCGAAAGTAGAGATAAAGACTCTCGACCCGCCAAAGAAGCAGAGTCTGGTTACTACTCTGGGACAATTAGCGAAGCAAATCGGAGAACCTATCACATCAGTTACTCTCTTGCAGTCAACTCATGGAAATATTGACGCAAGGTGGATCTTCAATGAAGAGTTAGAGGCCTATAAGGTTGGAGAAGCTCCCTCCAAATGAGTTCTTCTTCGATAAGAAGAGAAAGGCAATGGTAAAGAGGGAATTCTATCAGGAAGGAGAATCAACAGTCAAGAAATACAAAGTTATGACTGATGGGAAGGACAAGAAGAATGAACAGTTTACAACAAAAATAGCTGGGAGATTAGGGGCATATTCCATGGCGAACCAATTTTCAGTCGGGATTTTGAAAAACTAGCTGAAACGAAAAAATCGCCTCATCAAAACCATGGAAGGCAGACTAGCCATAACAGTAGAGGCTGCCAAAGACCAGACGAGTGTAGGAATAGAACAAGCCAGGTTGGCCGATAAAAATGAGATAGAGCTGCTCAAGACTAAGATCGAACAAGCACAGCTAGTGGTTCAGGATGGTTAGACGCAAGTGAGCCAGCAAAAAGATTTGATCGAACAGCTACAGGCTAGAGTGGAAATTGCCAAAAGTAAAGTGATAAATATCAGGATGTTCCAGTCCCAGGCGATGGAGATTCGGAGCAGAGTCTCTGTTGCCCAATGAAATTTACTCACCAAGGTAGAGGTGATTCGAGACAACTGCTTGTTGGTTAATCAGGTTTTGGAGAATTTATCTGCTAGAGAAAGAGAAGCTGGAGCAGCACAGGTCGCCTTTCAAGAGGCTGTGATAGCTACCAAAAACAGGGATTCGAGAAATACTCCCAGGTTTACCATTTCGGAGCAGACCAGAGGAAACATTCTATTAAAAGAATGGGAACACAACATCTCGGAAGGTAAGTTGGAAGCCAAAAGGGTAACGAATTCCTTAGAAGAGGCCTTTAGTTCTATAGATGGTGATCTACTAGGCATTGATAGCGGAGGTAATGTCAAGGCATTGATTCAGATGAATATGGAAAAAATCTCACTTGATTTAAATGAAAAAGAGGAAAGAGATTCAACTAAGTTCTCCCAAGTGACTATGGTGGACATAGTCCAAATAGACAAATGTATGATTAAACCAAGCGGGAAATTATGTGCTATTGACATCATAGACAGACAGATGGAAGAGAGGTTGCCACAATTAGCTCGAGATTGTTACTCTTTTGAAGCCAATTGTCAAGCAGAACCGTCAAGGCTGATATCTCGGCTGGTTGAAATATGTGTCACCTGTACCGAGCACACACGAGGACAAGCTTCTGGCATCAAATGAAGACAGAGAAGAAGAAATGGAGCAATTGCTCTCCTCCCTATCATAACTGAAAATTTTGCAACGATTGAGATTCCGTCTTATTGTAAAACAATATAAATATACCATAAAAAGAAAGAAAAAGGGTTGGACCTTTTTGTGTTGATTGTAACAGAGGTTTTACATTTTGAGAGTTAATATAAAGAAAATATGAAGATTCTCAATTCCGTCACGACTGTGTTATGAGTTTGTTTTCTTGTATCTCATATTTCGTTTCATTTCATATTTGTATCTGATGAATGCTTTGCTATAATTTAGTACAACCTCTACTATAGTGAATGAATTTTGGTTTTCGATATTGTTTACTGTTTTTCCTCTGTACCAGCTATCAACAGGTATAAGACCAGTCTACACTTTCAGAATTCTATATATATTTTATGCTTCATCGGGTTATTTCTTTATATTTTTCTTCTTCTGTTTATACGTGAGATTATCCCTTGATAGGAGCCTTACTTGATAGACAGCTAAATGTTTTCTCCCACCTCATACATTTTATTAAAATATAACCCAGTTACTAGAAAGAGCCTTTGATTTGCACCCTATTTTTTTCCCGAAACCATAAACTCTCTTTTATACAACCGAATTGAGACAACACTTAAATTCTCCCTTTGAGGTTTCATTTTTACTGTTCCTCCATGACTGTCCCTGTACCAAAATAGCCCAATATCGAACCTGGATTACCAAATCAAACACACATTGCCTTAAACATTTTCGTTACTATTCTTAAAACAACCACTACCCGGGTTGAAATTGAACGTTCATGGGCAGCGATTGAACAGGATATAAACATCCAGGAACAGTTGGAAGCTAGACAATGCCAACGCAGAAATCATCCCTAGTTTCCCTTGCCGAAGGTTGATGTTTCTCTTTTCTCTACCCTTTACCCACTTTCAGATGCCTAGACACTGTACTTCTAAGCCTTAAGTACAGACTCTGGAATAACTTCTTTTTGGCACCGTTGCCGGGGAACGAAGTTACGAAATCTTTTTCCCTGGGAAAACGACATTTTTCTTTTCGTTGAAAGTGTTACCCTTTGATAGTGAACAAAGAGTACAGACTTGTTTAAGGATTTTCAATCTTTCACTTGGTGACTCCACAAATAATAAACTAGCATCCGATCGTAGGAATAACAGACAAAACCCGGATGGTAAGCAGATTACACCTGTTACCGATCCCAAGAAGATTCTAAAGGCGAGAGGCTCTCTTAAGCCAACCGCTGCAGTCTACAAGCTTAAACACCGTCAACTGAAGACTAAGAGTTCTTCTGAACCTTCAACTTCATGCAGTCCTCTCTTTGATACTAAAGATCTAAAATCAAACTTCTCTGAAGTTAGGAGTGAGATCTTAGATTGGATCTCACTCGGGACCTTTCCAAGAGACTTGATCCCCCTTGCAATTTTCTCCATCTCTTGTGGCTTAGCTTGCCACTCTGCTGCAAATTTTAGCTCTGCAGTCTCATCACTGAGTTGTTGCTCAACTCCTCTTTCTGATAGCTTTTCTTCTACCAGTTCTCCTGTTGGTGCATCTACAGCTTCCTCCAACTGCTTCCCAGACTGGAATTCTGCTTCACTTTCTGCTACAGGATTCAGTTTTGTAATCATCATTTGTCCAGCTTCCTGGCCGAAATTTCCAAGCAATTCTTTCGAATGCTCTTCTCTCACAATTTGCATGACTATCTTCTGGAAGTCATCTATTGGCTCTGGATTCTTCAACCAATCCTCCAGCATCTCTAACTCCTTCTCCCATGGAGTGATAATATTAACTACATGCTCTTCTTCTATTGGGGCAGATATCAACATCTTCTCCATTTCTTCTTCCTCTATGAAAATCACTGCTAGTTGTCCTTCTGTTGTTACATTTGCAACACACGCTCTGGCCTCAAATGAGTTTCTTGGTAGGAATATCTAAATTCTCCCAATGATCATAACACTCCTCTAATATCCCCTCTCTGTCAACACTCCTTGTTGATCTGAACTCACCTCTGGGTTCATGAGACTATCAGACAGTCTCATCTCCTCTCCCTTGCCCACCTGGAAATATGGGATTTCTTCCCTGACCTCCTAGAATTCTATGAGATCCTCCAATGATCCTATCTCATTTCCCTCTAGGCAACCTAAAAGTTCCTCACTGCTCACCTGGCAGTTTCTAAGACCCTTCTCTGATCTCTTATGTTCATTGTCACTGAGACTCTTCCTAGTTTCTAGCTGACAGATATGAACCATCTTCTCTTCACCTCTGAGGGTTTCAACATACCTCAGCCACACTCTTAACAACCTTATCTATCCTCTAGCCAAAAATTCCTTGACTGACCACTTCACCTTCTTATTCATGGGCCATTCATACACCCAATGCACTTTAGCATCCTGTTGCATTTTAAATGCAAGCTTCTCCATCTATGCTCTTATCTCAGCGAGATCTTTGTCTATCTCATCCTTGTGTTTCTGCTGGCAGTCCTGATCTTGACCACTCCTTTAGCCTTTAGTAGCCATATTTTTCCTTTCTGGTTTCAGCCCACCTGGTTATCAAATGTTTGTTGCCTTCATGTTAACAGATCTCCATGCACAGAGCATCAACACCCTATCTTTAGATACTGATACCACTTGATGGTATCAAATTGTCTTCTTATTTACACTGCCTCCTTCTGCCTGAAATCTAAAGACAGAAAGTGGCTCTGATACCACCTGATGCAAACCTCCTACCTCTCCCTCGACAGGGTCCACTGACCTCCTAGTCAAGGATCGTTCTTCAATCTATTGAGTTGAAGCAGCTCTTCGATTCGCTGCTGGAATCCTGCTATCTGATCCACAGGTCCTTTTATGAAAATCCACCTACGTGACTAAGTACCAAGCGTGAGCCTCACCTCCACACGACCATGGACTGTGACGCATGCCTACAAAAAAGGCACTTCACATTTCGGGACCTTGGGTGTTCTGCATACAAGTCACCCAACTCTCTTGAGTCCTGATCTCTTGATTTTCGAATCCTCCTAGAGACCAAATATGAAGGTCATGATTTCTCCTTCATCGATGGATACGATCGTATCATGACTTTGTGTGTTGGGGAAATGAACGTGAGTCGACTCCAACTCTCCATTCCCTGAAATCTCGATCTCTGGTTTAAGCGCTCAACCTCCACTAGCTCCTCCCTTGAACTCTTATTCATGTTCCCCTTTCCTGTGACCTAGGGTCGATCCTCCGAGCACGTCGGGATTTTTCGAATTGAGAATTCCCAATGCGAATCACCTCTATTCTCCTGACTCCAAAAATGTCAAAATTCCACCTGCATAATCAAATGGTCCTGATTGCTCGTTGATCAATGACTGTGATATTTTCATGAATTCGTGTTTCATGAGTTTTCACAAACTTTCCCTTTGACTTCTTCAAATCATGAGTCAGGGAAATGTTGATCGGTTGCCATGTGTCCCTCCCGATGGATGGATAGGATCGATGTGGCTCTTCCCCTTGCAAATCTTCGACATACATGGATTTTTGTCACGCATCCTTTTTGATGGGTGGTTCCGATGATGTCGGTACTTTGCGTATCGCGAATTCGGCTCTCCTCATGTGCACTCAAATGGACTAAACCTCATGCACTTCCTCCGGATCCAACTGTTGTTGGTCCATGTGCTTTCAGATCTAACGAATCATATATGTTTCTCCTTTATGCCTGGATGTGAAGTTCAATGGTCTAGATCTTCCCTCTGCAGCTTATCCAATGGTTGTTGTACTCCTTCTGAGCTTTGGAACCCTTCTTCCCTGACTTGGAATATTTAGGTGCTTCAAAGGCCTTGACCTTTGCTTCCTCTATGCACGCTGACGACTTTGGGTCTTGTCTACGTTCTAAAACCGCTATCCCTCTTGAGTTTTGGCTACGCAACTCGGCCTTGTCCCTAGCACATTCCTTGTGCTCTGAGTGCAACTTCATGTTGTTCCTCATGAGATTTTCTGTGGCTTGGACCTCGAAGTGTCTCGGCCTATTGCTCCCTTCTGTTAGGAATCTGCATGCAAAAGGAACTATTCCTCTTGATCTTTTGAAATTAAAACAAGTTCTCTTCTCTGCAAGATCCTTATGCTTGACTAGCCTCCTAATGGTTTTCTTTCAACACTTCGCCTGAGTGTTGGCCTGGTGCACACCTTTCATAGGCCTTCCTCCAGAGTTTTCATCAACTCTGTTTTCCTCCTTGAGCTTCAACTAATCGAACCTCAAATATCCCTGTCGCTTTCATTCCTCGAAGGGATATAAGTGACCCCTTGGCAACTTATGCTCAAGCACTCCTTTCTGTGCTGACAGAGTATTCAGTAACTATGTAAGTGTCCTCTCCTTGAAACTTATCTTATCTCCGAACTCGAAACAAAGTTATTATGTGAACTCCTTGTACATGTTCGATGCCCACCTGGCAGAGCTTCATAGAATACTCAATGATTTTGTCTTATCTCTGTGCCCTCCTCTGCACAGTCCTACCTCCAAGGTGTTCAGTAACCTTGAGGCTAATCCTTGAGTCTATGAATTC
>ML789963.1:46148-57104 GCA_009831015.1 Picea engelmannii
CGACCATGGACTGTGACGCATGCCTACAAAAAGGGCACTTCGCATTTCGGGACCTTGGGTGTTCTGCATACAAGTCACCCAACTCTCTTGAGTCCTGATCTCTTGATTTTCGAATCCTCCTAGAGACCAAATATGAAGGTCCTGATTTCTCCTTCATCGATGGATACGATCGTATCATGACTTTGTGTGTTGGGGAAATGAACGTGAGTCGACTCCAACTCTCCATTCCCTGAAATCTCGATCTCTGGTTTAAGTGCTCAACCTCCACTAGCTCCTCCCTTGAACTCTTATTCATGTTCCCCTTTCCTGTGACCTAGGGCCGATCCTCCGAGCGCGTCGGGATTTTGCGAATTGAGAATTCCCAATGCGAATCACCTCTATTCTCCTGACTCCAAAAATGTCAAAATTCCACCTGGATAATCAAATGGTCATGATTGCTCGTTGATCAACGACTGTGATATTTTCATGAATTCGTGTTTCATGAGTTTTCACAAACTTGCCCTTTGACTTCTTCAAATCATGAGTCAGGGAAATGTTGATCGGTTGCCATGTGTCCCTCCCGATGGATGGATAGGATCGATGTGGCTCTTCCCCTTGCAAATCTTCGACATACATGGATCTTTGTCACGCATCCTTTTTTATGGGTGGTTCCGATGATGTCGGTACTTTGCGTATCGCGAATTCGGCTCTCCTCATGTGCACTCAAATGGACTAAACCTCATGCACTTCCTCCGGATCCAACTGTTGTTGGTCCATGTGATTTCAGATCCAACGACTCATATATGTTTATCCTTTATGCCTGGATGTGAAGTTCAATGGTCTATATCTTCCCTCTGTAGCTTATCCAATGGTTGTTGTACTCCTTCTGAGCTTTGGAACCCTTCTTCCCTGACTTGGAATATTTAGGTGCTTCAAAGGCCTTGACCTTTTCTTCCTCTATGCACGCTGACGAATTTGGGTCTTGTCTACGTTCTAAAACCGCTATCCCTCTTCAGTTTTGGCTACGCAACTCGGCCTTGTCCCTAGCACATTCCTTGTGCTCTGAGTGAAACTTCATGTTGTTCCTCATGAGATTTTCTGTGGCTTGGACCTCGAAGTGTCTCGGCCTATTGCTCCCTTCTGTTAGGAATCTGCATGCAAAAGGAACTATTCCTCTTGAGCTTTTGAACTTAAAACAAGTTCTCTTCTCTACAAGATCCTTATGCTTGACTAGCCTCTTGATGGTTTTCTTTCAACACTTCACCCGAGTGTTGGCATGGTGCACACCTTTCATAGGCCTTCCTCCAGAGTTTTCATCAACTATTTTTTCCTCCTTGAGCTTCAACTAATCGAACCTCAAATATCCATGTCCCTTTCATTCCTCGAAGGGATATAAGTGACCCCTTGGAAACTTATGCTCAAGCACTCCTTTCTGTGCTGACAGAGTATTCAGTAACTATGTAAGTGTCCTCTCCTTGACACTTATCTTATCTCCGAACTCGAAACAAAGTTATTCTGTGCACTCCTTGTACATGTTCGATGCCCACCTGGCAGAGCTTCATAGAATACTCAATGATTTTGTCTTATCTCTGTGCCCTCCTCTGCACAGTCCTACCTCCAAGGTGTTCAGTAACCTTGAGGCTAATCCTTGAGTCTATGAATTCTCTAGTGCACCCTCCTAGTGTGTTCTTGCTTGAATTCCGCAAAACTCAGATGTGCACTCTTTTCACTGGCTCACAAAGTCCTCAGCACTCTTTCATGCACTCCTTGCATTTAGCCACAAAGAATCCAGACTAAAATCAGAAAAATCACAGATAGAGAATTATATCTATCCCTGCAAATGGAACCTATTCATACACATCTACATCATATGCATGTAAACACATAAAAGACATTCACCAAATACACATAAACACAAAAATAATATCATGCAGGAAAAACTTCTCTTTGTATTAATATGAATGTCCAATTACAATATGGGTAAGATCGGACTACAACAAATTCTCAACTCTCTCTTCTCTAATATATTTCTTCTATACTCTTCAAAAAAATCATTGCATCTAGATACAAAGATCTTTTCCAAAATAGGGGCTCCTCAAGCCTTCCCCTCCAAGCTACCTACTCTCATTAAATTATAATGAATTTCATTCAATGGTTGTCTAGTCCAGATCGGATCTAGATCTCCTTAGTCTGTCCACCATTAAAGGCGACTCTATCTACAGCCTACACAAAGGTATGGCTTTGGCTCTTCCAGCCTTACAAACATTAAATTACAATTTGAAATTTTAAATGAGGGTTGACACCTCTCTCCTCCATTGAATGTGTGCTTTGATGTGTTGTCTAGCTGGCACGTTGTTGGGTTGGAGCGATGCTCCTGCATCACTTGCACAATGGAGTACATTTATTTTTCGTAATTAGGGTACTTATGGACATCATCTGACAGTGTCTCACTATGATAGGCCACGGGGTGGTCGTGCTGAGTGAGAACAACACCCATACCATAGTCTGAAGTATCTGTCTCGATCTCAAAGGGTTGTTGCAGATCCGATAGTGAAATTACTGGAGATGATCACAAGCGCTACTTCAAATCATTGAATTCTTGTTGTTAGGACCAACCCCACACAAATTTTTCCTTACCACCACCATTGGTTACTTGGCTAAGGGCCCATGCAATATGGGAGAATCCCAACATGAACCTGTGGTAGAAATTGGCAAGGCCCAAGAAGCTCTGAAGCTCAATGAGTGTGGTTGGGGTTGGCCAGTCACAGATGACTTGGATCTTGGCTAGATCCACATGTACACCATGATGATCAACGATGTAGCCGAGGTAATGGACCCTGCCCATGCTGAAGGATCATTTTTCCAACTTGGCGTATAGCTTGTGTTGTCGTAGGATGTGCAGAACCTGTTGAGTATGTTGCAAGTGTTCTTCCCAAGTCTTTTTGTAAATTAGAATGTCATCCAGATACACCACTACAAAATTATTGGTGAAAGGTCACAGGACATTGTCCATCATCCTCATGAAAGTGGTTGGAACATTTTTCAAGCCAAAGGGCATGACCAACCATTCGAAAATACCTTCCTTTGACTTGAAGGCAATCTTCCATACATCTGTTTGTTCTATCGGGACCTGGTGGTAGCTAGACTTCATATCAATCTTACTGAAGTATTTGTCCCTCGTGAGATGATAAAGGAGGTCGTTGATTCGGGGAATCAGATATCGGTTTCTGACTATGATTTTATTCAGGGCCCGATAATCAATGCAAATTCGTCATATTCCATCTTTCTTTTGTACCAGCACGATTGGGCTCCCGCAAGGTGATTAGTTGGGGCGGATGTGCCCCTGGTGGATCGGTTCTTAGATTTACCACTTGATCTCATCATTCTCTAACAGAGAGAGGCGGTAGACTGGCCCATTGGTCACAGAGACCCTGGATGTGGTTGCAATCTTTTTCTCATTCTGAGAGAAAATCATGAAGAAGAAAAACTTCCCTATCTGAGAGATGTCCTTCCTACATTGCTTGGCAGAGATCAAGGAAATAACACTAGTTGGGATTTCCTCCAGTATCCTGTATAATTTCTTGTTCAAATTAATAATAACATTGCGAGGCCTAGACTTATATACAACATGGAGTTTCCATAAATATGGTTGGCCCAAAAGAACATTTAAAACTTTGAGAGGAGCAACATCACACAATACCTTATCTTTGAAGGGCTTGATGTCATATGACAGGTARCATTTTTGGCTGACGCGAATGTCGCTTCCTTGGAGGAGCCATCCGATGGTGTAGGGTTGYAGGTGTAGCATTGTTGGCAGGGCRAGTCACTTGACAACCTCTACTGAGATGAGGTTCTTCTGGCTACCGCTATCAATGATGAAGTGTAGCGGGGTACCCTTCACCCACATATGTGAATGAAAAAAGTGCTCTCCTTCCTCTGGTTTGTTTGGTTCAYCGGACTAGAGCTTAGTGGTAGAAACAATAGCATTGGGTTCTGCATCAATTATTTGTCTCCCCCTTTCTGGTTCTGACTCAAAATCGAAACCCGCATTTGATTCAGAGGCATTCACCTCATCCACCAGCGACTCCTTTGAGTGGAAATCATCAGTGTTATGCTAGGGGATCTTATGGAAGTCGCACCACTTCCTGGTATCTTTGTTTGTCTTTTCGGTGTCCTTCTTTGCTTGCGGCCTAGACTAGCTGTCTTGAGGTGGTCCATCATTTCTTTGTCCTTTTTTGTGGGTTGGGGCTGCCTTTCTTGGCTTTTGCTATGAGGGGTTCCCATGCCCAAATTTTTGCATCTTTTATTTGAGCTTCTACTCGATTTTGACGACATATCAGTAGGCCATGCCCAAGGATGAGATGTCTAGAAAATCCATTTCAGACTAGATGTATCTATGCATACCATCGCGATACTTGAGCACCAGATGTTTCTAAGAATATTTGATACCCAGCTTGGTAAGCAAGGTATGGAAGATATTTGTGAACTCGATCACTACTTGGTCTCTTTCTTGCTGCAACATGTTCCATTTTATATACAGGTCATCATAACTTCCAACAGGGTAGTATTGTTCCTTAATAGCATCCCTGAAGGACTCCCAGGTGACCAAGACTATAAATAATGAGGGTTCCTCTGTTTCCTTCTTCTCACAAAAATTTTCCCACCAATCTTTGACATGGGGAATGACTTTGAGGAGTGCAAAAGTAATATTTTCTCTATTCGAGAAGTTATGGACAGAGAAATACCCTTCTAGCTTATTCAACCATTTGTCTACAACATCTGTGTCTATCTGACATTCAAATATAGGAATATCGAAGTTGATTTGTACCTTGAAGGGGGTGGCACCTCCATTTGAGGAATATGCATCGTTTCTTGGTAGTCGTCGAAGGATTTGCGCAAAACTATCCATCATCTTGTTCCTATGTTGCATGAGGGATTCCTAGAGAAACATTTTGAAGGGATCTCCTATCCTGTTGTCTTTCTTTTCTCCCACCATGAGAGGTCGCTTGGGCATGCGAGAGATTTTATCCTCAAGAGAAACAAGCTCGAGACCCAATTCTTTGTACCCTGACCTCGTTGGGGACCTGCACTAAGAATGACAAGGAGCAAACAAATCTGATACCACTGATCCAGATTTTATGAGAAGAACAAAATTAATATAGAGTATTATCAAAAGATGTTGAACACAGAATAACAAATATACAATCAAAATTGTTTCTAGTCAATAAGAAAATAAGATGAAACTGCAAAATGCAGCAGAAAACAAGCTTGCTAGAATGGTGGTGGATTATCTCTGAGAAGAGATGTGACGGTTGTGCTCATTGGCAAGAAGATAATTATAGTGAGGCTCTTAAGGCCTTTTTATAATAAACAGGAATGTCAAAAACCCTAGACATCCAAAAACCTAACCCTAGGAGATGAAACGCCAAAAGTCATGTGGTCCATGTTTGGGTAAGTTAGTACATCAACTTCCCGAGGTCGTAAATTTTGCATACGATCTCCGTTTTAGGCGCATGATAGCCCATTGGAAAGGTCTATCCGAGGAACACACATGTTTCTTGTGGTGATCCCTACACGTTTTGATTATGGCGAGCCCTATAAACACTGTTTACGGCCTCAAAACGACCCCGAAAGCCAGGGACTAAAAAACTAGGAAAACAACTAATGAACTAGAAAACTGCCAAAATGAGTCAGTTGGAATAGGTGGGAGGAGAGAAAAATCCATCTGGATCACTCACCCAAGGCCAAATTCAACAGAAATTTCCTCATCTAATGGGGGAACTCAACGCAATGGAGACCATTTCTTCCTAGGAAGGAAGGATTGATCCAGATGGATGTTGGTGGCCTCCCACCTATTCCAATTGGTTCATTTTGGAAGTTTGGCAGTTTGGCATTTTTTTCCTAATTTTTGGATCCTTGACTTTCGGGGTCGTTTTGAGGCCCTAAACAACATTTTTAGGGCTCACCATGGTTAAACTATGAACAAAGTCTGAGTCTGACAACAACATGTGTAGTTCTCGGATAGAACTTTCCAACGGGCTATCATGCACCTAAAACAAAGATCGTATGCAAAAGTTACGACCCCGGGAAGCTGATGTACTAGCTTACATCACATGAACAACTGTTAAAAAATATTTTTTGATGACAATGTAATTAAGTTCAGTAGGTGTAAGGTTCTTACTAACAAATTAGATGGCAAAGAACCCACCATAAATATTTTGCTTAGTCTTAGAATGATAAGGTGGGTTTCTTTCTACCCTAAGATATCAAATTCAAACGGAAATGCACCAGGGTCTTCAGTCACCATACCATGGAAATGGGGCAACATGGGTGGGAGGATGTTCTTCATTTTCACATTTGTTGTAGGGTCCACTATGGGGAACCCAAAGATCACCTCCCCTTCCACATTAGTTTCCTCATCTGTGTCCATGTGAAATTCTCCTTCTCCTTCTGCCATGTAAAATTAAGATTTCATTTGTTATTGGATTTCAGTGACAATTGTCAAAAAATAAAAAAATAAAATCATGTACAAATGATCCAATCCACTAATAAAAATTATTTAAATCAATTATTTAAAGTTATAGAGTTATGTATATTTCTTGATCTATTAACTAGTAGTCAATGTAATCCCCAAGGTGTAGGACACTCGGTGTTGTTAAGGCACTCCTGATGTTAAAGTCACCTGTTCTAAACCTGGGGACAAAAAATCCATCCATGTTAAGGGTTGGTGCCAAAACTTCATAATTTATTCCAAATTACATATTTTTATAAATTTAAATTTGGAACATTTTGAAAAGTACACCTACATGTTAATTTATGTGTTCATTGTACTAAAACTAGTTAGATACATCTATTGTTTAGGTAAATATCTCACATTTCTAACATTAATAAATTTAATTTTAAAAATTAAAATCCATGTTAATCAAAATTAAAAAAAAAAATCATAATAAAAAAATAATCATAATATTTTATAAAATTTGTAACTTTTAATTCTTAAAAAAAATATTGAATTATTGTTTCAAAAGGAACCTTCTTTAGAGGGGTGAGATGTGTTGTGTTGAGTTGGTAGGTATGTATATCTCAATAAACTTTAGCAATCAAATCACAATTAAGAGTAGATCATTTGTCCCACAAACAAGAAGGTTTTATACACCAATTCAGTGTCTAGATTGACCATGACCTTAAAAATTGACAAAATTAATTTGTTGGATGATAAGAATCCTTCAACAACTAGTTATACTGTGAATTAAAATTAAAACCGTATGAATGATCATATTAATTCGGTTTAGTGCAAAGTGAATGTTGCAAACGCAGAGTTAGCGTATGGATGATCATATTATTTCGGACCAGTGCAAAATGAATGTTGCAAAAGCAGAGTCTGGGCACTTTTAAAGGTCGTATTATCGTATTTCACGTTGATCATATTATTTCAGAGCAGTCAAAATCTGATGTTTGGAAAAGCACAAAAATGTCGTATAGAGGTCACACTAATCATATTATTTTGGACCAGCCCAAAATTACTCTGAGAAACGGATTCTTGGTACAGAGAGGCCATATTTACAAGTGTGGATTATAAGACAACGTGATGGTATTTCACAAGATTTCATCAAAAAACTAAGACGGAATCATAGTTCATGATCCTTTGCTGTCAATTCCTATGCCCAATTTTGAAGAAATATTAATCAAGCAGTCAACGAGAACTGCCAGACATATGAATTGAATAGACCAGAGACAACCAACAATAACAGAGACCAATAGAAGAGACAAACCAACAATCGAGACCATGAATTTATATGGCACGAATATCAAGTATCAAGGGCGAAAATGTTTCCAATAATAATTTTTGGTTATATTTTTTCTATGGTGTACTAGTTTTTACGAGTTTTTAAAACGTGGGAATGTGAATACTAGTGTTTAGAATGAGTAGAAGTTTTCCTTAAATTTATAGGAAACTTAAATTTGAGAGCGACAATAATATATATTAAAAAAATATAAAAAATATTTTAAATTACAATGATACTTTAGATTACAATGTAGAGGGATATTGATAGATTTAAAACCTTATTTCAATAAAATTGAAGGTCAAAAGAGGACAATGTTTCTCCCATTACAATAACTATAATTTTAAAATTACTAATTTAATTTGTGTTAATAATTATATGAATATATTTAACACAATACTGAAATTTTAATATCCCTAAATATTTCCTTAGAAAATGAGAAACAAAATTGAAAATACATATATACAATTTTAACATCTTTTTAAAATTAAACTTTACATATATAAACTTTAAACATCTTTGTAAATTTGAAGTATTATTCTTTTTTTATTGGAAAAAAAAAATAGTACTACTCTATATGAAAATACAATAAAAATCAATGATATCTACATAGTGGAACAAATGCTTGTGGTATTGATTTATTGGATTTTCATGTTTAGTTTGGGATTGAAGGAAAACATATATGTATTAAAAGTTTTTCATATCCACAACTATAAAATGAGTATTATTAAGTTTTTTTACTTAACCAATTTTTGAAATAATATTTACCTGTAGTTTAGTTTTATAGTGATATTTTGAATAAATATAATGAAAATATTTGTAAGAAATTATGTATTTGTAATAATGGAATAAATATATTTACATTTTGATTTAATATAATTCTAATTTAAAGCTCTTTGTTTAGGAAGCATGTTCTCAAGCTCTCATTTCTTTGATGTTGAAGCTCCCAAAAAGCTCTCAAGTACCCAAAAGAGTTCTCAGCCAATTGGGGAAGTTCCCAATTAGTTCCCAAGCTCCTGGAACTTCCTAAACTTTGAGACACCCAAATTAGATTTGTATGACCAAATTCTAATAAAAAAAAGTTGTAGACAATGCCATGATTGAAATGGAAGAGACAGATGGGAAAGGTGGGAAAAAAGACAAACATGCCAGTAAATTAAAGAGATCCATTCTTTTTTATTTGTGGACCAGTTGATTTGAAATGTAGCAAACATTGTCCCTGATAATTGAAGAAATCTGATATGGGTTTAATTTTTTATTTAAAAATTTAAATCATGTACAAATAATTTTGATTCAGTAACAAAACTTATTTGAGCAACCTAAAACTAAGATTTTGTTAGTAATTATATTACTGGATTATGGTGATAGTTGTAAAAAAAATAGAAAATCATTTACAAATGATTTATTGACAAAAATGATTTGAAAAATGTAAAATTAAAATTTCATCGATTATGTTATTAAATTTCAATAACAATTTTCAAATATATTATTGAATTTCAATAACAATTTTTAAAAAATAAAAATAAAAAATTATGTACAAATAATCCAATCCACTAACAAAAATTATTTGAACAATGTAAAATTAAAATTTATTAACAATTATTTACTATTTAAAAAAAAAAATTAAAAAAACATATAACATTTAAAATACTTCGTATTAAATTCATCACCATGTCAAACCTTGATAAGTAGGTGAAATAGTAATAAATTCATTTACAATTTTTTTCTTATCATCATGTGTTGAGGTGCACACACATAATCTCAAAACTAATACCAGTCAAGAACACCATAATAATATTGGAGAGAACAAGGATGCTCATCTCATTAACTAAAATTGTGTTTTAATACTGAGAGCAAGGAGTATCTATAGGTTTCATTAACTAAAATTGTGTTTTAATTATAATAGAATTATTATATTATTTTAATATAAGTGTTTTTATTATTTGAATATAAATATTTTTTTTATTTTATTAATTAAAATATTATGTTTTAATAGTGAAAATAAGGACTCTAGATTATAAAGTATATAGTTCTATTACTCTTTAGCCTTCAATTATTTAGCAATTATTAAGTAAAACGGAATTATCAATGAATGAAATAAAAAAATTGAATTTAAAAAAAAATCCATATAAATATTTAACATTACTATTATAATATATTATAAAAAAATTTAGTCTTCAATTATTAAGTAAAACAGAATTATCAATGAAATAAAAAAAAATAACTTAAAAAAATATCAAATAAATATTAAACATTACTATTATAATAGTATCAGTGATAAAAAAAAATTAAATCAATCTCTATACCTTTTCTTTTGACAAAAAAATAATAACCCCAACAATAAAAATAATTCAACTTACATGCTCATCTCTATCTTATATACTTCATTTCAATTTCCATCATCTAATGCACTACTTAGTTTCCAAGCCCACATTCATTGTAATTGTAATAAGTATTTGTATTATTCATGCATCATTCGTTTAATGGATTTGTTCTATCCTATATAATTATTTCCAATGTCCACTCTTTAATCTACTATACTTAGGATATCTCTAAATGAAATAAAATGAAAACAGTTAAAATTTTATATAATTAATGTTTATATTTTTATATTTTTAATGTTTATTTTTTAATACATTATAACTAAATTGGATATTTCTAAATGAAATAAAATGAAAAGAGTTCAAATTTTATATAATTAATCATCGAAATCATCCGGGGATTGCATTCGGCCTTAGCCACACCAACCCTTAACGTGGTTGGATTTTTTGTCCCCGCAGGTTTCGAACCAGTGACTTTTCAACACGGAGTGTCTTAACAACACACTCCATCACCGACTATCCTACACTTCGAGGACTTTATATTTTTAATGTTTATTTTTTAATATATTATAATTAAATTGGATATTTCTAAATGAAATAAAATGAAAGGAAAATAGTTAAAAGTTTATATAATTATTTTTTATATGAAAATATATAGATGATTGAATTGGTTTAAATTGAATATATTTTAATCAAATAAAATGAAAATATTTTCCCCCGGATGGGGTGCCAAGTGGAAAGAATGGGCACGTGGAGGCGCAAAGGGAGAGGCCATTTATGGCGGCTCTCACCTCCAACTACAATCATTTATGAAGGCTTTCACCTCCGACGACCACCCTTTTTTGATGGAGCCTCTCACACGTGAGCAAGGGCCG
>ML789963.1:59576-71755 GCA_009831015.1 Picea engelmannii
AGATCTATCTTAAGAGAAAATCTATCAATATCTATTAATGTTTAAGAAGGATTGAATTCTTTAACTTGCAAACATTTCCTCAAATTTTAAACCCTAAAAAAAATTGATTTCTCTTAAAGTTTAAAAGTTTTTTTAAAAATTAAAAAAAAGAGTGTTTAATGAAAAAATATTAAAACATATTAAAAAAGGATTAAAATATATTAAACTTCATAGCATAAAAAAAAATTGAAAAGAAACATGTCGTCCAATTGTAAACCCTAAAAAAAATTGATTCCTCTTAAACTTTAAAGTTTTCTTTAAAAATAAAAATAAAAAGGGGTTCAATCACAAAATATTGAAACATATTGAGAAAGAATTAAAATATATATTAAACTTCATGGCAGAATTTGTTTTTGAATTTTTTTAAAAGAAAGATATTACCTTATATCATTTTAATAAAATTAGAAATTAAAAAAATAAAAATAAAAAATGTTTGTAGAAAATGTAAAAATTGATTTGAAAGAACATAAAATTCAAATTATAAATGAAAAGAAACCATTTATCTATTATATTTTTAAATTAATCAAAACAGAATAAAATATTAAAATAAAAAAAAATAATGAAAATATTGTTAAACATTAATTGTTGAATTATTACCAAGAGAATTTGCAATCCAAATAAAATGATATATGCATATATCTACATTATATTTTGAAAAAAATAAACAGTTTTTTTTAAGATAACATGGTACTAATATTTGAAAATTACAACAAATAACATGTTTAAGTATACTCAATTCTAGCTAGTTCAACGCTTTTACAGTGTGTTTAATAGGGAGTATATATATCTACATTATATTTAAAAAAAAATAAACGGTTTTTTTTAGATAACATGGTATTAATATTTGACAATTATAACAAATAACATGTTTAACTATACTCAATTGTAGTTAATTCAACAGTTTTACAGTGTCTTTAAGAAAGACGAGAGACCCCAAAATCTATTCATATTAAAGGTTGAAGGCTCATTAAGGATGTGATTTCTGATAAACATTTCTAACAAACAAAAAAAACTTGTAAATATAATAAAATAAAAAACCTGATAAAAACTAAAAACCAATATATATAGATAAAAAAATAATTAAAAACTTTAAATCAAAAAAATTATTAAAATATATTATAAATGGATCTAACTAGAAGTAATTATTGTCAACCTCCCGGAGGAGGCAAGTCCCCAAGGTCAATTTGGTAACTAGCATGGACCAAGTATTTGCGAATGGCCCAGGATCAACTTCAACCGGAACCGGAGCGGGATCAACTTAATCAATCGTTTGGTCCACTTCAATTGCTTCTGCCCCCCAGACAGAAGAGGAATTGAAGTCCGGGGGAGACACATCGAACAGGGTTGGGACGCATCAAACAGGGAGCATCAGACCGGAGGGGCGGGAAAGGCAGTGGATAGGAATTAGCATAAAAGTTATTGTAATAATCACATACAAGTGTAAAGCATTTTTCAATATAATGTAAGGATTATTTATATAAATATAGATTTTTCTATATATTGTAAAAGATTATTTATATAAATATAGAAATTAGGATGTATAGAAGTTATTATAATGATGATGATGATGATGATTAACGTCCACTAAGACTGAATTGGTCTATCAGACCTTTAAGAGGGTAAGTGATTACTTGTGATTCTTTAGAATTTTGTTTCGGTGCTCCAAAAGCATTAAGAGAAGCTTTCCAAGATCACCATACTTTTGTTGAGTTAAGATGTTAGGAAGGTTGGTAGTGTGATAAATATTTTGAAAATGAGATCTAATATGGGTATAGGCTAGACAATCTAAGAGAAAAGTATTTTCATCTTCAACCTTCTTAGTGTCACAAAGGTGACACACTCTTTCATCCTATGGTGTTTTAGGAATTGACCAATGCCCAGTTTCACTATGGAGCTCGTGAGAATTTATTATTATCTTAGCAATGTTTTTTTTTTTCTTTACAGTTAGAAAAACAAATAGATAATTTTGATCTTCTAGATTATGGTTGATTACATCTTTATAATACCTTAATTTTATTTTTTCCTCTAACTCTTTATCACACCACATTTTCTCTTTAAATTTTGATTTGACATTTTTTTTAATAGTATCTTTTTTCTGCAAAATGGTTTCTTCCATGATTCCCCAATAGTTTAGCCAAGATAGGGCGTCTTTATGCCATCCTAGCTTGAGTGGATGGTGGTTATGACTTGATTTTGAAGCAATTTTAGGTAGCCTCTTGTCTTCCATGTTGTTTAACTTATTCGTATACATTAGGTATCTAGTCATAGCCATGCTCTCAATGGGGGAGAGGCTTGTTTCTAAGAGAAGGATGGGATAGGGAATATTTCCTTTAATTTTGAGATTATAGGTTATAAAATTCTTTTGTATTTTCTCTATCTTTCTCCAGGATTCACCCCCAGACTTCATGTCCATAAAGAATAACAAAGAATAACAGGTGTAGCAAGAGTCTCAAAGAGGAGATTCTTCTTATCCCAACTCCAAAGATCAGCTGATTTACAATTGTTTTCAAGACCATAATAAACTTCCCATCTGCCAATAATCTTTTTCTCAATGCTATAATTCCAATTGAGCTTGTGGTGAATATTAATTCCAAGATATTTGTATGAAGTCACTTCCTCCAAGTTGTTGTTGTCATATACAAAGGTATCATAATAGATCTTATTGGATTTAATAATCATGACCTTAGTCTTATCAATATTAACAGTCATACCCATATTGGAGCAAAAATCCTTGAAAATTCTTAGTTGGTTTTCAAGATCATGAGGATTCCTTGCCATAAAAACAATATCATCGACATAAAGAAGAAGATTGATGACTATATCAGTGAGAATAATTATATATCATTTTATAATATTTTTTACTATTAATCTTTCAAAATAAAAAAAAATAAAAATATATATATATATATATATATATTTTATGTAATTTTTAATTATTATTTTAAAATAAAATTATATTTAGTTAAAAATCAATTTCAAAATAAATTTTAACACTAAAAAAATTGTTTTCCAATTTATTTATTATTATCCAAATTAACATGTAAAAAATATCATTATATTTTAAAAATTATTTTATTAAAATGTTATAAAACTTAAACGTGTGAGAATTTGTAAAAGTACCGTTGATAAACACAAACTTATCACCTTGATTATATCAAATAAGCTTGATTATATCAAATAAGCTCGATATATAATCAACATTACATGCTCAAATATAAGAATACATGGTGTAACATGGATCTAAGTTGGTATAGATTCTTTTCAACACTCAAATTAACTCTATATTTTAAGTGGTGGACTCCAAAGATAAGAACCTCATTGAAATTGTAATAATGAAAGCAGTGATAAGAGTGATAAATTAAAAAGTTGTTTCATAATAATAGTGGAATCTTATATAGATATTGTGTGTAGAATATTATTATGAAATATTCATGGAGTAGAGTGTTGAACAATATAGATATTGAAATTTCATAGTTTATTTTAATTTCAACAAAGTATCTATATGGATATAAATATTGAAATTTCATAGTTTATTTTAATTTCAACAAAGTACCTTTATATGGATATAAAATACAAAATTTGGTGTAATATTTTTTATTCAAATAATTAATTATTTTTATGTAAAAATGATATGAAAATTTTATAATAATTTGTTCAATGAGGAATATTATCAAACACATGGAAAACACATATAAATAGAGAAAAATAATATGATATCTTATTATGAATGGGAACAACAACACAAATATCTTTAGTGGCTATAAAAACAGTTGTCGAACACGATTAGGAATATAAACTATAGGATGTTAGGCAACTACACAATCTGCTACAAAACACACAAGGAAACCTGGTATGATGCCAACATAGAAATTGAGGCTCTCCAAGCCTCCTATTGCTCTGCTCCAGTATACTTCAATATCTTAAAAAAATACCACAAGACAAAGACTCCAAATGAACTCTTCTTTGTCTAGCTAGGGTGGGTATTGCACCATCAAAACTAAACCTGCATTGGAAGGGTTTTGCCCCAAACCATAACTAAAAAAATGGTCACAAGAGCACTCAATACATATCAAATCATAATTCCCAAAGAGGTAGGATCCATTTCTATTTATTCTTCTTCCCTGATTCTTCTAGATATTCCTTCTTGACCAAATCAAACCCTCACTTGATTAAAATATAATTATTTATTTTATTTAATATCTCTTTAGGGTTTGAAACTTTGAATCCCCCTTTTCTTTGTTGACTATAGCCTATGGGAGTCGTGTAGGCTAATGATTCATCAATTGGAGGGGGACATTACATTCCTCCCTTCTCGAAATCTCTTGTCCTCAGAAAATTTTAGATCAGGGTACTGTAAAATCTGTTCAGCTTCCCATGAAGCATATTCTGCAGGCAACCCCTTCCATATGACCAACTACTCTCGGATAACTCTTCTTCTTAGTCTCTGTTCCCGTACATCCACAATTATTTTAGGTGCCAAAAATAATTGTCCTTCCTCATCTAGCGGAGGAAGATCTATCGAAGCGGTGACCTGTTGGCCCAATGCCTTTTTGAGGCATGACACATCATGGAATGTGTTTTGGATTCTTCTTCCCTCTAGTAGTTCCAACTCATTTTCCACCTTTCCAACTGTCATGATCACTCTGTAGGGTCCGTAAAAATGAGGTTTCAACTTCTCTGCACCACTCTTCTTCAGTGAAGATTGTCGATAAGGTTGTAGCCTAAGAAAGACTAGGTCCCTGACCTCAAAAAACTGCGCTACACCCGATGCATATCTGCATATACCTTTTGTTGGTTCTAAGCAACCTAAAGATTATCCTTTAGGATCCTCAATATGTCTTGACTTTCCTACAAACAGTCTTTCGCCTTGGGAGCCCTGCTCTCTCCAAATGCCAAATATACAAATGATGGGGCATCATAGCCATACAATGCTCTGAATGGAATCATCCCGATGGACATTTGATGAGGGTTGTTGTAACAGTGCTCCCCAAGATGAAACCATTTTATCCATTCTCGTTGTTGTCCTACAACATAGTTCCTTAGGTACCCTTCTACCCATTTGTTCACTATCTTAGTCTATCCGTCTGTCTAGGGGTGGTAGCTAGTACTAGGTTTCAACTCCATCCCTGATAACCTAAATAGATACTGCCAAAACACACTGAAAACCCTTCTATCTCAGTCACTGACTATGTTCCTCGAAAGACCATGGAGTTTGAACACTTATCTGAAGAAAATATATGCCACCTGAGATGCATTGTATTCTGAAAGAATGGAAAAAAAGTGTCCATTTTTGGTCAAAATTTCTACCACCACATAAATACAATCCCTTCCATGGACTTTTGGTAACCCTGTAATGAAATCCATGGAAATCATCTCCCATTTCCTCTCTCGAATAGGTAGTGGTTGGAGTAAACCTGCTTCCTCAGTCCACCTAAATGCTCCCTTTTTTGTCAGATCTGTAAGCGGTTCCCCAAGTTGTGAAAACCCTTTCACAAATCGTCTGTAATAGCTGCATATCCCGAAGAATCCTTGCAACTTTGTGATCGACCTAGGGGTAGGACAATCTAAGATCTCCTGGATCTTTTCTTAATGCACCTTCACTCCCTCAACACCTATTATGTGCCCTAAATAGAGTATCTCTGTCAATCCAAATTCACACTTTTCCTCCTTGGAAAAAAATGATTATTCCTCCATAATGTTGGTTTCTCATCCACATGCCCAAAATGTTCCATCCACATCTTATTGTAGATCAAAATATCATCATAGAACACCAGTAGGAACCTGCTCAACTGTTTGTTGAATATATGGTTCATACACAAATGGAAGGTAGTTGGCACGTTAGTCAACCCAAAGGGAATGACCACAAAATCATAGTGACCATAGTGACATCATAATGTTTTTTTGTGGATGTCCTCCTCTCTCACCTTGATCTAGTGGTATCCTAATCAAAGATCAATCTTCGAAAAATACACTACTCCATGTAGCTCATCTATCAACACGTCAATCCTTCGTATCGCGTATATGTTCTTAATAGTCTTCTTGTTTAGGGCCCTGTGTTCAATGCACATTATCCACGTGCCATCCTTCTTCTTCACCAATACTACTAAAGAAGCAAATGGACTAGAGCTAGGCAAGATTTATCCCATCTCCATCAGCTCCTATATGGCCTTTTCTATCTTGTTCTTGAACTTATTTAGGTGTATGTATGGTGTAGTAATCATTAGCTTGGACCCTTCCTCTAACTCATTGACATGTTTGAATCCTCGGTCTGGTGTTCTTCCTGTTAGTAGTGGATCGAATACCTTATCATGCTTACCCAATAACTCTTGTATGTTCGCATGGTAATGATGACGATCCTGGGATGGATTCTGCATTATGACCAAACACTCTGTTGTGCATGCGATATCTCTATGTCTAAAGAAAGATTCCATGCATCTATTGGATACAAAATTGGGTTCTCCTGGTGGCATACCCCTCATGATAACCCATTGCCCCTAGTGTCTATGATTTCCATCCTCATCTCCTAATAATTCATTTTGAAGTCTCCAAGGGAATATATCCATTGTACTCCTAATACCACATTGGTGTTTGATAGTTCCACAACATAAAAATCATCAGTCAACATGTAGTTTCTCAATGTCACATCCAACCCTCTAATCCTATGGGTACACGTCATGTTGTAACCATATGCCACTACTAACTCAAAACCCTCAAATTCCCCTGTGGGAATTTGTCTCATGGTAACCAATGTTGCATATATGAAATTATGGGTGGCCCCTCCATCAATCAACATTATAAATATTTGTCCCTACATAATTCCCCTGATTCAGAAGGTATAATACCCGGGGACTCCTGAAAATCTTGTTATGGTCACATTATTGACCCCTTCTTGTAATGGTGCATGTTCTGGAATTTCAAGGTGTGGTGCCTCACCACTGTTCTCACCCTCATCTGGAATATTCAGGTTCTCCTCCTCACCTTCATCTTCTTCATCATATATTACTTCAATATAATGGACCTTTCCCTTGCCCATACATTGGTGACTTGGTTCCCATGGATCCTTGGAACTAAATCATAGTTGTTTTATTCTAAGCTCTCTCTCTGTGTCTTCATCCAACCTGTCTTTCCCTATCCATGTCTACTGCAGAAAATTTGTCTCCTTCCCCTTATGAGGAATGGAGGTCTTTACTAGGGCCTTTCTAACCGATGTGTTTTCCATATCCTGAGTTTTCATGATGGCATCCTATAATGTGGGTGGCCTAAAATCCTTAACCCAACCCTTCAAGGGTTTAGTTAGGCCCCCTTTAAATAGCATCACTAACCTTTGTTATGAGATATTAATTACCTTGACATCCAACCTCTAAAACTCTAAGATAAATACCTCTGATGTACCTATCTTTCTCAACTAGGCCAACTCCCTGAAATGAATTTCAGGATCCTTCCTTTCGAACCTGTCCATCACCCTCTAGGTGAATTCTACATATGATGTAATGTTAGCATGCCCAAGGGTGACCAACCAATGATGCCACCGTTCATGAGCCTCCCCATACAAATGTAAGATGGAAATATTGATTGCCTTTGCCTTGGTCATTGGGTTGAACTAGAGGTAAGTGTTAATCTTTTTCACCCAAGCACTAGTTGAACTCTTAGTTTATCCATAGAAAGAGGGAATAGTTAACATTCCCACCTTGCACATAAGATCATAGTTTTGTTGGAACTACAATGATTTGTTCCATTCCCTTGGTTTGTTTCTATATTTAGGATTGTAATAGTCTTGGAAAGAAAATGATTCCTGGAAACCTTCTAGTGTGGCTAGGTACTCTTTGTAACCTTTAAGGGGATCCCTATCCTGGTCCTATTGTTCTGTAACTTATGTTTGTTTCTCCTTAAGAAATTGCGGTAATGATGGCATTGGTATTTTACTTCTACCTATCGGTGAGCCACTCTGTATTGGAATATGAGTGTTGTTATTCTCCCTATAGGCCCTACTACTTTTTTGACTTCCCTATGTTTGATTCCCATTATAGCCTCCTTCGATTTGAATGACTTGTGTCAGGAGTTGTGTTGTTTGTTTTTGGCTAGAAGTCATGTGTAGTTGTCCTACAACTATAGATTCCAATAATTGTTGGACTTTGTATTCACCCTGGTTTCCCATGCTTCTTTCTGGTTCTGATTCTGATGGGATTTATTTTGACGTCCTCTCTGGTGATTTGTTATAGGGTTTTCCTCCACCCCCCTTCTTCCTGGAATTTACAGGCTAGCAGAATCACCATTGTGTGCACACAATTTTATTTCCTTCCCACTATTTCCCCTCACTGTAAATCATGCGTCTTTTTCCAGAAAAAAAAACTTGGAAAACTACCGAAATTAAAATGATGATAACTTTAGTTCCGGGACTTTGTTTCGAATGATTTTTTTTTTTGAAATTGGGTATTTTTCCGAGAGGAATTTAATTACCCAATTTGTTTTGGAAAACTTTTCTCATAAATTTTCATATCTAAGCCTAAGTGATTCGCCCCCTTTTTCTTCCAAACAAATTTTGCATTATTTTTTTGAGCTAAGGAATGTGCTCTTATGTAATCATGGGCTGACACGATCACCCGCTTTGATACCACTGTAGTATCTTTGACTCAAATTATTATCTCTTCCTATGTAAAAATGATATGAAACCCTTACAATAATTTTCTCAATGAGGAATATTATCAAACACATGGCAAGCACACATAAATAGAGCATAATAATATGACATCTTATTATGAATGGGAAAAACAATACAAATATATTGAGTGGCTATAAAAAAAACTGCAAAACAAGACTAGGAATATAAACTATTGGTTTCTATGAAGCTAGACAATCTGCTACAAAACACACAAGGAAGCCTTGTATGATTCCAACATAGAAACCGAGGCTCTCCAAGCCTCCCACTGCTCTTCTCTAGTATACTTCAAGATATTCAGAAAATACCACAAGACAAAGACTCCAAATGAACTCTCCTTTGTCTATCTAGGGTGGGTATTGCACCACCGAAACTGAACCTACACTAGAAGGGTTTTTCCCAAAACCCTAACAAAAGCGTTGGCCACAAGAGAACTCGATACATATCAAATCATAATGCCCAAAGTGGTAGGCTCCCCCTCTATTTATTCTTCTTCTCTAATTCTTCTATATCTTCCTTCTTGACCAAATCAAACCCTCACTTGATTAAAATATAATTATTTATTTTATTTAATATCTCGTTAGCGTTTGATACTTTGACTCCCCTTTTTCATTGTTGACTATAGCCTATAAGAGTCATGTAGGCTAATGAGTCATCAATTGGAGGGGGACATTACAATCCTCCCTTCCCAAAATTGTTTGTCCTCAATAAATTTTATATCGGGGTACTGTAAAATATGTTCACCTTTCCATGTAGAATATTTTGCAGGAAACCCCTTCCATATGATCGGGTACTCTCGACTAACTTTGCTTCTCACTCTTTATTCCCATACATCCACAATCCTTTCAGGTGCCAAAACCAATCGTCCTTCCTCATCTACCAAAGGAATATCTATCAAAGCAGTGACCTATTGGCCCAAATCCTCTTTTAGGACTGACACATGGAATGTGTTGCGTATTTTTCTTCCCTCTAGTATCTCCAACTCATATGCCACCTCTCCAAATCTCCTGATCACTATGTAGGGTCTGTAAAAATGAGGTTTCAACTTCTTTGCACCACGCTTCTTTAGTGAATACTTTTGATAAGCATGTATCCTAAGAAAGACTAGGTCCCCAAACTCAAAACTACGCTCCACCTGATGCCTATCTGCATACATTATCCAAGTGGATATTAGTGGCCACACACTTATTCCTACTGGCTCCTTTTGATAGTTTTAGTTTAGCACATTCTTTTGTAATTATTTGTAATTGTGGGCTCTACACTTTTGAGGTTGTTTGAAGCCCTACAAAGCTTCCAGGTGGATATTGGTGGTCAACCACCTAATCCAACTGGCTTATTTTGGAATTTTTCATGTCAGTACATCTTTATGTACTTATAGGGTCATTTTGAGTCCCTAAAGAATGTCTATTTGGCTTGCCACAATCAAACTGTAGATGGAGTTAGAGTTTGATGACATGATGTGTATTTATCTAAAATACCTTTCCAACGGGATATCACGCACCTAAAACAGAGTTCGTATGCAAAAGTTACAACCTCGAGAAGTTAAGGCACCAACTTACCCATCGAGGCCCACATAACTTTTGGCATTTCATCTCCTAGGGTTAGGTTTTTGAATGTCCATGGCTTTGGAATTCATGGGTAATATGAAAAATTCTTCTGGAGCCTCATTGTAATCATTTTTCTCAGATGGATGCACGTAGTAGCCACATCTCTTCTTAGAGATAACTACCACCATTCGAGTAAGTTGTTTTCAGTTCTACAGTTTTACAGTTTCAACCTATTTTATTTATTCAATAGAAGTTATTTTTCACTGGATATCTTTTTTTTTTCTTCATATATATGTGTTATTCTATTCAGTCTGTTATTTATTTCATTCCCCTCATAAATTTGGTTCAGTGGTATCAGAGCGGTCTGCTCTTCATTTATTTTTCTTCATGCATGTTCACGACAAAGTCTAGGTACAAGAAGTTGGGACTCGAACCAGTCAAGAATTTGCAATATTGGTCATGCCAAGCCCAAAAACTCTCATGGGGTATGAGAAGAAATATCATGGATATAAGATCCTTTTAAACTGTTGATTGAGGAATCCTTTGCGAAACAATGGAAAGAAATGATGGACAACTTTGCACGGATCCTTCGGTGACTACCCATAGGAGACACGTATTCATCAAGTGGACATGCAAACCCCTTCAAGGTACAACTAAATTTTAATATTCCATTATTTGAATGACTGATAGATGCAAATGTTGTAGATAAATGGTTGAATCTACTCAAAGGGTATTTTTTGGTCCACAATTTTTTCGATAGGGAAAATATCACTTTTGCACTCCTCAAGGTCATCCCCCATGTTAAGGAATGGTGGGATACTTAAACTAAGCAAAGGGACATAGATGAATCTGCAATATTTGTGGTCGCCCCCACATGGGATTCCTTCAAGGATGCCATTAAATAATAGTACTACCCTGTTGGATTCTATGAGGACCAGTACACAAGATGCACCACCCTGCGTTAGGAAAGGGACCTGACAGTACCATATTTCACTAATATTTTCCATACCCTGTGCACCAAATTGGGTATCAAAGACTCTGAATGAAATCTGGTGATCAAATACTGTGGTTGTTTTCATAGATACATTCAAACAAAAATGGATTTTCTGTACATCGCATCATTGGGTACGGCTTATAGATATGCTATCAAGATCGAGAAAAAATTTAAGCCGAAGAGGCGAGAGTTTGGATATGCAAACTCCTCACAACTGAAGTAGGGAAAAGGCGACCAAAACACTCAAAATAAGGGATAGATAAAATATGGCCACTCTCAAGACAACCAGTCCAAGCAACAACACAAGAAGGTTAATGAGAAGTAGAAGAAGGACATGGGAAAGTGGTGTGAATACCATAAAATCCCTTGGCACAATACCAAAGAACTTTTCTCCAAGCAGTCACTGGTGGCTGAGCTGAAAGACTCCAAGTCAGAGGAAGATTTTGACTTCAAATCAAATCCAAAAGGAGGGAATCAAATTATCAATTTCAAACCCAACTCCATTGTCATTACCACCAAAGTCCATCCAAGTGAACCAGAAGAACCAGAGGAAGGGGAACACCTCTTTCACTCACAGATGTGGGTAAAGGGGGCTTCACTTCATTTCATTGTTGATAGCAGAAGTTAGAAGAACCTGATATTAGCACTGGTCGTCAAGCGGTTGGACCTACCAATGACACCCCACCCACAACCCTACACCATTGGTTGGATTCGCCAAGGAAGAGATCTTTGTGTCAGCCAACAATGTCTTCTGTCCTACGAAATCAAGCCCTTCAAAGATGAGGCATTGTGTGATATTGCTCCCCTTAAAGTTTGTGATGTTCTTTTAGGACAACCATATTTGTAGAAGCGACATGTTGTGTATGAGTCTAGAACTCCCAATGTTACTATTACTTTGGGTAGACAATTGTACAGGATACAAGAGGTAGCGTTGCCTACCATT
>ML789963.1:78061-98004 GCA_009831015.1 Picea engelmannii
TAGTGTCACAAAGGTGACACACTCTTTCATCCCATGGCATTTTAGGAATTGACCAACACCCAGTTTGAAATAGATAATTTTGATCTTCTAGATTAGGGTTGATTACATCTTTATAATACCTTAATTTTCTTTTTCTCTCTAACATTTTATCACACCACATGTTTTCCTTAAATTTTGATTTGAAGTTTTTTTTAATAGTATTTTTATAAATGGTTTCTTCCATGATTCCCCAATTTTAATAGTATAAATAAATTAAAATTTGATTAATCTAAATTTTTTTTTTGGATATGAGATAGTTTGAAATTCTAGTTACTTCTCTCTTTTTTTTAATATAGGTGTCACATTTACATTTGGGAATGCAATATATTTAAAGAGTTATGTAAAAAAAATAAAGCAAATCTAAAATAATTTTTTAACTTATAATCTCAAAATTAAAGAAAAAAAAGGTATTATAAATAGTTATTTCTTCAAAATAGAAATATATTTAAGAAGAAAAAAATGGTTATGAACATCTCAATAATAATAAAAAAAAAATTATATAAATAAATTAAAATTTGATTAATCTAAATATTTTTGGATACTAGATAATTTGATATTCTAGTTACTTATGTTATTATATATGGATGCTAATTTTGGGGATGCAATATTTCTAAATATTTCTAAAGAGTCATAGAGAAAGATATACCAAATCCAAAAGAATTTTATAACCCATTATGTCAAAATTAAAGGAAATACACCTTATCTTATTTTCCTCACAGAAGAAATCATTTTCGGAGAGCATAGCTATCACGAGATACCTATTGTATAAAAACAAGTTAAACAACATGGAAGACAAGATACCTATTGTATAAGAGCAAGTTAAACAACATGGAAGACAAGAGGCTTCTTGAAATTTCTTCAAACTTCAAGCCAAAACCACCTTGGACTCAAGCAGGGGTGGCATAAAGATGCACTCTTGGCTAATAGAGATCATATTGCATAATAGAGATATTATTAAATTAAAATTTGAGGAGAAAATGTGGTTTCATAAACAATTAGAGGGAAAAAGAAAATTAAGGTATTATAAAGAGGTAATCAACCCTAATATAAGCATTCCTAAAATAAGAATAAATTCTCACTAGCCCCATAGTGAAAGTGGTAGTGAATTCCTAAAACTTTGTGGGATGAAAGAGGGTTGAAGATGAAAAACACATTGTTATAGATTGTCCATCATATAGCCACATTAGATTTCAATTTTGAAATATTTGTCACACTAACAAATCTCCTAACCTTTTAATTCAACAAAAGCATAGTGATCAGAAATCCTTCTCTTAATATTTTTTTAGCACAAAAATAAAATTCTAAAGAATTCTCAATAATCTCTTATCTTCTTAAGATCTAATAAACCAATTCAATTGTTAATCATCATTAAATTTAAAAATATATATATTATTATTAAAATAATTAAATTTAATCAAATCACAATCAATATTTTATAATAATTACATAAAATTTAAAATAAATATTTGATATTAACTTTTTAAAATTATTGAAACTTAATGCAAGTGGTAATCATTAATCAATATTTTGCTCTCGCCATGCACTCCGTTCAATATTTTTGTTTGTATGTATCCATATATGTTATTAACTTTGATATTGTTAATTATATTGGCGAACTTGGCAGTTATCTTTTACTTGTGCATGATCAAAGACACAGCAAATTTCCTAAACAATGTTTTGTTGAGCATTTATCCGTCCGTCAGAAAATTGATTGAATTTTCTTGATATTCAAGAAACAAATTATAAATTTTATGAATTTTTTAATAAAATAAGTTGAAATAATTCAGTAATAATGTTCACAAATAATTCGAATGTATTTTTTAATACAATGAGTTGGAACAATTTAAAAACAATACTCATAATGGTTTTTCCGTCCATATTTGTTGTGATTCCAAATTACTATGTGAATAATGTCTTCCTATTTTGGTTTTCCTTCATTTCACTATATTAAATCCAAAATTTATAAAACTCGATTAAAAATCTACTTAATAAATAAAAATTGTAATTTTTATTACATTAAATATTTACTTTTTGAGCGTGTAGGTTTTTATATTTGATCATGATAGTGTCTACATTTTCTAGAGATTTAAATATGTGATTGTTTGAGAGAATAATAAAGAAATAATAAGTTTAATAAATATATAAGATTGATTTTTAAAATTAATAAAATAAATAAGATGGTTGATTTAAATGTGTGAGTTTTTAGAGAATAATAAAGAAATAATAAGATGTGTAACAAAGAAACACATAAAGGAAGACTTGATTGGACGGTTCCTCGAGCGTTGGAAGCGATCGCTGCTCTCCTCTAGGGTTTGATCCCGACCGCGCAGCTCCAGGCCGCGGCCATGGCCACGCCAGGGGGAGGGAATCCCCCTCCCTCCTCCCCGATCTCCTCCCCGATCTCTGCCGAAGAGGCATTTCGTAGGCTGTTAGCATCGTCCGGGAAGAAACCGGCGGCCAAAGGGGCCCCGAAATTCGTCAAGAAACTTGACACAATACCAGAAATCGCATTGCCAGAGGAGCACTCCATTAAAATCGCCCTGGCTCTTGCTGAAAGAGGTTTGGTTGGCCAATTCATGGGGCTTTGGCCCTCAGCCAAAACCACGGATGACTGGATTCAGCGTAACTGGAGACCCCACCTGAAGCACATTGTCCCCTGCTACCCGGTGGGGAGAGGATTCTTTGTCTTCGAATTTATCTCAAAAGAAGATCGCGATCTCATCTTCCAAAGTGGCCCCTATTTTATGGGCATGCAAGGACTCTATTTGAACCGGTGGTCTCCGGACTTTGATCCAACAGTTGATGTACCCAAAGAGGTACCGGTCTGGGTACGACTCCCTAATCTTCCGATCCATTGCTGGAATATTCAAGCCCTGGAAAAAATAGGGAATACCCTAGGATGCTTCATTGGCAAAGCAGATCATAAAGGCCAGTACTCCTGCGCGAGGATTTGTGTTGAAGTTGATCTGGAGGCAGGTCTTCCAGAAGCCATCAAACTCTCTTTAGGCTCTTGGTCTCATTTCCAGAGACTCGATTATGAACAACTTCCTTTTAAGTGTCGTCTCTGCCATGAACATGGCCATTTCCAGCGTAATTGCCCAAAAGGCCAGCCGGAAGAAGAAGGCGAGGGATGGCAAAGGGTCAAAAGAGGAAAGGCCACCTCCAAACCAAATGAAAAAAGAGCATCAAGGAATGCACAGAAGTTGGATCCTAAAGCCCCGTCGAAGGAACTCGTCCAACCTCAAGCCATGATTCAGCAGCCAGTCATCGCGGCCCTAGGCGTAAGTTCCTCAGTGGTGAATGCCCCAGAAGCTCCTTCGGTTATTATCATTCAGGAATCCACCCCCCTGATCGCGTTATCCCCGTTGAGACGCAAGACACCCAAGGTGCCACCTCGTTGGAGCCAGGGGAAATCCAACCAGAACCGGCAAATCCTTTAACTGGAAGCTCTCCTGCGCACGGAGAAGTGGAAGAGGACTCTGACCCAGGAGGAGACACTGATGAAGGATCCACGGAGTCTGAGAGCTCGCATGCAACTCCAGCCAAGAACCCAAGGGGCTAGAAACCAAATAAAAAGAAAAGGGAAGAATTCTCTTACGCAGATATTTTGCAAGGCTCCCAGAAAACTCTTAAAGGTATGATGAATACAAGATCCAAGCAAGGCCAGGCCTCTAAAGGGGTCGTCCCCTCTAAAATTAAATAATGCGGTACATATCCTGGAACTGCAGAGGTCTAGGCAGTCCACAGAAAGTCGAAGCAATGAGAGACTTAGTAAGAATCAATAAGCCTGAGATCCTGCTAGTTCAGGAGATAAAAATGGAGGATGTCTCTGCCCTCCAAGCAGGAAATACATTATGGAAAAAAAGCTCGGGGGAAGATGTCAGCTCTAGGGGGGGCTCAGGAGGTCTAGCCACCTTCTGGGATCCCTCCATATTTGAGTTGCTTGTTGTTCACAGTACCATGCACTGGATATACACCAAACTCACTCACAAAGTTTTGGGCCGTCACGTAAGTTTGTTCAACCTCTATGTTCCTATTTTGTTAGATGAAAAAAAAGAATGTTGGGACTCAATTGAAGCGTTCCTCAGCCTCCACAGGCCTGAGAATTTAATCATTGAAGGGGATCTGAATGTCACCCTAGATGTAAATGATAAAAAAGGTGGTTCCATTGTCTGAGATCCCTCGCGGGAATGGGTTGAAGACACCATCTTAGGATGGGATCTTGTTGACATAAAACCCTCCAATGGCAACTTTACCTGGACTAATAAAAGGCTAGGTCCAGGGCACATCGCGGCCCGCCTAGATAGGTTTCTGGTCCATTCCAACTTCCTCACCCTGGGGCTACATGGCTCGTCCAAAATCCTTCCCAATTGTGTCTCTGACCACAAACCTATCCTCCTTGATCTCTCCGTTGACGAAAACCTGGGCCCCATCCCCTTTAGGTTTAGTCCCCTGTGGGTCCAACAAGATGGCTTTAGTCACATTGTCTCTAACTCTTGGAGTACAAAGGTTACTGGAAACCCCTCCTTTATTTGGGAAGAAAAGATAAGACAACTAAAACATGATCTTAAGAACTGGGCCAAGCTTCATTCCTTCCTGGTTTCTTGCAGGAAAGACGCTCAAGTTGCCTTAGAAAACCATCAAGCTCTCATGGATTTTGTTCCCATCACTGAAATCATTTCCCGGACAGAAAGTAACCTCCAGAAAGCCTATTACAAAGCTTGCAGAGTCAAAGAAGAGTATTTGCGCCAAAAATCTAGAAGCCTTTGGTTAGCGAGTGGTGAAAAAAACACCTCTTATTTTCACAAACAAGCTGAATCTAGAAAAAAATTCCAAATAGTGAAAGAAATTTTCCATCAAGACAATCTGGTGAAAGATTTTGAAGGTATTAAACAGGCTGCCTTTTCCCACTTCCAAGACCTTTATACAGCTCCCCCTGCTGAACCCTTAGCCCCTAATGCTTACCCCCTCTCGCTAATTCCCAAAGTGATTCAAGCCCCTGATAATGATGCTATTGCATCCCCTATTACTATGAAAGAACTCAAATCTGCTTTGTCCCATATGAACCCGGACAACGCCCCTGGCCCAGATGGATTCACAGCCAGATTTTATTCTAATTGTTGGGATATAATCAAATATGATCTTCTCCAGATGGTAAGGAATTCTCAAAGCCACCACAAGTTGGCAGGGAGCACAAACTCCTCTTTCTTGGCCCTGATCTTGAAGGAGCAAGGGGCCTCTAATTTCTCCAGGTTCAGACCCATCTCCCTCTGCAACACAGGATACAAGCTGGTTACCAAGATTATAGCCAATAGGCTCAAAACAATTCTGTCGAGGATCATTCCCGAAAATCAAGGAGGTTTCATAAAGGGAAGGAAAATTCTAGACAATGTCACTCTTGTTCAAGAAGCCATCCATTCTAGCGTCCACCGAAAAGAGAAAGGAATGGTTGTGAAACTAGATCTCGCCAATGCATTTGACAGAGTAAGACATGACTATCTTTTCACGGTGATGGAGAATTTTGGGTTTTCCCATGAGCTCATTGGTTGGATTAAAGGATGCATTTGTTCCCCTTGGATAGCCCCTTTGGTCAATGGGAGATCGACAAAAATTTTCCAGGCCTCAAGAGGGCTGCTTCAGGGATGTCCCCTGTCTCCACTCCTCTATTTCATTCAGGCCTCTGTGCTCAGCTTCCAGCTAAACAACTGTCAGCAAGATCTTTCCCTCCCTGGTCTCCGCATGGCTCCAAATGTAAAGGACATTAATCATGCCCAATTTGCATATGACACTCTGTTGTTGGGAGGCGTCGGAATCCATTATGCAAGGAGCTTCAAGAAGGAGCTTGAAATCTACAATCAGGTCTCAGGAAGTAAGATCAACCTGCAAAAAAGAAAAATTTATTGCTGGAACTGCCCTGGAACAAAAATTGGAAGAATCTCCAGAGCTTTGGAAATGGAATGCTCGCAGAATTGGGACTCTTTCACCTACCTGGGTGTCCCGATCTTTAAATCTGCCATCAACTTAGCGAACTGGAACCCCATCATTGACAAGTTAAAAGAAAAGATTCAGAAGTGGGGGGCCGGCTGGCTTACCCTAGCAGGAAAACTAGTATTGCTGAAATCTGTTCTTTACAGTATTCCTATTTATCAATCATCTATCCTTCTGGCCCCCATTACAGTCATTGGTAAGATTGAAAGTCTCTTCAAAAAATTTATGTGGGAAGGAGGGAAAGGAAACCTGAAAAAGTTACATCTGGTCAGTTGGGACAAAATCCAAAGACCTTATAGAGAAGGAGGCCTCCAAGTTAGAAGTATTCATGCTCAGAATTTAGCTATGGGATCCAAAGTCCTTTGGAAACTGGTGTCTGGAAGATCTAGCTGGAGCAAGAAGGTTTTGTGGAAAAAATACTTCACAGGGCAGAGACAGCGGTGCTTAGATAAAAATCCTCCCAATAAAAAAGGATCCCCTATCTTTAAACTCTGTTTCAAAGCACTGGAACACTTCAGATCTTTATTGTACTGGATCCCTAGTAATGCGAAAAGAATCAAAGTGTGGGAAGACTCAATCCTTGGGCAAGAGCCTCTGGGGAAAAATCTTGGAATACAGAATATAAAACAGTGGCTTCAGGAGCAACATGTCTTCACCCTATGGGACCTCTCTGCCTGGGATAATGAAAACAACTGGATTGATTGGAATTTAGGCGACCACCCCTCCATGCTTGAAGAGGAGGAAAAGCTTCTGTCCAAGCTTCTGTAGGGCAAAGCCCCACTAAATCAAGCTGTCAGGGACAAGAGAGGTTGGGGTACAAAATCTGGAAGTTTCACTACTGCTAAAGGCTAACAATCTTTAATGGCGGTCCCTCATGTTGCCCCAAATCCTTCCCACTGGAAGTTCGTCTGGTCCACTTTGTCCATCCCGAAAGTTGACCTTTTCTACTGGAATATAGCGCACTGAAGTATCCTCACTGCCGAGAATTTAAGGAAAAGAGGCCTGGAAGGCCCCTCAAGATGTTCCCTGTGTAAGAATTATGAAGAAAACATTGATCACTTACTGCTTTCTTGTCCTTTCTCAAGAGAGGTATGGCAAGAAGTCATTCCCACGGATACTCCCAGCTTTGATATGCTTGCTATAACTGCTGATCTCCTTTCCAATTGGGCTGACTCCTCTCCCTTCCGTCTTGTCAAAAAGGACCTGCTCAAAACAGCTTGGATGTTTCTCCCTAATTTTGTTTTCTGGAAATTGTGGCTTGAAAGGAACAATCACCTTTTCAGAAGTGTGGAGAGCCCTCCCTCAAAGGTGGCAATGAAAGTCAAAGTTCTTCTTGGAAAGACCCTGGATTACAAATCTGCTTTTTGGAATGCTCAGCCGTTAGATGATAGGGAAACTACATGGATCACAGCTCTAACCACAAGTACTCAAGCACCGCCCTCTGCCAGGTCTCCAACTCTAGCTGTATGGGAAATTCGAATGAACGAAGAGGACTTTCTAAAATGGAGACTCGCGCAGGAGGCTCATTGTTTGTTCTTCGACGGCGCCTCTAAGGGAAATCCAGGCCCATCGGGTGGAGGAGGAGTGATCCTCGCGCCCTCAGGCTCCATTCGATCCACCTTTGCCTGGGGGCTGGGAGTTCAATCTAATAACGCTGCTAAATTTTATGCCCTCTGGCAGGGTCTCCTGCAAGCACTCAGTCTAAACATTCAAGCTATCTCAGTCTTTGGGGATTCTAAACTGGTGGTGCAGGCCATGCGCACGAAGTCTAGACCATCCAACCTCCAAATGAATCGGATCTACCAGAAAATAATGATCTTAGCTGGCAAGTTTCAAATCATAAGATTCTTCCATGTGCACCGACATCTTAACAAGCAAGTTGATCACAAAGCCAACTATGCTACGCTCCTGAGAAAGAGCACCATCACTGTCAATGGGACCGCCTCCAACTGTAACATCCCGTGACTTTGTCAGGATTGAACTCGGCCTATGTAACCGTTGCAATCAGGGTAACACTGATCTTCGTGAAACTCGTGGAACTCATGTCCCATTCGTACAGATTGGGGCTCTTTTAAGCCAAGCTACTAGATCATCTTCTCAGGCGAGTTACCCTGATCTTCTTGGCTGTGCTCCTTCGGCTCTGGTCACTTTGGAAATCGATGGGAAAGCTCCTCAGAAAGACTGGATTCCGTCAACAATGTTCTATGTGCAATGGACTCTACCACTCATGACAGAGCATTATGTCTTGGTCAGGGAATCTCCCAGTGTAGCACAGCCCCTGGAAGCTGATTTTCCAACATATATTTAAACTATCCATCAGTTGCGGTAAAAAAATAAATAAAGAAATAATATGTTTAATAATTATATAAGATTGATTTTTAAAATTAATAAAATAAACAAGATGGTTGAATGAGCAAATAAAAGTAAATGATAAATTAAGAAGAAACAAGATAAGAAGATAATGAAGAAGAGAAAAAATATAAATTTGTCAAAGGAGGAGATAGAAAATATGCAAGAGGAAGGGTTAAGTATACATAAAAAGGTAGGGGAACAATCAAAAAAGAGGGAAGAGGTTTATTAAATTAAACCATGGATAGTAGGTTTCCATGATTAGCTAAGTTTATAGTCATCTTCCCATTTAAAGTTGTTGGGGTGCTTTTCAATTTCAAGAGCTTCTCAATTGATACTAGAAAGGTGTTGATGCAAGGATTTTTGCTTGGTCAAAGCAAATGAGATATTTAGAATTGTGGGAATGTTTGACAATTGTTGACTTAGAGATGTGTTTTTGAAATGTGTCAGTTGTATGCTCTTTAAGACGATTTTTGATTGAACAACATGTTTGGCTAATGTAGGATTTTCTGCAAGAACATGGAATTTGATAAAGTCATTGACTTAGCATAGGGCCAGATTTATCCTTAGCGGTTATGAAAGGATGCTTCAGGATTTTATGGGGTTTAAAGTGGGTTTTGATGTTCTTTTTAGCTAATAACTTAGAGATATGATCAGTAATGCTATCAATGTAGGGAAGAGAAAAGAGAGCTAAAGGAGGGGTAGAGGGAGGGGCCTTTTCAGTTCTAGAGTGAACGGATGATTGAAAGGATCTGTTGATTTGGGAGGTGGAGTAACCATTTAATATAAGGGCATTGGTGAGGTGGGATTTCTCTTGATTCATAAGATAAGGGGCAGACATTCTAATGGCTCGAGTAACAAGAGTTTTAAGAACGACATATTTTTGGGTTGAGTGATGGTGAGAATGGGAATGAAGGTATCTATCAGTGTGTATTTTTTCGGTATACCTTGTGGGTGAGGGTACCATTAGGTTGACGAGAGATGAGAATATCGAAGAAAGGAAGATAATTTTCAATTTGGACTTCCACAGAAAATTGAATGTAGGGAGAGATGTTGTTAAGGTGGTTGAAGAAAGAATTCAGAGAAGAATGGTCGTGATGTCAAGTGACAAAGGTATCATCTACAAACAAAAACTGATATTTGGGTTTAAGATGGAAATTGTTTAAGGCTAAGGATTCAAAATGTTCCATAAATATATTGGCAACTAGAGGGGATAAGTAGGATCCCATGGTTGTACCTTCAGTTTGTTCATAGCATGTTTGTTTAAAGGAAAAGAAAGTGGAGGTGAGGCATAATTCAATTAGGTTCACGATTGCGGAGTCGACGAGTTTGGAGATTAGATCAAGGGCTTTAAGAATAGGTATTTTGGTGAACAAGAAAACGACATCGAAACTAACCATGATGTCTTGTTCGTCAAGGAGAAAATAAAGAGTCTTATGAATGACGTTAGAAGAATCTTTGATAAAATAGGGAGTTTTACCGATGAATGATTGAATTTTTCTAGAAAGGGCATAAGTGTCTAAGGGGGGTGTCTTTTTTTGCATTTTAGGTTTCCCATAGATCTTGGGAGTTTGAGGGTTAAGTTGAATATGACAAGTGGATTTAGCTCTAATAGTTGGGAGGAATAATTGTAACTTCAATTCCCACAAATGACGCGTTGAGCTAATAATGAGTATATTGTTGTAATATTATAAAAGACTATTTATATGTTCAAACATAAGAATGACATGCATGTGTAACTGTCTCTTTAGTTAAAAATCAATATGTGAGCAATGATTGATTCCTTTTATTTAAAAATTAACATCTGAGTGATGATTGACTACAAGATGGTTTTGGAGTAAGAACTTAAATTCCTTTTATTTAGCTAAAAATGGAATTCTCTCCACATCAACCCTTATCATGGTATATACATATTCTTAAAGCCCTTTATCTAATATCCAAACTTGTAGACTCTGAAATCGTGAACCTAATTGAATTATGCCTCACCTCCACTTTATTTACCTTCAAACAAACATGTTATGAACAAACTGAAGGTACAACCATGGGATCCTACTTATCCCCTCTAGTTGCCAATATATTTATGGAACATTTTGAATCCTTAGCCTTAAACAATTTCTATCTTAAACCCAAATATCGGTTTTTGTTTGTAGATGCTACCTTTGTCACCTGACATCATGACCATTCTTCTTTGAATTATTTCTTCAATCACCTTAGCAATATCTCTCCCCACATTCAATTTTCTATGGAAGTCCAAATTGAAAATTTTCTTCCTTTCTTCAATATTCTCATCTCTCGTCAACCTAATGGTACTCTCACAAGCAATTATTCACATAAGCAATTATTCACATAGCAATTTGAAATCACAACAAATATGGACAGAAAAACCATTATGACTATTGTTTTTAAATTGTTACAACTCATTGCATTAAAAAATACATTCGAATTATTTGTGAACATTATTACTGAATTATTCCAACTCATTTTATTAAAAAAATCATAAAATTTATAATTTGTTTGTTGAATATCAAGAAACTTCAATCAATTTTCTTAACAAAACATTGTTTAGGAAATTTGTTGTGTCTTTGATCATCCACGAGTAAAAGATAACTGCCAAGTTCGCCAATATAATTAACAATGTCAAAGTTAATAACATATATGGATACATACAAAAAAAATATTGAACAGAGTGCAGGGCGAGAGCAAAATATTGATTAATGATTACCATTTACATTAAATTTTAATAATTTAAAAAAGTTAATATTAAATTTAATAGAAAAAATTAATTTACATTGCATAAACAACTATTAATTTTTTTTTATGACAATGTAATTAAGTTTAGTAGGTGTAAGATTCTTACTAACAAATTAGATGGCAAAGAACCCACCATAAATATCGTTCTTAGTCTTAGAATGATAAGGTGGGTTTCTTTCACCCCTAAGATATCAAATTCAAAAAAAATGCATTAGGGTCTTCAGTCACCATACCATGGAATTGGGGCAACACGGGTGGGAGGATGTTCTTCATTTGCACATTTGTTGTAGGGTCCACTATGGGGAACCCAAAGGTCACCTCTCCTTTCACATTAGTTTCCTCATCTCTGTCCATGTGAAATTCTCCTTCTCCTTCTGCCATGTAAAATTAAGATTTCATTTGTTACTAGATTTGTTACTGGATTTCAATGATAATGGTCAAAAAAATAAAATCATGTACAAATAATTCAATCCACTAATAAAAATTATTTAAATCAATTATTTAAAGTTATAGACTTATATATATATATATATATTTTTATCTATTAACTAGTAGTTAACCTAGTCCCCTAGGTGTACGAGAGTCGATGAATGTTAAAGTCACTGGTTCGAAACCTGCGGGGACAAAAAATCCAACCATGTTACGGATTGGTGCTAAAACTTCACAGTTTATTCCAAATTACATATTTTTATAAATTTAAATTCGGAACATTTTGAAAAGTACACCTATATGTTAACTTATATGTTCATTACACTAAAAGTAGTTAGATACATCTATAATTTAGGTAAATATCTCACATTTCTAACATTAATAAATTTAATTTAAAAAATTAAAATCCATGTTAATAAAAATTTAAAAATAAAAAAATCATAATAAAAAAAATAATCATAATATTTTATAAAATTTGTATCTTTTAATTCTTAAAAAAACTATTGAATTATTATGTCAAAAGGAACTTTTTTTAGAGGGGTAAGATGTGCTGTGTTGAGTTGGTAGGTATGTATATTTCTATAGACTTTAGCAATCAAATTGTAACTAGGAGTAAATCATTTGTCCCACAAACAAGAAGGTCTTATACACCAATTTAATGTCTAGATTGACCGTGACCTTAAAAATTAACAAAATTAATTTATTGAATAATAAGAATCCCTCAACCACTAGTTGTGCTGTGAATTAGAATTAAAACCGTATGGATGATCATATTAATTCAGTCTAGTGCAAAATGAATGTTGCAAAAGCAGAGTTAGCGTATGGATGATCATATTATTTCGGACCAGTGCAAAATGAATGTTGCAAAAGCAGAGTCTGGGCACTTTTAAAGGTCGTATTATCGTATTTCACGTTGATCATATTATTTCAGAGCAGTCAAAATCCGATGTTTGGAAAAGCACAAAAATGTCGTATAGAGGTGGAAACGGATTCTTGGTACGGAGAGGCCATATTCGCAAGTGTGGATTATCGATAACGTGACGGTATTTCACAAGATTTCATCGAAAAACTAAGACGGAATTTCACAAGATTTCATGGAAAAATTAAGACGAATTTTAGTTTACAGAAAATTTAAATTTGAGAACGGCAATAATATATATTAAAAAAATATAAAAAATATTTGAAATTACAATGTAGAGAGATATTGATAGATTTAAAATCTTATTTCAATAAAATTGAAAGTCAAAAGAGGACAATGTTTCTCCAATTACAACAACTACAATATTAAAATTACTAATTTAATTTGTGCTAATAATTCTATGAATATATTTAACACAATACTAAAACTTTAATATTCCTAAATATTCCATTAAAAATGAGAAACAAAATTGAAAATACATATATACAATTTTAACTTCTTTTTAAAATTAAACTTTACATATATAAACTTTAAACATCTTTGTAAATTTGAAGCATTATTTTTTTTTATTTGAAAAAACAAAATACTACTACTCTATATGAAAATACAATAAAAATCAATGATATCTACAGAGTGGAACAAATGCTTGTGTTATTGATTTATTTGACTTTCATGTTTAGTTTGGGATTGAAGATAAACATAGATGTATTAAAAGTTTTTCATATCCACAACTATAAAGTGAGTATTGTTAAGTTTTTTTACTTAACTAATTTTTGAAATAATATTTACCTATAGTTTAGTCTTAGTTTTATAATGATATTGTGAATAAATATAATAAAAATATTTGTAAGAAATTATGTATTTGTAATAATGGAATAAATATATTTACATTTTGATTTAATATAATTCTAATTTAAAGCTCTTTGTTTAAGAAACATATTCCCAAGCTCCCATTTTTTTGATGTTGAAGTTTTCAAAAAGCTCTCAAGTTCCCAAAAGAGTTCTTAACCAATTGGGGATGTTCCCAACTAGTTCCCAAGCTCCAGGACACCCAAATTAGATTTATATGACCAAATTTTGATAAAAAAAATGTGTAGACAATGCCATCATTGAAATGAAAAAGACAGATGGGAAAGGTTGGAAAAGAGACAAACATGTCAGTAAATTAAAGAGATCCATTCTTTTTTATTTGTTGACCAGTTGATTATGGTGATAGTTGTAAAAAAAATAAGAAATCATGTATAAATGATTTATTGACAAAAATAATTTGAAAAATGTAAAATTATGTTAATAGTTACTAGATTTCATTGATAATGGTCAAAAAAAAATAAAAAATCATGTACAAATAATCCAATCCATTAACAAAAATTATTTGAACAATGTAAAATTAAAATTTGTCAACAAATATTTACTATTTCAAAAAAAATTAAAAAACATAGAACATTTAAAATACTTCCTATTAAATAAGTTAAACTGAAATTCATCAACCTTGATAAATAAGTGAAATATTAATAAATTGATTTACAAATTTCCTTGATAAGTTGTTGGTGAAAGAGTAATAGATTCATTTACAAAAATGTTCTTGTGATCATGTGAATGTTGAGGTGCAGACACGAAATCTCAAAACTAATACCAGTCAAGAACACCATACTAATAATGGAGAGAACAAGGATGCTCGTCTCATTAAAAAAAATTGTGTTTTAATAGTGAGAGTAAGGAGTCTCTAGGTTTTGTTAACTAAAATTGTGTTTTAATTGTAACAGAATTATTATATTATTTTAACATAAGTATTTTTTTTACTTTAAAAAAGAGTCTCTAGGTCTCATCTCATTAATTAAAATATTATTTTTTTAATTGTGAGAGTAAGGATTTTAAGCTATAAAGTATATGGTTCTACTACTCTTTAGTCTTCAATTATTAAGTAAAACAGAATTATCAATAAAATAAAATAAATGAATTTAAAAAAAATCCAAATAAATATTAAACATTATTATTATAATATCATTATAATAGTATCAATAAAAAAAAATCAATCTCTATATTTCTTCTTTTGCCAAAAAAAAATAATAAGCTCGACAATGAGAATAATTCAACTTTTATACCCATTTCTATGTTATATACTTAATTTCAATTTCCATCATCTAATGCAATACTTAGTTCTCAAGCCCACAATCACATAACACATTAACTGTAACTGTAATTGTAATATGTATTTGCATTATTCATCATTCATTTAATGGATTTGATTTATCAACGAGAACTGCCAGACATATGAATTGAATAGACCAGAAACAACCAACAATAACAGAGATCAATAGAAGAGACAAACCAACAATCAAGACCATGAATTTATATGGTACGAATATCAAGGGTGAAAATGTTTAGAATAAATGGTTTTTGGTTATATTTTTTTTATGTTGTAAAAGTTTTCAAAAGGTGGGAATAACAGAGATCAATAGAAGAGACAAACCAACAATCAAGACCATGAATTTATATGGTACGAAAATTTATATGGTACGAATATCAAGGGTGAAAATGTTTAGAATAAATGGTTTTTGGTTATATTTTTTTTATGTTGTAAAAGTTTTCAAAAGGTGGGAATGTGGATATTAGTGTGTGGAATGAGTAAAATTTTTCCTTAAATTTAAGGGAAACTTGTATTTGGGAACTGCAATAATATATATTAAAAAAATATAAAAAATATTTTAAATTACAATGGTACTTTAGATTACAATGTAGAGAGATATTGATAGATTTAAAATCTTATTTCAATAAAATTGAAAGTCAATAGAGGACAATGTTTCTCCTATTTCAACAATTACAATATTAAAATTACTAATTTAATTTGTGCTAATAATTATATGAAAATATTTAACACAATACTAAAACTTTAATATTCCTAAATATTCCATTAGAAAATGAGAAACAAAATTGAAAATACATATATACAATTTTAACATCCTTTTAAAATTAAACTTTACATATATAAACTTTAAACATTTTTGTGAATTTGAAGCATTATTCTTTTTTTATTGGAAAAAATAAAATAGTACTACTCTATATGAAAATACAATAAAAATCAATGATATCTACAGAGTGGAACAAATGCTTGTGGTATTGATTTATTTCACTTTCATGTTTAGTTTGGGATTGAAGATAAACATAGATGTATTAAAAGTTTTTCATATCCACAACTATAAAGTGAGTATTATTAAGTTTTTTTACTTAACTTATTTTTGAAATAATATTTACGTGTAGTTTAGTCTTAGTTTTATAATGATATTTTGAATAAATATAATAAAAATATTTGTAAGAAATTATGTATTTGTAATAATGGAATAAATATATTTACGTTTTGATTTAATATAATTCTAATTTAAAGCTTTTTGTTTAGGAAACATATTCTCAATGTCTCATTTATTTGATGTTGAAGCTCCCAAAAAGCTCTAGAGTTCCCAAAAGAGTTCCCAATCAATTGGGGATGTTCTCAACTAGTTCCCAAGCTCTCGGAACTTCCGGGACACCCAAATTAGATTTATATGACCACATTCGGATTTAAAAAACTTGTAGACAATGCTATCATTGAAATGGAAAACAGATGGGAAAGGTTGGAAAAGAGACAAACATGCCAGTAAATTAAAGAGATCCATTCTTTTTTATTTGTTGACGAGTTGATTTGAAATGTAGCAAACATTGTTCGTGATAATTGAAGAAATCTGATATGGGTTTAATCTTTTACTTAAAAATTTAAATAATGTATAAATGATTTTGATTCACTAAAAAAAATATTTAAGCAACCTAAAACTAAGATTTTATTAGTAATTGTGTTAATGGATTATGGTGATAGTTGTAAAAAAAATAAGAAATCATGTACAAATTTGAGCAACCTAAAACTAAGATTTTATTAGTAATTGTGTTAATGGATTATGGTGATAGTTGTAAAAAAAATAAGAAATCATGTACAAATGATTTATTGACAAAAATAATTTGAAAAATATAAAATTAATTTAATGGATTTGATCTATTCTATATAATTATTTCCAATGCCATTCATTAATCTATTATAATTATATAGAGTTTCTTTAAATTGGCTATCTCTAAATGAAAAAAAAAAATTGAAAACAGTTAAAATTTTATATAATTAATGTTTATATTTTTATATTTTTAATGTTTATTTCTTAATATATTATAACTAAATTGGATATCTTTAAATTAAATAAAATAAAAATAGTTAAAATTTTATATAATTATTTTTTATGTTTATTTTTTAATACATTGTAATTTGATGAAAATATATAGATGATTGAATTGGTTTAAATTAATATATTTTAATTAAATAAAATGAAAATATTTTAAAAATAATATAATATTATTGTAGTGATTGAATATAATTTTTAATATAGAAAAATATTAAAATTAAAATTAAAATAATAATAATAATTTTAATAAATGTTAATAATATTAGTTTTGTTGTTTTTGGTGACATCTCAAATCCATCTATGCTAAGGATTGGTTAGATGCCCCTAAATCATCTAGATTGAATATAAAATTGATGAGTTATATAAACCTATGATTTAAATGAATTTATTTTAATATTCATGAACATGGATTTAAATTAATTTGTTTTATTTTGTAAATTTATTGATAACTCATTTAAATGTATATTATTTTATTTTCTGAAGTAAAATTAACAACTCCTAAAATTTTCATTTTCATTAAAAAAAAAAAAAAAAAAAAAAATTAATCCTTTATAAACAACAATAAAATATTTTATATAAAACAAAACTTCAAATTTAATTTTTTTATTTAAAAATTTAAGTCTTTTATAACTAAGATATTTAGGTCTTTTATAACTAAAAGAAAAATATTTTCCATAAAACAAAATTTTAAAACATATTTTGTAAATCATGAAGCAAAAACCAGTATATATCTTTGCAAATGAAGAAAAGACCATTCTATATCTTTTCCAATGAAGGACAATCATTGTTATTTTGAACGCAGTGATATCTTAAAATGCAAACTAAATATTTAAGTTTCTAAGTCAATCCTTATTATTAAGAAAATAATGGTGAATTGCTAGGGTTTGAGTGGCACATTGGTATAAGGAGTTGTTAAATTTATTTATATTAGTTTAATTAAATTGAAATCAATATTCTCTTTATTGTTACACATTTTTTATTAAATATTTTGTATATTCTTTTTTTTATAATGTATTAATTTAAATATAAGTTTTTAAATTTCACTTTTTTGCCAAATTTTTGGTATTTTATTTTTCAAACAATGTATTAGTTTTAACTTAAGTTCTTAAATTTCTTTATATATTGCATTTTTTCAACAATATGTTTTCTTATCATGGATGATTAAAGTATCATTTTTTAAAATAATATTATTTTTTAGCTTTTATATTTATAAGATATTATTAATTTAAGTATATAGTTTTTAAATGTATTTCAATTTTTTAAAATAATATTATTTTTTAGCTTTTATATTTATAAGATATTATTAATTTAAATATATAATTTTTAAATGTCTTCCTATTATATATTGAATTTAGTTTTTTCTGTATATTTAAAATATAATATTAAACATAAGTATGTTTAAGGATATTGAAGAACTAGTAAGGTTGGAGACTTAAAAGACATACATGGAATGAATTATTTGAATAAATGGAACAATGAAGAAAATAAGATCATCAATAACATAATAGATGGAATGAATTATTTGAACAAATGGAACAATGAAGAAAACAAGATGATCAAGGACATAGATTGAAAATGGTGAATGAGTTTGTACATTGAAAACAAAAGGGATAATAAATAAGACAAATTGTTGAAAGAAAAAAAGCACACTTAAAATAAGCTACATATAGAGATATGAAATATTTATTGGAAAACAATACATGTAGATCCGAAACAAAAGGGGGGCAAAGAAGACATAATGACTAAAGAAAATGTGGACAAATGGTTTCAAATGAAGAAGAATTTAAACCACAACAATAATCTATGAAGAGGGATGTAAAGTGTCATGTGTGTGAAGAGTCTTATGTTGACATTATTGTGGTCAACATTGATACAAGACCATTAAAGTGTATGGGATGTAAAAAAGAGGGATCTATAAAAATCGTATGGACCTAAGAGTGTAATCTAGAGTTTAATCCAATTTTGTATATTATAGATTCAATAGGTGGTAAATTCAAATACAAAGGACAAATTACCAATTGTCTTCAAACAAAAAGTGTTGTGAATATATTAGTACAACATATTAAAGAAGTTATGATTTCTATATCATAAATGGGAATTATACAATTCACTGTTGTATAAGATAATGTATACATTCATTATTGTGTAACATCCAACATGATTTTATGGCAATGTTCAAATTGATTACATTAAAACCACAACAATGTAGGATGAAATGATTTCAATTCTAATTTTATATCACATTATTTTGATGTGGCCACTCATGATTGGAATCATACTAGATCCATCTTAAGAAAAAATCTATCAATCCCTATCAATGTTTGAAAATGATTGAATTCTTTAACTTATAAACATTTCCTCAAATTTTAAACCCCAAAAAAATTGATTCCTCTTAAAATTTAAAGGTTTCTTTAAAAATAAAAAATATGTTAAAAGAAAAAATATTGAAACATATTAAAAAAGGATTAAAATATATTAAACTTCATGGCATAATTTTTTTTTAAAACGAAACATTTCGTCCAATTGTAAACCCTAAGAGAAATTGGATTCCTCTTAAAGTTTAAAGATTTCTTTAAAAAAATAAAAAGGGGTTAATCACAAAATACTGAAACATATTTAGAAAGGATTAAAATATATATTAAACTTTATGGAATAATTGTTTTTGGAATTTTTATGAAAAGAAAGATATTACTTTATATCATTTTAATAAAATTAGAATTAAAAAAAAAAGTTCGTAGAAAATGTAAAAGTTGATTCCTAAGAAAATAAAACCCAAATTACAAATGAAAAGAAACTATTTATCTATTTTCTCTTTAAAATAATTAAGATAAAAGAAAATATTAAAATAAAAGAAAATAATGAAAATATTGTTAAACATAAATTGTTGAATTATTATCAAGAAAATTTGCAATCCAAATAAAATGATATATACATATATCTACATTATATTTTGAAAAAAGTAAACGGATTTGACAATTATAACAAGTAATAGTATACTCAATTTTAGATAGTTCAACAGTTTTAGTGTGTTTAATAGGGAGGAGAATCCCCAAAATCCATTCATAGTAAGGGTTGGTGAGACTCACGAAGGATGCGATCCCTCGGTGATTTTGAAGACTTAGATATCCCTGAGTTATGATTTCTTAACCAATTATTAAAATGTTAATCTTCAAGTAACTAACATTTTTAACAAACAAAAAAAACTTATAAATATAATAAAATAAAATAAAGTGATTAAAACTAAAAACTAAAATATATATATAATAAAT
>ML789963.1:98168-108808 GCA_009831015.1 Picea engelmannii
TATATATATATATATATATATATATATATATATATATATATAGGAATTAGCATAAAATTTATTATAATAATCACATACAAGTGTAAAGCATTTTTCAATATATATTGTAAGGATTATTTATATAAATATAGTTTTTTTATATATATTGTAAAAGATTATTTATATAAATATAGAAATTAGGATGTATAGAAGTTATTATAATAGTTACATATCATTTTATAATATTTTTTACTATTATTTTTTTAAATAAAAAATATATGTTTTATTAATGTAATTTTTAATTATTATTTTAAAATAAAATTATATTTAATCTAAAATCAATTTCAAAATAAATTTTAACACTAAAAAATTATTTTCCATTTTATTTATTATTATCCCAATTAACGTGTAAAAAAATCATTATATTTTAAATTTATTTTATTAAAATGTTATGAAACTTAAATGTGTGATAATTTGTAAAAGTAGCATTGATAAACACAAACTTATCACCTTGATTATATCAAATAAGATGGATATATAATCAACTTTACATGCTCAAATATAAGAATACATGGTGCAACATGGATCTAAGTTGGCATAGATTCGTTTCAACACTCAACATAACTTTATATTTTAAGTGGTGGACTCCAAAGATAAGAACCTCAATGAAATTGTAATAATGAAAGCAGTGATAAGAGCTCAACTCAATTGTTGTCATTGAATTTAAATTAAAAAGTTGTTTGATAATAGTGGAATCTTATATAGATATTATGTGTAGAATATCATTATGAAATATTCATGGAGTGGAGTGTTGAAAAATATAAATATTGAAATTCCATAGTTTATTTTAATTTCAACAAAGTAGCTCTATATGGATATAAAATACAAAATTTGGTGTAATATTCTTGATTTAAATTATTAAAAAAAATTCTGCAAAAATGATATGAAACCTTTACAATAATTTGTTTAATGAGGAATATTATCAAACACATGGAAAGTATATACAAATAGAGCAAAATAATATGGAATCTTATTATGAATGGGAACAACAATACAAATATATTTAGTGGCTATAAAAATAGTTGCAGAACAAGACTAGGAATATAAACTATAGGATACTAGGCAGCTACACAATCTGCTACAAAACACACAAGCAAATCTGGTATGATGCCAACATATAAATTGAGGCTCTCCAAGCCTCCCATTGCTCTGCTCCAGTATACTTCAATATATTCAGAAAATACCACAAGACAAAGACTCCAAATGAACTCTTCTTTGTCTAGCTAGGGTGGGTATTGCACCACCGAAACTAAACCTGCATTGAAAGGGTTTTGCCCAAAACCATAATGAAAACACTGGCCACAAGAGCACTCAATACATATCAAATCATAATTCCCAAAGAGGTAGGATCCCCTTCTATTATTCTTCTTCTCTAATTCTTCTAGATCTTCCTTCTTGACCAAATCAAACCCTCACTTGATTAAAATATAATTATTTATTTTATGTAATATCTCTTTAGGGTTTGAAACTTTGACTCCCCATTTTCTTTGTTGACTATAGCCTACGCGTGTCGTGTAGGCTAATTATTCATAAATTGGAGGGGTACATTACAGTCCTCCCTTCCCGAAATCGCTTGTCCTCAAGAAATTTTATATGAGGGTACTGTAAAATCTGTTCATCTTCCCATGAAGCATATTCTGCAGGCAATCCCTTCCATATGACAAGGTAATCTCGAATAACTCTGCTTCTTAGTCTATGTTCTCGTACATCCACAATTATTTCAGCTGCCAAAACTAATTTTCCTTCCTCATCTAGTGGAGGAAGATCTATCGAAGTGGTGACCTGCTAGCCCAATGCCTTTTTGAGGCATGAGACACCATGGAATGTGTTGTGGATTATGATTCCCTCTAGTAGCTCCAACTCATATTCCACCTCTCCAACTCTCATGATCACTCTATAGGGTCCGTAAAAATGAGGTTTCAACTTCTCTGCACCACTCTTCTTTAGTGAAGATTTTTGGTAAGGTTATAGCCTAAGAAAGACTAGGTCCCCGACCTCAAAACTGCACTCCACCCGATGCCTATTTTGATACACCTTCTGTTGGTTCTGAGAAACCTACAAATTCTCCTTTAGGATCCTCAAGATGTCTTAAATTTCCTACAATCAGTCTTTGGCCTTGGGAGCCCTTCTCTCTCCAAATGACAAATCTACAAATGATGGGGCATCATAGCCATACAACGCTCTGAATGGAATCATCCCTATGAACATGTGATGAGTGGTGTTGTAACAATGCTCCCCAAGATGCAACCATTTTATCCATGCTCGTTGTTGTCTTGAAACATAGTTCCTTAGGTACCCTTCTACCCATTTGTTCACTATCTCAATATGCTTGTTTGTCTAGGGGTGATAACTAGTACTAGGTTTCAACTCCGTCCCTGATAACCTGAATAACTACTGCCAAAACACACTGAGAAACTTGCTATATCGGTCACTGACTATGTTCCTCGGAAGACCATGGAGTTTGAACACTTCTCTGAAGAAAATATCTGCCACCTTAGATGCATTGTATTCTGAAGGAATGGAAAAAAAGTGTGCATATTTGATCAAAATTTCTACCACCACATAAATACAATCCCTTCCCTAGACTTTTGGTAACCCTGTAATGAAATCCATGGAAATCCTCTCCCATTTCCTCTCTGGAATAGGTAGTGGCTGGACTATACCTACTTCCTCAGTCCACCTAAATCCTCCCTTTTTTGTCAAATATGTCAGTGGTTCCCCAAGTTGTGAAAACCCTTTCACAAATCGTTTGTAATAGTTGCATATCCTAAAGAATCCTTGCAACTTTGTGATTGACCTGGGGGTAGGAAAATCTAAGATCTCCTGGATCTTTTCTTGATGCACCTTCACTCCCTCAACACCTATTAGGTGCCCTAAATAGAGGATCTCCATGAATCCAAATTCACACTTTGCCTCCTTGGAAAAAAAGTGATTGTTCCTCCATAATGTTGGTTTCTCATCCACATGCCCAAAGTGTTCCCTCCACATCTTACTATAGATCAAAAGATCATCATAGAACACCAATAGGAACATGCTCAACTGTCTGTTGAAGATATGGTTCATACACGAATGGAAGGTAGTTGGCGCATTTGTAAACCCAAAGGGAATGACCACAAACTCATAGTGACCATAGTGACATCAAGATGTTTTTTTGTGTGGATGTCCTCCTCTCTCACGTTGATCTAGTGGTATCCTAATCGAAGATCAGTCTTCAAAAAATACATTGCTCCATGTAGGTCATCTATCAGCGCATCAATCCTTCATATCAGGTATCCGTTATTAATAGTCTTATTGTTTAGGGACCTGTATTCAATGCACATTCTCCACGTGCCATATTTATTCTTCACCAATAATACTGAATAAGCAAATGGACTAGAGCTAAGCCAGATGTATCCCATCTCCATCAGCTCCTATATGGCCTCTTTTATCTCATCCTTGAACTTATTTGGGTGTATGTATGGTGTAGTAATCACTAGCTTGGCCCCTTCCTCTAACTCATTGGCATGTTTGAATCCTCGGTTTGGTGTTCTTCCTGCTAGTAGTGGCCCGAATACCTTATCATGCTTACTCAATAACTCTTGTATGTTCACATGGTAATGATGACGATCCTGGGATGGCTTCTGCATTGTGACCAAACACTCTATTGTGCATGCCACATCTATATGTATAAAGAGATCTTCCATGAATCTATTGGATACAAAATTGGGTGCTCCTGATGACATACCCCTTAGGATAAACCACTGACCCATAGTGTCTATGAATTCCATCCTCATCTCCTGATAATTCATTTTGAAGTCTCCAAGGGAATATAACCATTGTGTTCCCAATACCACATTGGTGTTTGCTAGTTCCACCACATAAAAATCATTAGTCAACATGTAGTTTCTCAACATCACATCCAACCCTCTAATCCTCCGGGTACAGTTCATGTTGTACCCATCTACCACTACTACTTCAAAACCCTCAAATTCCCCTATGCGAATTTGTCTCTCAGTAACCAATGTTGCATCTATGAAATTATGGGTGGCCCCTCCATCAATCAACATTATAACTCTTTTTCCCTGCATAATTCCCCTGATTCGGAAGGTATAGTACCTGGGGAATCCTAAAAATGTAGCTATGGTCACCTTATTGACCCCTTATTGTAATGGTGCATGTTCTGGAATTTCAAGGTGTGGTGCCTCACCATTGTTCTCACCCTCATCTGAACTATTCTGGTTCTCCTCTTCACCTTCATCACCTTCATCATATATTACTTCAATATAATGGACCTTTCCCTTTCCCATACATTGGTAACCTAGTTCCAATGGATCCTTGCAACTAAATCATATTTTCTTTCTTCTAAGCTCTGTCTGTGTGTCTTCATCCAACTTGTCTTTCCCTGTCCATGTCTGTTGTGGAAAAAATTTCTCTTGCCCCTTATGAGGAATGGAGGTCTTTACTAGGGCCTTTATGACCGATGTGTTTTCCATATCCTGAGTTTTATTGATGGCTTCCTGTAATGTGGGTGGCCTAAAAGCCTTAACCCAACCCTTCAAGGGTTCAGTTAGCCCCTCTGTAAATAGCATCACTAACCTTTTTTATGAGATATCAATTACCTTGACAACCAACCTCTGAAACTCTGTGATAAATTCCTCTGATGTACCTACCTGTCTCAACTAGGCCAACTCCCTGAAATGAATTTCAAGATCCTTCCTTTCAAACCTATCCATCACCCTATAGGTCAATTATGTTGGACAACTGAGACAGGGGGGGGTTGTGAATCAGTTGTTACCATGCTTAAACAATTATGCTTATTTTAAACTCTTTACAGAGCACTCAATGAAAATCACAATAAATGCAGGGAAGTAAGCAATAGAACATTCAACATCATTCACACATGTGAAATATACAGAGACATATATTTCCTGAGGAAACCCATAAAGGGTAAAAACCTCTTCTTCTTGGTATGATAAGTAATCTTTGCATTCTGTACATTATCATACATATGAGTTCCAACTCATTGTGAGGCTACAACCTCTGTTTTGCAAGCTGCAACTTGTTGAGAGCACCAACTCTTTGTTTTCTCTAGCACCTACTAGAAGGAAGCACCAACTCCCTAGTTTCTCTAGCACCCACTAGAAGGAAGTACCAACTCCCTGGTTTCTCTAGCACCCACTAGAAGAAAGCACCAACTCTCTGGTTTCTCTAGCACTCACTAGAAGGAAGCACCAACTCCCTGGTTTCTCTAGTACCCACTAGAAGGAAGCAACAATTCCCTTAGTGTTCCAACACCAACTGGATGGAAGCACCAAATTCCAGTCACACAGGCACCAACCTGTAAAACAGAGAACAACAGTTCTCCCTTGCACCACCCTGCCACCCTGGTTTCTCTGGCTACAACCAGATGGAAGCTAAATTTCCCTGTGTTCAAGCACCCACTTGAACCTATGAGGACAACAGTCCTCCCTAGCACCTCTCAACCACCCTGAAATATAAATATTTTCTACTAAAAATTATTACAGTGATTCAATAGTTGTCATTGGCTTACCAGGCTTATCATTGTTTTGCTATGTTTGCCTACTCTATCTGCCTCATTGTCTTCCTGCACACATGCCTTGCACTTTCTGTTCTTCTTCCTTTTATGCTCTGTGCACCATGTCCATTCAATGCACCATTCCTCTTCTGTGTATTTCAACTGTTGTACACTGCCTTCTTCTACACGCCTAAATCACTCTTAACAGCCGCCAATCTCTTCTATGTTCTGTGTTTTATTCTTTGTGCACCTTCTTCATCCTCCATGCACAGTTCCTCTACATGCTCTTCACCGTTCCATGGTTCTGCTCATCAGGTTGTTCACTTCCACTCCACTTTTTCTCTGCTTCGCTCAATGAAGCCTAAAAAAAAAACTGCATCTCGCTTTTATCTATTCATCATCTGTTACTCATCTCTGAGTTTTATCTCACTCTACACATACTATTGGTCTCACACTACGCATACTGTAATTTTCCCTTCTTTACAATTCAACTCATTTTTCATTAAAAACAACTAACCACACATAGTCATTGTGTGTTTCTTTTATGCACTACAACCCCTTCAGTTACCCCTCAAATCCCTAGAACAATGCTTCAGCAACTGAAACGCCAACCGTCCAAGAACCATGATTCGGTTCTGATAGCTGAATTGTAACTGAACAATTAATCATGAAGAGCAACAGTATCCCTTCAATCAGATTTCCAAGTATCCAACATCGATGGATTACAAGCATAGGGTCTCGTGTTGATTTCTCCATTTCGCATTTCAGCATTTCGACATTCCTCTAGTGAAGAGTTTCGACACTCCGACTCCCTGTATCCAAAACCTACACCAAAAGGTGTTTTTCACATTTCAGAATTTCGCGATTTCGCATGTCACGAATTCCTATTGCGAGGCATCTAGAATCTCCAAGTCGCAATCTATGAAAAGGAGTTTAGTTGTTAGCACCTTCCTCCATCTTTCGCAGATGTGACCACTGGTTGTGACCACAGCCTTATTTGAAACTGCATTTCGCAATTTCGCGTTTCGTGAATTTGTTGCGAGTCACTCTGACTCTTCCAACTCCCGATCATGAAATGGAGCCTTGCAACTTGCAATCTCCTTCCTTCACATGCGAATAGTTGTGACCAAGAATTTATCCATAAAGTGCTTTTGCGATTTCAGATTTTGGCATTCTTGTGGAGAAGTATCTCAACACTCCAAGTCACAAACCCTGAAATGATCGGCATTTCGCATTTCGCAACTTCGGGGCTCCTGTGATGAAGATTCTCGACTCTTGAATCCTCCAACTCTTGGTATCTGAAACTCAAAAATGGAGTCAGATCAAATATCTTATCGTGATTTCAAAACTTCACAGGCCTTCGTCATGTCTGTTTCAAGATTTTGGGGTTTCACATTTCGCAACTTCAGGACTCCTATGATGAAGAGTCTCGACTCTTGACTCCTCCAACTCCTGATATTCGAAACTCCGAAATGGAGTCAGATCAAAGATCTTATCATGATTTTAAAACTTCACGGGCCTTCGTCGTGTCTGTTTCAAGATTTCGGGGTTTTTCATTTCGCAACAACGGGACTCCTGTGATGAAGAGTCTTGACTCTTGACTCCTCCAACTCCCAGTATCCGAAACTCCGAAATGGAGTCAGATCAACGGTTCGGTATTTCGTCGTTTTGCATTTCATGATTTTCTAATTCTTGTCGTGAGTTTCCTTAACACCTCCAACTCCCGGTATCCAAAACTCTGAAATGGAATTTATGCTTCTGATCTTTCCATGTCATCATCGCTGCTGATCTTCCTTGCCTTCCTGTTTTCCATTGTTGTCTCTCAACTGTAAACCTGCCAACGTCGCTACTATTCTTTTATATAACCATACCTTTGTCGTTGTTTTTCTTTCCATCAATAACTGTAAGAATTCTATCGTTGTTGTTAATCTTGCCTATAGACATGCCATCGTAGTTGTTGTTGTTCTTTCAATCAATGACAAGAACTCCCTTCTTGTAAACATGCCAACAATATCCCCCTTTGGCACTGATGGAAACCCTGAATGGCTGCGCTAATCTGTTTGGACCTCCAACTGTAGCATCCAGTCCGGACCAATCCTTTTCTCCCCCTTTGACATCAATGTCAAAGAAAACATGCTCCCCCTGAGTTGTTGCAGTATTTTTAGGAGGTATCAGATATTAAACCAACACAAACTTTCCCTAACAAGATGGACTCTCTTATTTGAGGCCTGTAGAATATTTGTATCTAAACCAAAGTCTTCTCCTTCTGATTCTTGGACCTGTTCATCTTCAGCTTCTACTGCATCCTCTGTAGAATACTCAAAATTGCTCACCTCTCTTACTGGGACTCCTTCATCAAAATTTTCATGTCATAACTGGATGACTCCCCCTATCACTGTTATCTCTCTACTTCTGACTATTTTCCCCCTTTGTTCCTAGAAGGTTAGCTTTCCTTGACAAGGTCTTCCTTCTTGTTATCTCTACAGGATGTCATGTATATCATTTTGTAAAACAAAATGATGTTGTTGAAGATGTTTTTGTCCTACTGACACACTGCGTAATTGTAACTCATACTTTTCAAACAACCCTTGGATCTCCCCATTGATTCTCATTGATATCTATTACTGCAATTTCATTTTTCTTCCATGATGCATACAATCCAAGGCTTTTATGACCATACACAATCATAAGAAAAAATTGTTACAACCACTCTCATACCTTCTTTTATTTTTCACAGATGAAGGACCTATATCAGGTTTCTTAGGAGTACTGATTTCTTCCTTGTTGTATCCAATACCAGATTTKTCATTTGGTGATCTCTGACTATCCAAGAGCTTATCCAGGGTCATGGAGTTGTTTAAGAACTTGCTTTGGGTGTTTGACTTCTCAACCTTCAAAACTTCAGCTTCCATCTTATGACATGATTAGTCTTCTACTTCTTCCATGGGATATATGCTAACTGAACATTCTTTTATTGTATCTGTGTCTTCTTCTTTACTTGCAGGGGAGGATTCAATATCAACATCATTAATTGTCCTTATGCCTTTATTCACCACTTGTCCTGAATTTACATTTACCTTACACTCTTTGGACGTGGGCACCTCTTCACTTCCTCTGTCACACTTTTGACTTGTACTGAGCAAATTATGTTTCAGACCATCCATAAGAAGAACATACTGGGCATCTCCTTTGTCATTACTCAAACTCACCATCCCTCTATCCTTCATTTTACCCGGTTCATCATTTTCAAGGATCACATTTCCTATTTTGCTTTTACTTATGGACAGAAGCTTATCCTTGTCTCCAGTCATGTGTTTGGAACATCCACTATCTATATTCCCGGAGGCCTTTTGTTTTTGAGTTGATAGTGCTAGACCACATTTTTCACTATCTTTCCTTTTCCATGTGTTGGCCTTTCTATCTAAGAACATTATCGTTGGATCTGCTTTGTAATTATTCAGATGGTAGTTTGCATCTTTGTGGCCAAAGTTGTGACAGTTATAGCATTCAATCTCATTGTTCAATAGGTCAAAGTTATTGTTGCAGCGTTGTCTACTCATTGACAGTTTATTATTTCTTGACCTCCTCAGTTGCATGTCTCTAGACTTAATTTGGAAATTTACAATCTGTGATGGTTTGTTACTTGGCTGTATCATTCTTTGATGTGGCAGATATCTATACCTTGAATGTCTTGCTTTCTCATATCTAAATTTTAAAGAACAGTTTACAACTTTGTGACCAAAGTTAGAACAGAAAAAACAATATCCATAGAAAAATCCTTGGTACCTGTAAAATGGTTGTCTTCTTTGAGAAGGTCGATTTCTTCCATGCTGATAATTTCCTTGAGCAGGGAGTGCATTATTTCTTTTTTCTACAGATTCAGTCCTGGAACCTTTTTCTTTACTCCTCCTAGGTAGTTGATTGTCTTCCTTTGTTTCTGCAGGTTTGTTGTTGTCATTGGTTGTAGATTTGACAAACTTGATGGGTTCATTGTTTCTTGGTTGACCACTACTTGATCCCTCTTCATAACCCAAACCAGTTTTCAACTTTGGATTCCTTTGTTGATTTAGAATGGTGGCTAATCCTTTTGAGGCTTTGATACTTGACAGATTCTGATGATACAAGGCTTGAAACTTCTTCAACTCTTTCCTTTTTTTCACTACTTCTTCTTCCAAGGCTTCAGATCTTGCCTTCTTTTCTGATAACTTTTGTTTCAGAATGTCCTCTATTTTCTTTGCCTCTTCTAATTCCACTTTTAGCAGGGCAAAGTCTTCATCAGGTTTTTTAGTGCCTTTCTTGAACTGTATCAGCAATTGTTTTTTCTTTCTCTTCTTAAGTCTGAGTCTATCAATATCTTCCAAAGTGTTGATCATCTCTCTTTCCAAGTCAACCATAGATTCTTCATCATTATCATCATTTTCTGTGCTTTTATTATCATAATCCTCTTTGGCCATAAGCATGAATTCATTTACCTTATCTTCACAGGAAGAGTCACTATCGGTGTCTTCTGAGAAGTCATCATTGTTTACACATAAACTTTTCTTTCTATCAAATCTTTTGGATTTGTACTTCTCTTCACCTTCAGAGATTTGGTCCTTCTTCTTGTGTGGACATTTATTTGCAAAGTGACCTATCTTACCACAGTTAAAACATTTGAGGGGAAGCTTGCCTTGATAATTTCCTGATCCTTTCTTTAACCTTCTCACAAATTTTTCCTCAATATCATCTAAATCTAAATTAGTATCCTTGTCTGCTTTAAAAGATGCTTCTCTAGTAATCGATTTATCTTTGTTGATTCTCATTTCATATGCAGTTAAAGTTCCTAGGAGTTGATCAATGGACAGAGTTTTAAGATCGTTTAGTTCTTCTATTGTAGAGACTTTTGGATTAAATTTATCAAGAAAAGATCTTAAAATCTTCTGAACTAAAATTGATTCTTCAAACTTCTCACCAAGACCCTTCATGGAATTCACAAGTTCTTCAACTCTTAAAAAATACTTGCTAACTGTTTCATCTTCATTCATCTTTATTTGTTCAAACTTCAACCTAAATGTTTGAAGTTTGGCATCTTTTACTTTCTCATTTC
>ML789963.1:108896-121471 GCA_009831015.1 Picea engelmannii
ATTCATTCCCTTAGCATTAAATCTAAATTCTAATTTATCATCCTTGGAAGCTAGCACAACAGGTTTTATGTATCCAGTCTCTACTACATCCCAAACATCAACACCTAAGGACATTAGGTATGTTCTCATTCTAACCTTACAAAAGGCAGAATTTGTTCCATTAAACAGAGGAGGCTTACTGGTTGAAGTCCCTTCATGACTTGTCATGTTTAAGCTTACAGATCTACCTTTAAATAAAAGGAACCCACTCTGATACCAATTGTTGGACAACTGAGAGGGGGGGGTGAATCAGTTGTTACCGTGCTTAAACAATTATGCTTATTTTAAACTCTTTACAGAGCACTCAATCACAATCACAATAAATGAAGGGAAGTAAGCAATAGAACATTTAACATCATTCACACATATGAAATATACAGAGACAGATATTTCCTGAGGAAACCCAAAAAGGGTAAAAACCTCTTCTTCTTGGTATGATAAGTAATCTTTACATTTTGTACATTATCATACATATGAGCTCCAACTCATTGTGAGGCTACAACCTCTGTTTTTCAAGATGCAACTTGCTAAGAGCACCAACTCTCTATTTTCTCTAGCACCTACTAGAAGGAAGAACCAACTCCCTGGTTTCTCTAGCACCCACTAGAAGGAAGCACCAACTCCCTGGTTTCTCTAGCACCCACTAGAAGGAAGCAACAACTCCCTAAGTGTTCCAGCACCAACTGGATGGAAGCACCAACTTCCTGTGACACATGCACCAACCTGTAAAACAGAGAACAACAGTTCCCCCTTGCACCACCCTGCCACCCTGATTTCTCTGGATGCAATCAGATGGAAGATACAAATCCTTCTATTCAAGCACCCGCTTGAACCTTTGAGGACAACAGTCCTCCCTAGCACCTCTTGACCACCCTGAAATGTGAATATTTTCTACTGAAACTTATTACAATGATTCAATAGTTGTCATTGGCTTACCAAGCTTATCATTATTCTACTATGTTGGCCTACTCTGTCTACCTCACTATCTTCCTGCACACATGCCTTGCACTTTCTGTTCTTCTTCCTTTTATGCTCTGTGCGCCATGTCCATTCAATGCACCATTCCTCTTCTATTTATTTTAGTTGTTGCACACTGCCTCCTTCTACACGCCTGAATCACTCTCAACAGTTGCCAATCTCTTCTCTGTTCTATGTGTTATTCTCTGTGCACCTTCTTCGTCCTCCATGCACAGTTCCTCTGCATGCTCTTCACCGTGCCACGGTTCTACTCATCGGGTTGTTCACTTCCACTCCACTTTTTCTCTGCTTCGCTCGCTCAAGCCTCAAAAAGAAAAATGCATCTCGCTTTTGTCTATTCCTCATCTATTACTCATCTCTGAGTTTTATCTCACTCTGTGCATACTGTTGGTCTAACACTGCACATACTGTAATTTCCCTTCTTTACAATTCAACTCATTTTTCATTCAAAACAACCAACCACACACAGTCAATGTGTGTTTCTTTTATGCACTACAACCCCTTCAGTTACCCCTCAAATCCCTATAACAACGCTTCAGCAACTGAAACGCGAACCGCCCAAGAACCATGATTCAGTTCTGATAACTAAATCATAACTAAACAATTAATCATGAAGAGAAACAGTAGCCCTTCGATCAGATTTCCAAGTATCCAACACTATTAGATTACAAGCATAGGGTCTCACGTTGATTTCTCCATTTCACATTTCGACATTTCGGCATTTTTGCATTCCTCTGGTGAAGAGTTTCGACATTCCAACTCCCAGTATCTGAAACCTACACCAAAAGGTGTTTTTCGCATTTCGGCATTTCACGATTTCACATGTCACGAATTCCTTTTGCGAGGAATCTCGACTCTCCAAGTTGTGATCTCCAAAATGGAGTTTAGTTGTTAGCTCCTTCCTCCATATTTTGTAGATGTGACCACTGGCTGTGACCACAGCCTTATTTGAAACTACATTTCACAATTTTGCGTTTCGCGAATTTGTTGCGAGTCACTCTGACTCTTCCAACTCTCGATCACAAAATGGAGCCTTGCAACTTGCAAGCTCCTTCCTTCACATGCCCACAATTGTGACCAAGCATTTATCCATAAAGTTCTTTCGCGATTTCACATTTAAGCATTCCTACATTTCGACATTCCTGTGGAGAAGTATCTCGACACTCCAAGTCACAAACCTCGAAATGATCGGCGTTTTGCATTTCACAACTTTGAGACTCCTTTGATGAAGAGTCTCAACTCTTGACTCCTCCAACTCCCAGTATCCGAAAATCCAAAATGGATTCTGATCAAAGATCTTATCGTGATTTTGAAACTTCACAGGCCTTCGTCGTGTTTGTTTCGGGATTTTGGGGTTTTGCATTTCACAACTTCGGGACTCATGTGATGAAGAGTCTCGACTCTTGACTCCTCCAACTCCCGGTATCTGAAACTCTGAAATGGAGTCATATCAAAGATCTTATTGTAATTTTGAAACTTCACGGGCCTTCGTTGTGTCTGTTTCGGGATTTCGAGGTTTCACATTTCGCAACTTCAGGACTCCTGTGATGAAGAGTCTCGACTCTTGACTCCTCCAAATCCCAGTATCCAAAACTCCGAAATGGAGTCAGATCAATGGTCCAGTATTTTGTCGTTTCGCATTTCACGATTTTCTCATTCTTGTTGTGAGTTTCCTTGACACCTCCAACTCCTGGTATCTGAAACTCTGAAATGGAGTTTATGCTTATGATCTTTCCATGCCATCATCGTTGTTGATATTCCTTGCCTGCCTATTTTCCATTGTTGTCTACCAACTGTAAACCTGCCAACGTTCCTACTATTCTTTCCTGTAACCATACCTTCGTCTTTGTTGTTATTGCCATCAATAATTGTAAGCATGCTATTGTTGCTACTATTCTTGCCTGTAGACATTCCATCATTCCTGTTGTTCTTTCCATCAATGACAAGCACACTCTTCTTGTAAACATGCCAACAAATTCTACATGTGATGTATTGTTATCATGTCCAAGAGTGGTCAACCCATGATGCCACCATTCATGAGCCTCCCCATACAAATGTAAGATGAAGATATTGATTGCCTCTACCTCATTCATTGGGTTGAACTGGAGGTAAGTGTCCATATTTTTCACCCAAGCACTAGCTGAACTCTTAGTTGATCCATAGAAAGAGGGAATAGTTAACATGCCCACCCTACACATAAGATCATAGTTTTGTTGGCACTACACTTCTTTGTTCCATTCCCTTGGTTTGTTTATGATTTATAACTGATTTAATGAGCCATCCACAGTTTCACAGTCTTAATTAGTTCATACTTAGACATGCATGGCTTAATATTTGAGACAATCATATGACTACTAGCAAGATCAACCAGGTAACCATCAAAGAAACTATATTTAGCATTGTAATAGTCTTGGAAAAACAATGCTTCCTGGAAACCTTCTAGTGTGGCTAGGTACTCTTTGTAACCTTTAAGGGGATCACTATCCTAGTCCTATTGTTATGTAACTTATGTTTGTTTCTCCTTAAGAAATTGCGATAATGATGGCCTTGGTATTTTACTGCTACATGTCGGTGAGCCACTCTATATTGGAATATGAGTATTGTATTCTCCCTATAGGCCCTACTACTTTGTTGACTACCCTCTGTCTGATTCCCATTGTATCCTCCTTGGATTTGAATGACTTGTGCCAGGCATTGTGTTGTTTGTTTTTGTCTATAATTCATGTGTAGTTGTTCTACAACTATAGATTCTAATAATTGTTGGACTTTGTCTTCACCCTGGTTTCCCATGCTTCCTTCTGGTTCTGATTCCGATGGGATTTCTTCTAACTTCCTCTCTAGTGATTTGTTATAGGGTTTTCCTCCACCCCGCTTCTTCCTAGAATTTACAGGCTAGCAGAATCACCATTGTATGCACACAATCTGATTTCCTTCCCACTATTTCCCCTCACTGTAAATCGTGCATCTTTTTCCGGAAAAAAAACTTGAAAACTGTCAAAATTAAAATGATGATAACTTTAGTTCCAGGACTCCGTTTCAGATAATTGTTTTTTTGAAATTGGGTATTTTTCCAAGAGGAATTTAATTACCCAATTTGTTTTGGAAAAATTTTCTCATAAATGTTCATATCTAAGCCTAAGTGAGTCGCCCCCTTTTTCTTCCAAACAAATTCTGCATTTTTGGGGGGGGCTACAGAACGTTTTCTGATGCAATCATGAGCTGAAAAGATCACCAACTCTGATACCACTATAATATCTTTGACCTAAATTATTAATTCTTCCTATGTAAAAATGATATGAAACCCTTACAATAATTTTCTCAATGAGGAATATTATCAAACACATGGCAAGAACACATAAATAGAGCATAATAACATGACATCTTATTATGAATGGGAACAACAATACAAACATATTTAGTGGCTGTAAAAACAACTGCAGAGCAAGACTAGGAATATAAATTATTGGTTGCTAGGAAGATACACAATCTGCTACAAAACACACAAGGAAACTTTCTATAATTCCAACATAGAAACCGAGGCTCTCCAAGCCTCCCACTGCTCTTCTCTAGTATACTTCAATATATTTAGAAGATACCACAAGACAAAGTCTCCAAATGAACTCTCCTTTGTCTAGCTAGGGTGGGTATTGCACCACTGAAACTAAACTTGCACTAGAAAGGTTTTTCCCAAAACCCTAACAAAAATGTTGGTTGCAAGAGCACTCAATACATATAAAATCATAATGCCCAAAGAGATAGGCTCTCCTTCTATTTATTCTTCTTCTCTGATTCTTCTAGATCTTACTTCTTGACCAAATCAAACCCTCACTTGATTAAAATATAATTATTTATTTTATTTAATATCTATTTAGGGTTTGATACTTTGACTCCCCTTTTTCATTGTTGACTATAGCCTACGTGAGTCATGTAGGCTAATGAGTCTTCAATTGGAGGGGGAGATTACAGTCCTCCCTTTCTGAAATTGCTTGTCCTCAAGAAATTTTATATGAGGGTACTATAAAATCTGTTCACCTTTCCATGTAGAATATTCTGCAGGAAACCCCTTCCATATGACATATACTCTCGACTAACTCTTCTTCTCACTCTTCATTCCCATACATCCACAATACTTTTGGTTGCCAAAAGAAAATGTCCTTCCTCATCTACCAAAGGAATATATGTCAAATAAGTGACCTATTGGCCCAAATCCTCTTTTAGGAATGACACATGGAATGTGTTGTGGTTTTTTCTTCCCTCTAGTAGCTCCAACTCATATGCCACCTCTCCAAATCTCTTGATCACTATGTAGGGTATGTAAAAATGAGGTTTCAACTTCTTTGCACCACTCTTCTTTAGTGAATACTGTTGATAAGAATGTATCCTAAGAAATACTAGGTCCCCAAACTCAAAACTATGCTCCACCCGATGTCTATCTGCAGACATGATCCAAGTGGATATTGGTGGCCACCCACTTACTCCTACTGACTCCTTTTGATAGTTTTAGTTTAACACATTCTTCTGTAATTATTTGTAATTGTGGGTTCTACACTTTCAAGATTGTTTTAAGCCCTACAAGGCTTCCAGGTGGAGATCGGTGGTCGCCCACCTAATACAACTGGCTTATTTTGGAAGTTTTCATGTCACTACATCTTTATGTACTTCTAGGGCCATTTTGGGTCCCTAAACAATGTTTGTTTGGCTTGCCACAATCAAACTATAGATGGAGTTATAGTTTGATGACTTGATGTGTAGTTCTCGAAAATGCCTTTCCAATGGGATATCACGCACCTAAAACAGAGGTTGTATGCAAAAGTTACGACCTCAGGAAGTTAAGGGACCAACTTAACCATCGAGCCCCACATAACTTTTGGCATTTCATCTCCTAGGGTTAGGTTTTTGAATGTCCACGACTTTAGAATTCATGAGTAATGTTAAAAATTCCTATGGAGCCTCATTGTAATCATTTTTCTCATATGGATGTGCGTAGCATCCCCATCTCTTCTTAGAGATAGCTACCATCATTCGAGCAAGTTGTTTTCAGTTCTGCAGTTTTACAGTTTCAACCTATTGTATTTATTAAATAGAGTTTATTGTTCACTGGATATATTTTTTTGTTCTCCGTATCTATGTGTTATTGTATTCAGTCTGTTATTTATTTCATTCCGCTCATAAATCTAGATCAGTGGTATCAGAGTGGTCTGCTCTTCATTTATTTTTCTTCGTGCATGTCCATGACAAGGTTTAGGTACAAGAAGTTGGGACTCGAACCAGAGAATCCTTTACAAGATCAGTCGTGCCAAGCCCGAAAAAACTCATGGGGTATGAGAAGAAAGATGATGGAGTAGGAGATCCTTTTAAATTGTTGATCAAGGAATCCCTTGCACGACAAAGGAATGAAATGATGGAAAACTTTGCAAAGATCCTTCGGCGGCTGCCCATAGGAGACATGTCTTCATAAAGTGGCCATGCAACCCCCTTAAAGGTATAACTAAATTTTGATATTCCATTATTTGAAGGATTGATAGATGTAGATATTGTAGATAAATAGTTGAATCTGCTCGAAGGGTATTTTTTGGTCCACAATTTTTCCGATAGGGAAAATATTAATTTTGCACTCCTCAAGTTTGTCCCCCATGTTAAGTATTGATGAGATACTTACTCTAAGAAAAGGTCCATAGAGGAATTTACAATATTCGTGGCCACCCCCACATGGGATTCCTTCAAGGATGCCATTAAAGAACAGTACTACCCTGTCGGATGCGATGAGAACCAGTACACAAGATGGACCACCCTAGGTCAGGAAAGGGACCTGACAGTACCATATTTCACTAATATTTTTCATACCCTGTGCACCAAATTGGGTATCAAAGACTCTGAATGACATTTGGTGCTCAAATACTGTGGTTTTTTTCATAATACATTAAAACAAAAATGGATTTTCTGGACATCGCATCATTGGGTACGGCTTATAGATATGTTGTCAAGATCGAGAAAAAAATTAAGCAGAAGAGGAAGGAGTTTGGATATGAAAAATCCTCACAACTGAAGTAGGGCAAAGGCACCCCCAACCCTAAAAATAAGGGACAAAGAAAATATGGCCACTCTTAGGACAACCAATACAAGCCACAACACAAGAAGGTTAATGAGAAGTAGAAGAAGGACACAGGAAAGTGGTGTGAATACCATAAAATCCCTTGGCACAACACCAAAGAATTTTTCTCCAAGTAGTCACTTGTGGCCGAGCTGAAATATTCTGAGTCAGAAGCATATTCTGACTTCAAATCAAATCCAAAAGGAGGGAAGCGAATTATCGATGTCAAACCCAATGCCACTGTCATTACCACAAAAGTCCATCCAAGTGAACCAGAAGAACCAGAGGAAGGGGAACACCTATTTCAGTCATAGATGTGGGTAAATGGGGCTTCGCTTCATTTCATTTTCAATAGAGGAAGTCAAAAGAACCTGATATTAGCAGAGTTTTTTAAGCAGTTGGACCTACCAATGACACCCCACCCACAACCCTACACCATTAGTTGTCTTTGCCAAGGAAGAGATATTTGTGTCAGCCAACAGTGTCTTCTGCCCTACGACATCAAGCCCTTCAAAGATGAGGTATTATGTGATATTACTCCCCTTGAATTTTCTGATGTTCTTTTAGGAAAACCTTATTTTTGGAAGTGACATGTTGTGTATGATTCTATAACTTGCAGTGTTACTATTACTTTGGGTAGAAAATTGTACATGATACAAGAGGTAGCATTGCCTACCGTTATTTCTTTAATATCTTCTAAGCAATGCAGTAAGGTCATTTCACACACTAGGAAGTTTGTCTTTTTTGTGATCCATGCTCACAGTAAGAAGAAGGTTGATGCCACATCCATGACCCCTACACAAATCCTCTCTTTGCAAAATAAGCAAGTAGAAAAAATCATGGAAGAGTACAAATACATCTTCTCCTCACCCACTAGGGTACGAATGCACTGCCAAGTCAAGAAACCAATTGATCTAACCCCTTGTGCACCTCTTCCTAATGGACCAGTTTATCATTACTCTCTGATGGAAAATGACAAAATCAAGCGTCATATCCAAGAGCTGCTTCAAAAGGGGCACATCAGACCCAACTCCTCCCCTTGTGAAATCCCAATTGTACTAGTGCAGAAGAAATATGGGACCTAGAAGCTCTACATTGATTACAGAGAATTAAACAAAACCATAATCAGGAACCGGTACCCAATTCCCCGAATTGATGACCTTCTTGACCAACTCAATGGGGCCACGTTCTTCAGCAAGATTGACCTAAATTTTGGCTACCACCAAGTTCCCATCGGACCAACTGATGTATGGAAGACAACTTTCAAATCTAAAGAATATCTCTTTGAATGGATAGTCATTCCCTTTGGCCTAAAAAATTTTCCAACAACTTTCATGAGCTTGATGGATGATGTATTAAGACCCTTCACCAACTCTTTTTTGGTGGTATATCTAGAAGACATCCTTGTCTTAAACAGAACTTGGGAGGAGAACATGCAACATATTCAATAGGTTTTGAGCACTCTCTGACAGCACAAGCTATAAGCCAACTTGGAAAAATTCTCCTTTGGTATGAACATGGTCCAATAATTGGGCTACATTGTTGATGAACATGGGGTACACATGGATCCAACTAAGATCCAAGTCATCCATGTCTGGATATCCCCGACCACACTAACCAAGCTTTCGATCTTCTTGGGACTTGCCAACTTCTATCGATGGTTCATGTTGGGATTGTCCCATATTGCATGGGCCTTCATCTAAGCTACCAAGGGAGGTGGAAAGGAAAATTTTGCGTGGGGGAAGTCACAACAACGAGAATTTGATTATCTAAAGAATTGCTTGTGCTCAGCTCTACTGATCTTCTTACCTAATATACAACAATCGTTCGAGATTGAGACTGATGCATCTGACTATGTTGTAGGTGCATTTCTCACTCAACATGGTCATCTAGTAGCATACCATAGTGAAACACTCTCAAATACTGTCTGGAATTACCCCACCTATGACAAGGAAATGTACTCCATTGTATAAGCCTGTTGTCAATGGAAACATTACATTTTGGGAAAGAATTCAATCATCCACACTAATCACAATCCTTTGTAGTTCATACAAACACAAGGGAAGTTCCAGAACGACCGCCATCATAAGTGGTCAACATACTTGCAGCAGTTCCATATCAACATCAAGTATGAGACAAGGAGCACAAATCGTGTTGTTGACTACCTTAGTCAACCTCTCGTGGTTGCACTCACCACCATGCTCCATTATTGTGGGCATGAGGCATCTGAGTGGCCCCAACTTTATCAACAAGATCCTGACTCAAGAGAGTGTGCAAAGCTTATTTGGGAGGCTCACTACCATTGGATGGAAGGACATTTTGGTGTGGAGAAAACTATGGTTGTTCTACAAAAACATTTTTATTGGCCAAAAATTTGACAGGACATTAGCAAGTATATCATATCTTACACTACATGTGCCATTTCCAAGCCATCCATCAAGAAGAAAGGATTATACACCCCTCTTCCTAATCCCGGGAGGAATCCATCTTGATGGATTACATGTTTGGCCTTTCATCCACCAAGAAAGGAAATGATTTCATATTTGTGGTAGTTGATTGGTTTTCAAAGATGGTCATTCTTAGCCTACAAGAAGAGCATCACCATGGCAGATACTGCCAAGATATTCTTCTAACAAGTGTGGGTCCATTTTGGGATACCATAGACAATCATCTCTGATTGGGACAGTCAATTGCTCATCACATTTTGGTCGAGTCTCTGGTCACTATTGGACACCAAGCTCACTAAATCCACCCTCAAATCGATGGCCAGACAGAGGTCATCAATCGGATGATTGTGCACATCCTGCACATGTATAACTCTAAGTATCCATGTACATGGGATGAGAGTCTTCCCTATGTTCATCACATCTACAACAGGGCTCTCCATAGCTCCACCGACCATAGCCCATTTTAGGTGGGCTTGGGATTCCAACCCTTGGGACCCTTCGATGTTGCACTACCTCTTGCAACCACATAGACATAATCATCCCATTTTCAGTCTGAGGCCGACAAAGCCACCATATTCATTGAGAAGATTCAACACATTCGCCAATAGGTCTATGGGATTTTTCAAAAAGCCAATGTTAAGTACAAGCACTGCCATGATCAACACTGGGTACTGCACAAGTTTCAGGTGGGAGACAAGGTCTAGTTAGATTTGCATAAATAACTCCTTACATGGCCCCATAGGAAGCTCTGTCCACTTCACTATGGGCCTTAGAATATCATTTTGAGCTCAACACTCCCCCCTTCCTTGGCTTACACCTAGTGTCTAATGTGGACCTCCTCCGGCCATATTTTCCACCATTATTGAACACCTAAGAGATCGTGGAACATTTGAAACAAACATATATCAACCCTAACTACATCGAACAAGCATCCACTAATCATATAGTGGACACACAGGTCAAGGGCACCCTCCAGCAAAGGATCTAGCTTTATCGGGTTGTCAAGGCAAGGCAACTACTACACCACGAAAAATGGCTTACCTAGGGCCAAATTCAGCAGAAATTTTCTCACCTGATGGGGGCACTCAACACAATGGAGAACATTTCTTCTTAAGGGGGGAGGAGTGATCTAGGTGGATATTGGTGGCCACCCACCTATTCTAACTCGCTCCTTTTGACAGTTTTAGTTCAACAGGTTCTTATGTAATTCTTTTTAATTGTGGGTTCAACACTTTCAGGGATGTCAAAATCCCTACACAACTAATAGGTGGATATTAGTGGCTTCCCACATAATCCAACTAGATTATTTTGGAATTTTTCATGTCAATACATCTTTTTGTACTTCCAGGGCCGTTTTGGGGCCCTAAACAATCTTTTTTTGGCTTGTCATAATCAAACTATAGATAGATTAAAATTTTGATGGCATAATGTGTATTTATCGAAAATACCTTTCCAACGGGCCATCACACACCTAAAACAGAGGTCGTATGCAAAAGTTACGACCCAGGGAAGTTGAGGTACCAACTTACCCTTCAGGGCCCACATAACTTTTGGTGTTTCGTCTCCTACGGTTAGTTTTTTTGATGTATAGGGCTTTGGCATTCATGAGTAATGTTAAAAATGCCTCTAGAACCTCATTGTAATCATTCTTCTCAGATGAATGCGTGTAGTAGCCACATCTCTTCTCAGAGATTGCTACCACCATTCAAGCAATTTGATTTTAGTTCTGCATTTTTATAGTTTCAACCTATTTTATTTATTCAATAGAAGTTATTGTTCACTGGATATATTTTTTTGTTCTCCGTATCTCTGTGTTATTGTATTTAGTCTGTTATTTATTTCATTCTTCTCATAAATCCAGATCAATACACCCTTTGTTGGTTCTAACAAACCTGCAAATTCTCCTCTAGGATCCTAAATATGTCCTAACTTTACTGCAACCAGTCTTTGTCCTTGGGAGCCTTTCTTTCTCCAAATGTCAAATCTACAAATGATGGGGCATTTTTATCGCACAGTTTGTAGCTAAGTCAAGAAGCTAGAAGATAGAGGCCAAAGTGGCGTAATAGGAACCTAGCCCACCCAATGTCACCTCAATGGGGAGGTTCTTTCTCTTCAGGGAGGTTAGGCCTAGGGGAGATGTCCCCGGTAACCTGGGGTTTTGAAGAGGCCAAGGTATAAAGGTATAATTAAAATTCCCTCCTCACAGGTTACCACCAAGAGCAGATAGTCCAACTAAACAACCAATAATGAAGTGTAGTCCCAAATGAGAACACCTGCCTGGAACAAAGAAAATAGCAAGACAATATATGCAGGCTATGATTCAATGGGTTAGTACTTCATATAACTATCTGATATCAATATATTATCAATTATGAGAATAGATATTGACGAGATCAATGTTCATTAATTCAACAATGGAAATAATATCAATTCATCAATAAATATTGAGATGATGTAGCAATCAATGTATTCAATCAATCCCTTACTCAATAAATTCTTTAAAACACCATTTAATTGCTTATCAATAGAAAATTTTGCGTCAATATGGAATAACCAAGGATGACTTCATCCTTATTAGGGTTAGTAGTTAGTTAGGGTTTCAAATTATAAGAGTTTTAAAAGTTTGTTTGACCACTATCACTTCAACTTTGGAGACATAAGATCAATGCCTAGGGGTAAATGGAGTCAAATTAAGAGAGGACGCAAAGGTTGAAGGGAGAAAGGATAAGGACTAGAGGGAAGGGTTCTGAAGTGTTGCAATGGCAGGGCTCCAGAAACAAAACCCTAGGGGAAAAAGGCTCACTCCGGTGTTACTTAAGCACAACCTCATGCTCTTTCCTCCTTCCTTAGGTTAAACTTGGAAAAACAGCTAGCATAAAAGATAAGTCAAGATAAGAGAATGAGGTGAGGGAGAGTGTTGCAAAGGCAAGGCCCTATCACCAAACCCTAGAAGCAAGACAGCCCTAGGTGTAGATAACCTAGGCCTGGGACGTCTCCTCTTTCTTGACAATTAAAAGGCA
>ML789963.1:146881-191251 GCA_009831015.1 Picea engelmannii
AATCTGGTGATCCTATGGATCAACATCGGATTGATTGTGATACAATAGTCTAGCCATAAGTATCCACCATGGTAACATGAAAGTAGGATCTTGACATAGGTGTTAACTTCCTGGTGCCTTCCAAAGTGTGGGATTTTCATTACATTCAAGAGGGTGGACTGCGCGAGGTTCATCGTCCATGACTGTGGGATTATTTTTTATTTCTTCCCTTCGTCCTGGTCAAGTATTTATACGAGGCAAGCATACTATGGTTCTTGCGGTCTCCTAGGTTGAATTTGTTGAACTTCGACGTTGCAATCTTGTCCTCCTGTGCTCGAACTACGTCTATCCCCTTTGGGAGGTACGCAGTAACCATGGTGTACTCAAAATCTCTTGGCACACTATCACGACTCACCACGTTGGCCAAAGGCGAGATGCAGTCAGGCAATATGGTCGGGACCAGCTTCGCATTTGCTAGGATATCTCTGTGCTTGGTTCTCTATTCTGTGATGACTTGGGATGGATTGGATCCACGAGTGGTCAAAAAAGAGGCTTTCACTCCTCTCATCGATGACACTTTAATACTTGCAAACATTACTTTCTCGACCATGAGATCGATGAGAACTTTTTCGATGATTTTCTCCGCAACACTGAGCTCATCCGACATACATGCTTAGATTGGATGAGTGTGCAAAACAATAGAACTGGTGTCAATATTACTAACCACAGCGCAGTAGCAATGATTTCTCTCTGATACAATTCACAAAAATGTTCCCAGTGCAACAGTCAATGGAATAAGTAGGAAACAATGTAACAGATCTCTCCAATGGGCAAGAAGCCTTCATTAATTCAGTTCTACCTGATCTGGCACAGTCCCAATGGTCTGATGGTGGGATTTTTGACCATAAATGTCATTCTAACCGTTCATGGCATCAGTCTAATGGTTATACTGTTCCCAACAACTATATTTCTTTTCCATGGTGAAGTGCCATGTGACGTTGTTCTGATATCCCGACGAAGTTCCAGTTTTGCAAATTTTCCTTTTGTGAAGTTCCCTCTGGAACCTTCTGTAACTTTTCGATCTTTGCTCTCTTCTTACTGAGCTTTCGAGCCTTCTTTCTGGTGAGCTTCACCTCATTATTCCTCTTTCCATTCTAATTCTTGTCTTCTTTTGGCATAATAACTTTGCGTTGTTGATATTCCTTCGTAGGGTGCACGGGTAATACTTCTTCTTTATCTCAGGTAGGTGCTTCAGTCTTCTGTGAGTCTTCTTGGGTTCTTTCAACTTCAGTATCCAAGTTAAATATCTTAGATTTGTTCTCATGTTCCTCAATTAAGTGTGCAATCCTCCTAGTCATGAAATATTTTAATTATTTCTTTTTCTTCTCTAAGACTTCTTCTTCTTTCCTTCTAGTATGATATTTCTCAATCCAGGGTTTTCCTAGTAACATAGAAAACATGGCGTTGTTCTCAATAAATTTAACAACCTCAAAATCTTCTTCTGTTGAAGTTCCATGAGCACTCATAGATGTCTAGGTGAGTCTTCCACATAGGGTTATCAACTTTCCTCAAAATAATCATATTCCTCCTAAGGAAGGAATCATGGAAGGCTTTCCTAAGATTTCCTAAGTTCTTTCTGTCATTATATTCACCTGTGTTTCCTCATCCAGAATATAGTCAATGTCGAAGTCTCCTATCTTTACTTCTCTTTGTTTTTTCTCTTTTAAGATCTCTAATAGATTAGTATCTCTGTGGTCATTCAGGGTTTCTTTCATCTGTAATAGTACAATCTTTGATTCTTTCTGGGGTTCTTCCATGGTCTCAGTTGCTTGACCTTTCTCAGGTTCTACTTGTTCCATATTCATTTTCTCAAGCTTACCAATCATTCTAGGGAAATTAAAAACTTCACGGTCCATGGATTTACAAAAAAGACAACTATATTTTCTACCAAGTCATTCCTCAGCAAGATGTCCTGGTCTTATGCAACTGTAACAAAGGGTTAAGCCTCTCTTTCTCTTAAATGACCCCCAGCCTTTCATGTACTCCGCACTAGGATCATAGTAGTTAACCTACAAAAAAATATTTATAGGATCTTGCATCCATTTGTTACTCCAAAAATTCTTTCTATGCATAGGTATAACATATATTTCACTATTCTTATAAGATCTACTCAAATCAAACCTACTTTCATCTAGTTGTGCCCTACTTTTAAAGCTAGGACAAAATTTATCAAACATACCTAGATCCATACTTCAGAAACAAAAAAATTCACTAATCTTACCTTTAACAAAGCACAAAGCTTCCAGATCTTACCTCTTCTCTTCAGATTGGACTTCTTTTATTAGCATAGAGATTCACAGATTAAGTAGAATACTATGCACTAGGGCAACAAATCTATGCAAGGAGCTTCCACAGTTTCATGTTAGATCTTCACATAAAGATTATTTTTCCTCGGTTCCCAGCAATCACAATTTCAGGTCCCGACAACGAAACCATTTGTTGGCACAGGGGAAGACCCAGGGTTCAACGCTACAACAACACACCAAAAAAACCCTAACTATCGTCCCTTTCAGCAACACCTGCGAATCAGATGAAGTCTCACCCGAGGTAGAGGTAGGGGTGGTTGCAGGACTCCAATGTCTACAACCTTAACTGGGACACAGATCTATGATTGTAACACCTTGACAAAGCACTTAGCAATATAGTTCATAAATGTTTAACCATTATCGACTTCTCAAGTAAAACCCTAATTACAGAGCATCGCAGTATTCAACCAGATCTAGCATCTAGAATCACTTAGCATGACGAAACAGATCAGATCTAGCATATTCAAGAACTAAGCACATTCACACAGGTCAGATCCAACATTTAATCTCACTATTAAGCACAAAGAAACAACATATCTACCTATCATTCATCTATATCAAATCACTAAGCAAGTAAATACATAAACACATTAATGCATTGCACAAAGCATTCACAACACAGGATGTGCGTGGTTCACCCCCACCTTGGGGCTACGCCCACCAACTCTTTGTCTTCCTTATTAGATTTCTTCAATCTTCTTACATGCACAGAGCCTTCAAATCAACTTCGCAAAGGAAAGGAGATCTGCGTACTCTTCGCTAGATCCTCCTTCCCCAAGCTAGGTTACAACACAAAGCCTACATACAATCCCTTACATCCACTTGCACTCAGCCTTGCAAACATACACAAAGCACTTACAATTGTTACTTGCACTCAACACCACTTACAATTGACTTGTCATTCACACTTATCCATTCACATTCGCTACATCACCTAGCATATATTTATACATTACAAAATCAGGCCTAAACATGGGTAAACTCATGGGCCGACATCCCCATACCCGTTACATAATCCCAAATCCCAAAAATCCCTAAAAGGGGGCTGAGATCCCATGATCTCCGCTTCATCTTGTGCTCCGCCTTCGACATCCTGTCGAAGTCCAAAAAATAGGTCAAACATGACCAATGATCCTCAAAACTTGGTTAAGGGCCAAGAAGATTCATAAACTACTCTATCATGATCATACCCTAGGACTTATAAAATTATATCCATAGCTTGTATGGTGATTTCAAGAAACGTGTTGGATTTGAAAGGAGGTGGATTAGTGGGTAATGGGGCACTTGGAGCCAATAGATTACCTAAAATCATTTCTTTCTCATACCAGGATAGTTCTCGATGCTGGGTCTCTAGGGTATGGTCATCTAAGTTTTCATAAGATATTTTAGGAATAAAAAACATTTTGATAAGGGAGTCTTGTGATATGGTGCAAATAATATTATACCCATTTGCAGACATCACCTTTCCTTCATCATTTTGATAATTAACAGTGCACCAGTGGAAAAACTTAGGGAAATTGAAGGTTTTTGGGATGTTGGTTGGAGCCAGGTTCAATTCCCACAATTGTACGAAATATTGGTCATTATTTTCATTGGTTTGAGCATTGTGAGTGATTGGGCATAGGTATGGAAATGATAGGATTGGGTCAAATATGTCATTGTCAAAAATGTAAAAAATTTCAATTAGGGGTTCATCAGTTGTGACAAGATTCTTGGACAAATGAGTTTTTTTAGGGCTTGATATGGTGGCCATTTTACTATCTTAGAAATTAAATTAATTATTAAAATTGAATGCAAAGCCTTCGTGATTTCACGGGTTACCTTTTTAACCATTGGAAGATGTATAATAGGATGTTGTCGTAGTTCTTCAAGAGCTCAGGTGTCAACTCAGTATCTTTGAAAGTAGTGTTATGTGTGCTCAATGAGTGTTTTCTTCCCTGATTTTAAGCTCGAAGTGTCATGTTTCTCCTTGTTATTGGAGAAAATCTTTGAATTTTTTTCAATGGTGCAAAATTTGAGTGACATCATGTATGATATCAACAAGGCCCCATGGACATGTGGTGGCCTCCTATTAGTCCAAGGTTGCACCTATGTGGCATATTTTGTAGGCCACATCTCATCAAGATTGGGTCTTCCATTGGTGTATTTTGTAGTTTCAAGTGGCTCCCTCTTTTCCACGTGGAAGTTGTTGATTAGCCCCTATGGATGCCCTGTTGGCAAGACTACCTGTCATCTCTTAGTCTTCAAGTCCATCATTCTATGCCATGTTAGTGCCACAAGGGCAATGTGTTATCTTATGGGTGCATATCGTGTCCTGGGTGCAATTGGTGGTTTCTGACAAAACCATGAATGGTTTTGTATGCCTCCCAACGATAGTTTTCCCATTTCTTTGGTTGATGTGATTCCAATAAAAAATAGACACATGTCTCGTGGTAAACCATTTGTCACAACATTGAAGGAATGTTAATGTCCTTTCATGTTTGTGATGTGACATGTGACAAGGACCGTCGATTTCTGCCCTTTTTTTATGGAAAAATTGCTCGGTCCTTCTGCCCTTGGTATTGGCCCCTAGCGCCACTACTAAATATGATCAAATTTTCTATGATTTTTCGTTTCTATTGTGACACATTTTCAGTGAACTTGCCACGAAAGAAGGTCTTATTTTTAGTGGATGTTTTTTCGTCACTCTATCAATGACCTAGAACTCATTGTGGAAATATCCACGAAATATGGCTACCACGTGTCATTTATTTTCTAAGCATTTCTTCCAGTTTTCTTTTTTTTTACAAGCATTTGTCTATATAGCGACAAAACTTCGTCTATATAGCAACAAATATCCTCTTTTGTTTGCACGAGAATGGTTTATTTTCCATGATTCTTCGTAGATATATAGATGAACAATCATGGAAAAACACAAATGAAAATTTTTTCTTGCCAGGAGAATGCTATATTTGCCACTATTTTCTGTTCCTATATAGATGAAAAATCGTGGCAAAACACAAAAAAAAAGTTTTTGTTTCCACGAGAATGCTATATTTGCCACGATTTTTCATCTCTATATAGATGAAAAATCGTGGCAAAACACAAATGAAAAGTTTGTGTTACCACAAGAATGCTATATTTGCCACGATTTTTTGTTTCTATATAGACAAAAAATTGTGGCAAAACACAAATAGAATTTTTTTGTTTCCACGAGAATTCTATAGTTGCCACAATTTTTCGTATCTATATAGACAAATGTTCGTGGAAAAAAACAAATGATTTTTTTTTTGTTGCCACGAGAATATTATATTTTCCATGATGATTTGTCTCTAGATAGACAAATATTCGTGGAAAAACAAAAATGAAAATTTTGTGTTGCCAAGAGAATGTTATATTTTCCATGATGATTCGTTGCTATATAGACAAGGACTATAGGTTTAAAAAAAAAAAATCTAGCCAAGAGATTTGGAGAATGAACCAGTTTTGTGAGGTATTGACAAAATCCAGGGGGAACGTACAACCTCTATGAGTCAAACAAAAAGTCAATATGAATGAGATGCTATATGATCTTATGAGTCTAGATAAGGCAAAGACAAAAGTCAAGATGTAAGTCTAATGCAAAATTCAGGGGGAACATACAACCTCTATGAGCATAGATAGTCTAGTGCAAAAGTCAGGGGGAACATACAACCTCTATGAGAATATACAGACTAGTGAAAAAGTCAGGGGGAACGTACAACCTCTGTGATCCTACTCAATCCTTATGAGCCATGAGAAAAAATAAAGGCATCTAGCAAAATTTAGGTTGAACGTAAAATTCCTATGAGCTAGAAACAAATAATATTCCTTATATTCCAAGTGATGTAAATGTATTAATCTAGTGCATTGGAACATGTAACATTGTCCACCATGAAGTGAAATTTGAATTTCCAAGTTGAGAGTCAAGTTGAATGAGTTGTTAAACTCAAGTTGTAAAAGGTCAAATTAAGAGTCAAGTTAAATGAGTTGTTAAACTCAAGTTGTAAAAGGTCAAGTTGTAAAATTCAATTTGCATGCATGCATAACAAGTGGCATGCATGACAAGTTGCAACGTATGTGTCTAGCAAAGGCAACGATAATTTTCTCCATGAAAGTGTTGGTATATCAGTTAATAGAGACACAATGTATTAGTTAATAGAGAGGAAACATATTAGTAAATAAAGAGGCATCATATCATTCAATAAAGGACCATTGGTCATATCCAATAAGAACACTTAATAATAACAAGATTTATAATCATAGCAAGGTATCCAATCAAAGAAATAATAATAACAAAGTATGGAATCATATCAGTAATCAACATTTTCATAATCAAGTTGAAATCTTACATAAGAAGAAATACATGGATGTCCAAGTAGACCTAGAAGAAGAGAAAATGCCTAATGATATTACAACTCAATACACACAAAATAAACTTTGAATATCATTCGATATAGGTTGTGAGTTGCATCTTACACAGGATGTGAATATTAGTTGATACAGGCTGCGAGTTGCAACTTACACAGGCTACGAATATCAACTGATATAGGTTGTGAGTTGCAACATACATAGGCTGTGAATATCAACTGATACAGGTTGCGATTTGCAACTTACACATGATGCAAATATCAATTGATACACACTCTAAGTTGAAACTTACAAAGGCTATGAATATCAGTTGATACAGGCTGCGAGTTGCAACTTACACAGGATGTGAATATCAGTTGATACAGGTTGTGAGTTGCAGCATACACAGGCTGCGAATATCAATTGATACATGTTGTGAGTTGCAACATACATAGCCTACGAGTATCAACTTACACAGGATGTGAATATCAGTTGATATAGACTATGATTAGCAACATATATATATATATATATATATATATATATATATATATATATATAAACAGTTATATCAGTCCAAAAAAGACAAAATTTTAGCACTCAGGTAGCACACAAATTCTTCCACAGTGTTGGTATACAATAGACGTATTTATTAGCAAGTTTTTGAGTCTATTACAGGTTACACAGTTTGGTCTAAGTCATATTGGAAAGCTCGTTAAGAGAATAATTTCATGGTGTAATATTTGTAAGTGATCATACATTACTAATGCAATAAAAGAATATTGTTTGTTGGGGTTTTTCTCCTTGTATAGGGTTTGAAGAGATGACGATTGTTTACTTGAAAGTCATGAAATGTGAATTGCATTCAACAAGCATGGTTTAATTAGAATGTAATGACTTTTGATATTGATGTCATGTTATTTTATGTCATCGCTCATGATTTTAATTTCTCATTATTTCTCATAGAGAGATTTTCTCTATATTTAGATGCTATGTTTGAGGATTCTTTAGAGATGTGAAACCAGATTTGCACAAAGCCATTTTTTCATGGTAATGAATTCACATTGGAGAATCTTGATCTCAGGTCAAGAGTAATTGCAGAGACTTTCATATTTCTTATTTTTCAATGAATATATGTCTTGGTAAGACAGATGAGTTTTCATAGGCCTACCATTTAATAGAATAAAACCAATGGGCTAAAACCATAGGCCTACCATTACTAATAGAATAAAACCAATGGGATAACTATACTATAAAAAGCACATCAAAACCCTTACCTTACGAATGTCCTTTTTCCAGGTTCATATGCCCATACAACTTGATAAGAGTTTTCCACGAGTTGCATTTCCATCGCCAAGACCTCCAGAAATCATCAAAGACACAATTTTTATACGAGTAAATAATATATAAGAAAATAAACAAGCATTTAAACATGTAAAAGAGTCTATAAATACTAAAGTGGAATACCTTAATGTGATTCTCTTTGTTTCTAGAATAGCTTATTCTCTACTGAACAGTGCCAACCATGTGAAGGTGGAAGCTCATATGGCACCTCCCCCCCCCCCNGCATTTAAACATGTAAAAGAGTCTATAAATACTAAAGTGGAATACCTTAATGTGATTCTCTTTGTTTCTAGAATAGCTTATTCTCTACTGAACAGTGCCAACCATGTGAAGGTGGAAGCTCATATGGCACCTCCCCCCCCCCACATCGCTCTCAATTATCCATACCCAATAAAGTATTTCTTTTACATAGAAAAAATATAAACATTCATGCATAAGTAGGAAAGTCATCAAGACATTTAAACCTATAAAAATTCATGCATAAGGAGGCAATTCATATAAACATTCATTCATATTAATAACGATAGTGATCAAATACAAGTCATAAATTTTTACAATCATTTTTTTTTTTTAAACCCACAAGTGGGATATCATCATCCTCATATGTCATTGTGTTTATTGTGCCTTGTACTAGTTGTGTTTATTTTGTTTACATGCCCTCACATACCATACTTATGGTACGTTGATGAGAAGGGTGTGGAGGCAATTGCAAATGGGCATCAACTGCAACAACGAAAATTGCCATATTGATATGCTAAAATATTATTGAAAGAACTATTTCATTATTTCGAATAACATTACAATATTTCTCTTTACCTGTCTGTCTAGCCGTGACAATTGGTGTGTTTATTCCTTGTGTCGTTTTTTCCTCTTGCATTTCACCTGCATGAGCTACATGCTCTTCCATTGAAAGAAGAAAATTTATAAGTATACGTCAACAAATAAATATCTATAATCATAATACATACTTCTATTTATAAAGCATACATACCTGAATGGCTAGTATGCTCCCCAATATCATGCGACGGGACCTCCCCACTATAAACTGGTAGTTTTTCATGAGTATCGCTACCCTCGCTGCTTTAGTTTCTCTCCTACTTAAAACAAACATAAACATTTAGTTATTGGTGATATAATCAATCATGAATAAATTTTTCACATATACTAAAATAATGGCCTTATTAATTTTATTTACCTGCATTTGCATGATTGGGGAGATTGGCGTCTACCCCAAGATTTTTCGATATTCAACCACACTTTGAAAACAAATATTGAAACCAATATTTAGGTATTCCTCGATGGGAGGGCATTTGAACGTATTTCCTTGCAATGCATAAAATCATTAAAATTACTTGTAATAAAATAGTTATTTGTTTGCTACTGTTAAATAAATATTCACCAAAATTAATCATTTAGTTCTTATGATTCATGCTCTTAGTTTTTTGTATCCACCCTGGCCTAGTTTATGTTTCCCATGCTTTTCCATTCTAGATTATTTTTTCTTTAGAGGTGTCACGAAGCCTATGAAATGTTTTTAATATGTTAGATGTCACAATTGTTATTTAAAACAAAACAAAACAAAATAAATTGAGCATATTTCACTAAAAATATGATATGTGTCGTACCTTGCTTTACCAAGTCGTGGTTCTTTTCCTTGTCTTTTTAGAAAATTCTCCTTTTCATCCTATATCATTTCCTTCCACTCTTTCTCCCAAACCATGGGAGGGTGCTCATACTTGAAGTTTTCTTCCAATCTTTGCATATACTGGGCCCTGGTATATTTCAAACTCTCGCCAGTTAAATGGGTGACCACTTTTTTGTTGAATGTATTTCCAAACAAGTTTACCATATGGCTTATCAATTCATCTTTCAAATTGATATCTTGGCCATTTCACCTTGTGAAAATGGTGGGGCCAAAAAGCTCCAATGCCTTGTCATTCAAGTTCTTATAAAATACATTATTTCTTGCAAAAACATTATGATCATTCATTGAAAATAATTTTGACATATGTGCTTTTCAATTACATGATAAAAATCAATCAATTAATTAATAAATACCTGCAATATTTTGTATGTTTATTGGAACACAATCATCATCCACCAGAAAGGTGAAATATAGTGATCTTGTGCTTTTCACCTGTGCTTCTCCAGGATAATCTTCCTCGCAATTGACACTAGGTTCATCTCCAACATCATGTGGAGTCCCAATGTCTGTATGGCCCTACTTAGGCATGTCATGCTGCTCAAAATCAGTATGCTCATCATTTGATTCGAGGCCAACCTCAGGAGAGTAAAAAATACTCACTGGTATGCTATGTCGATGTTGTGGCCACACTGGAGCATCACTGCTACCAACAACGGTCTCTATAGGTTGTCCTCTCTCGGGTTTTAAAAAATCCTACAAAAGGAATACTTGAATTTATCAGATCATATAAAAAATATAAAACTAAAAATCATAAATGAATATATGTCATAGCTGATAAAATTATGTAAAGATGCCACTTACCTCATAATAATGTATTTGAGCTTTCAACTCATTAATTCTTGTGTTGATCTCCTCCATCATGGGTCTTCTGCTAATCAAACCAGGTAATTCTATGTTTTCCCTTTTCAGGACCTTCCTAATAGTTTCTATTGGATTTGTCGAATAAAATATTTCTTCCTCAATCAGCTCATCATCCACATCGAGTGTGGATTATAAACATCAAACAATAAAATTAAGGAAATTAATTTTAACATTAAAGAAATTTAGTTATTGTAATCATATTTAGTTACTATTAAAATTTACTTGATGCGGCACAATGGGTGATTTTCCACGGTCACCCTAACACAATAAATCAATCAATAAAATTTATGAAAATAATTGTAACATTAAAAAAAAAATAGATATTGTAATCATATTAACAACTATTATAAAATAAAAAAATATTGTTATTACATCAAAGTTTACCTATTCGGAGTTGCCTCTAGACCGTGCAAGCATCTGGGCATGATCACTCTGCCACAATACAAGAAGAAAGACAATTAGTGAAAATGGTCTAGTTAAATGGTATATAAGATAATTAATGCAAAAAAATAAATAATAAGAGTGATTGATCAAAGGTTGAGCTAAATGGTATATAAGATATTTACCCCCATAGTAGCATCCCCTCCGTCTATTTGATTCAAATTATAGTCTATCAACATCTCTTCACCTGCAATTATTGATTTTGTTGCACATACAAATATACGATTTCCTTCAAGCCCCTCAAATATGAAATTCGGTTGTTTAGTTGTTCTCCCTGGTCATCTACTATTTATAAAGCATGCAATGTTTCTGGAATATTTTGGCCTTACATCAATATACATATCTTCCCCTATGTTTTGATTGTTTTCTACTAGTTGTATATAATTTGCAGCAACTATGTATCTCTGCATACTTCATGTATATTGAACCAACATCAATCAATGATTGTATTTGTAGCATGGTCTGAAATACTCCATCAATTTAGTTAGAGTTCCATATTTGACCTTTATGTCATCCATGGAAAATAGCCCCAATCCATGTAAGGATGATGGAGCAATGTGATACATCCTCCCATTGATGAAGAAATATGTGTCCAATTGAGGTATCTCCTTAGGTACCCATGGTTGCACTAGATGTCTATACCTCATGGGAAACTCAATATCACCTATGGTCTCATCATCATAATCACATGACCCTCCTTTGGCAATAAAAAATTTCATGCGTCTACGAAATCTTCTCCTTACCTTTTCAGCTCTAGTTGATCTAGAACTGTTAGATCTAGTACAATACGTCTCACTTTCAACCTCTCCTAGTATATATCTTGATCCTCAGTCAAGGAAGATAGATCTGACAGGTACCTATTTGTAGTTACCTACACTCAATAAAATGAGAAGATAAGTTAGCGAGCTAAGTATTTTGAAAGAGATTACGATTGTTTACTTGAAAGTCATGAAATGTGAACTACATTCAACAAGAATGGTTTAATTAGAATGTAAGGCCTTTTGAGATTGATGTCATGTTATTTTATGTCGTCACTCATGATTTTAATTTCTCATTATTTCTCAAGGAGAGTTTTTATCTATATTTAGATGCTATGTTTGAGGATGCTTTAGAGATGTGAAACCAGATTTGTGCAAAGTCATTTGTTCATAGTAATGAATTCACATTGGAGAATCTTGATCTCAGGTAAAGAGTAATTACAGATACTTTCACATTTCTTATTTTGCAATGAAGATCTGTCTTGGTAAGATAGATGAGTTTCCATAGGCCTACCATTTTTTTTAAATTTGGAAGCATCAACAATCATTCTCCAATGAGAGGCCATATGGGCCACCCTAAGGCTAGCTAAGGAGATTTGGAGAATCAACTAGTCTTGTGAGGTATTGAAAAAATCTAGGGGGAACGTATAACCTCCGTGAGTCAAACCAAAATTTAGGATGAACGAGATGTTTTATGATCTTTCAAGTCAAGATGTAAGTCTAATGCAAAATCCAGGGGGGACTACAACCTTTGTGAGCATAGATAGTCTATTGAAAAATTTAGGTGGACCGTAAAACCTCTGTGAGCATGGACAGACTGGTGGAAAAATCAAGGGGAACATACAACCTCTATGAGCCTAGTCAAGCCTTGTGAGCCATGAGCAAAAGTCAAGGCATCTAGAAAAATTTAGGTTGAACATAAAATTCCTATGAGCTATAAACAAACAATCTTCCTATTATTGCAAATGATATAAATGTATTGATCTAGTGTGTTGGCACGTATAATACTATCCACCATGAAGAAATTCGATTTTCCATGTATAAGAGTGATGACTTTGTGTTTTGCCTATTTTTTTCGTGCACAAATTCCTTTTTGCATATGGAAGTTATACGCTCTATGCTTTTATTTATCTCTTTTTGAAGGTATTATCAATTTTCCATGGGACAACATGAGGTATGTGTAATCGGTGTTTTGTGATGATTTTATGAAAAATTATCTTCAATTGAGTGACTAAAATTTCTTAACATTTCTCATTTTATTGCAATAGGCCAAAAACATGATCCAACCCTCCATCCAATCCTTCGTCCAGTTCTCCATCCGTCCCTTTCCCAAAAAGTGAAATTCGAGCTCAATTTTTGGAAGGATGAAGATGAATCAGAAAAATCCGGCACATGGGTTTTGTGCCCAATATGCCCAATCAGGTCCTATACGAGTCGTTTCCTAAAATTGTGGACGGATTGAGAGCAATTCATGGTCCTCGATCTGGCCCTCCATCCAACCCTCCATCCGACACTAGGACCGTAGTGCAGTTGGCGGTTAACATATAGGCGAGATTCTATGGGCGAATAAAAAACATGGGTTTTGTGCCTGTTGACGCCCTAGAGCTATGGAGCTCATTGCATTCAAATCTGAGCAATTGCATCGGCCTCAATTTTGAGCACACAAAGTTTTTGAACGGGATGCTTTTTGTTGCTTGCAATTTAGTGTTTTAGAGAGCGTCGACCCTTCCAGTGGTCGACCTCTCAGTTATGTACAAACTCTATAAATATTGGCTTGTCTATTCCACCAGAATATGATTTTATATATACACAGACATTATCTTGGATTTTCCATGTAAACTCTGTTTTGATGATTAATACTAATTCTATGCCAATTTTGTGACTCTGTTTTACATTTGAGTAGTGCCATGACCATTTGGGGGGCCCACTAGTGGTCTGGGTAGCTTGTTCATATCAGTGTATATTTACATTTTCACTTTTGGCTTTCATAACTTTCTAACTTCGAGTTAATTGTTTAAATTTCATTACTGTGTATATCTTTTTATAACTTGCAAATTGCTCCCTGGAATTGTATATGTATTAGAGAGCACTCATAGTTGGTCATACTTACTTTTTTATATTCTAACACCTAACATCTTGTTATGAAAGTTGCAATTATTAATGGGCATATGTTTATAGTTGTTTAACTATACCATCACAACTTTATTTCCCTATTTTATAAACTGAAAATCATTTTACAGATTAGCTATTTAGAAAGTGTCTACTTTATTAAGTTGTAATTTTTGAATATTACCTATAGGTTTTCACAAATTGTTAGTTCTATTTCTAGCATCAATATGATGGGATACAAGTTTATTTTGATTTATTATTTTTAATTGTATCTTGTAGGCCTGCATGAATTATCAACTCTGTATAGAATATTTTCCAGTATCATTGTGATAAAACAAGTGATTGATTTTTAATCTCTTTTGTACAATGTTTATATACTTTTTTAATTAGAAGATCACGATGTTGTTCATTTTTTATTAAAATGTTATAATGATGTTGTTCATTTTTAGTCAGTGAGATCAGTGTAAAGATAGGGCTCATTCCTCGTAGGATGAATATAATTGTGAATCTTTGAATGAGTATTTTAAGAATAGATTGCTTTGAATAAGTATGGTAAAGATTTTTTTTTAAGAGATAGTTTGCCTTATGAATTCGCTACCCATAATCATAGATTTCTTTTGAAGAAATAAATTTTGATTTGATTAGATCATTGTCCATAATCATAAATTGTTTTTAAAGAATGATAGTTTGTCCTTATTAAGATTTGATTACTTAGAATAATGAGCTCACCATTCATAGTTGTATATTACTCTGTAAATTTAAATTAAATCTCTTCATTATTTGATTTTATTAGCATTAGATTGTCTAGGCTGAATTAGAGCTCTAGACCTACACATACAATGATGGCACATGGGAGCCTACGAACCCTGGGTTGACAATTTAATGTCGAAATAGATAGCATATATTTCACTCGACATTTTTGGCGTTGTTGTCAGGGAGGTGCTAAAGGGATTAGAGTGTAGATAGGTATGTTGCCTTTAATTACATAACAAAGGGGAGGATAAACTTTAAGACGAGAGGTAACAACATGCACATCCATTTTAATGGGCTGCTCAAAAGCCTTGTTATTCCCTTTTCGAAAGCGTGTTTACTTTTTCTTCAAGTTTGTTTATTTTTCTTAGTGTGTTTACTTTCTTGCAATTTACTTTCCTGCAATTTAATTTTATGCAAGTGTGTTTTTCTTTATATAAGTTTGGGTGTGTTTACTTGCCACAATTTAATGCAAGAGTGAGTGTGAGTTTGATTTATTTACTGCAAGCGTGTTTTATTTCATATAAATGTGTGTTTTATTTGTGCAAATATGTTTTTGTGGTAAGTAGTCTTGATTAGAATCATCAAAAACACATATAAAATTTTGGGTGTTGTAAGAACCCCAAACATTGATCTTTGTGTGAACCAAGTTTTATCAAATGACAAGATGAACTCATAAGCAACCATTAGCTGGAGAGAACTTTCTCAAATCCTAGCAGTAGTCGAGATTTTTTCTTTTCAGGAAGAACATATTTTGGCAGCAGCCAAAAGTGTACCTACCTCTCCGGAAATATTAGAAGAATCAAGATCCTATGAGCTACAAAATGATTTTCCTTACCAAACTATGAAGGAAGATGAAAAATTATGGACTACATCCAGTGGAGAGCGATCACTAAAATATGAGATTGAGGATTTCTCAACATCCATCTCAACAAATCCTTTATATACTTCATAAACCAATCATCCAAAAGAAGAAGATTTGCATGGCATGATGAAGGAGGGCATATAAATTACTACTGATAATAACAAGATTACATTGAAATTTGGTTTCAAAAGGTCATCAAGCGACAATACTATTCTCTTTTTCAACACCTTCTGATGCCAAAACAAGTAGGTTGGTTGGTTCTTCATATCCAGGTAATCACTGTGGTAAATTTTTCATATGTGGATATGGGTATTTTTCTTATCTTGCTTCACACATAGTTACATTGGAAAATTTCTTACACTTGAATAAAGATTTTCCTTTCTTTTTAGGTAGAGTAGGATAATAAATAAAAGTTGTGTTTTGTTATTTTAGCTTATAGTCTAATGCAACCTTAGTTTACATTTTATTTTTAATAAAATAACTATGAGATACATGTGCATGTGACTTGATCTCATTGATCTCATCAAACCTAGAGGCTACTAGTAAAATCCATCCAAGAGCTCTGAGTAGGTGAGTAAAGTATCTTTATAAAAGAGTAGCAAGAAGGTATGACTAGTGGTTAACCATGGAAACATCAATATAAATTCAAATATAAGAAAGTGAGTAGGGACTATAGATACCTTTTTGTTATCTTCCAATGGTACCATCCACCACACGTTAAAAATGATCGTTTGTACCATATCTTCAGATTGTCTATGCCCACTTAAGTATCCCTTACATCAGGACAATCTATAAGAAATGCATAAAGAAGAATCATCCTCTAACTCAAATACCATCCTAGTCCATAAAAATATTTTCAAAGCTGCCTCCCCATCTCCTTGGAAAAGGAAACATTCATATACAAATCTTAAACATGGTGGTAAGGATCAGTCTCTGTTGTAAAAAGGGTGTAAGAGGATAACCCATTGGGATACTGAACATGTTTGTTGGAAATGGGTATCGGCCTATGGTATGACTAGGTAAACTCGTTGAAGTATTGAACATGCTTGCTGGCAGCTGGAAATTCTACCTAGAGAGGGTGATGATTTGAAAAACAATAAATAAATATCAATTTCCAATCTTAAAAATTTTCCTAATGTACGACACTACTTGTAGGCAGGACTAAAAATAAGTATCCATAGTTAAGCGAAGGTAAATGAACTCCATTAATCTGCCATTGGAAACTAACTTTAAGATAATCTTAAGACTCTCTTGCCTAACTCTTCTTAACTAAATGTAGGATGTTTTGTCAGACAATTGGCTTAGGTTGAGGACAATTGGTATGTATTGTTGGTTTTCATTTATTTCAAGCATTGGAGAGTGATATTGTATATTGATTTCAACCTTTAGTGATTTATGTCAACCCTTGGAGAAAGTTCGGTAGTGAATTCTGGTAGCACAAAGGTTTGGGTAATGGACCCAAGTTTGTTTGATGTATAATTGTATGATTTTTAATATATTTGAAGGTAATACTATTATATATGGTTATTACATGTCATTCCATTTCTGGTGGTATGTGGAACATCACATAACTCCTCACGGTTAGAGAGTTATGGCCATGCGAAGTTGGAGAACCCAGGTTTAGGTAATGGACCCAAGTTTGTTTGATAGATAATGGTATGATTTTTGATATATTTGTAGGTAATACTATTATATATGTATATTACATGTCATTCCATTTCTAGTGGTATGTTGAACGTCACATAACTCCTCACGGTTAAAGAGTTATGGCCATGTGAAGTTGGAGAACCCTCGTGAGTCATCTAGAAGCCCCAAAAGGTCAAAGTAGTCAAAGTGGTTTAAGAGATTTTAGAAGGTAAATAATAAAGTGAAGTGATGAGTGTACTATAAGTCAAAGTGAATACACAATAAATTATTTAAATAATAAAGTTAATGGAGAAATTACTATGTTGACAAGTGGTTAGAAGTGGGTTAACCCTAAAATAAGGAAAGTGGGTTAAGATGGTTAAAAGGCAACCCCTTGAGGAAGCTATATGAAAGTATAAATAAGAGGAAAGGCTATCTCATTTTAATCACACTTGATAATATTGAATATCTATAGGTTAATTAGGTAACCAAAGGATATCTAAGCCAAATTTCAGAGGTAAGGTGAAGTAAAGAAGGCCAAAATTCAAGGGAGGATAAATTATTTTGATGATGCTTTCTAAGGTATGTTATTTATAGGTCATCTCACCATTTTTGCAATAATTTTTTTTTCTAGAATGATTCATACCATGAAATTGGGAGTCTATTGAGGAAAAATATCCAAGTAGTTGTGGTACAAATTTCAGCTTGTGGGTCATTTTATTTTTGGAGTTAAACTCCGTGGAAAATAGGGTTTGTGGCTAGTCCTGAAACTAGTCTAAAACAAGTGTTTCGGGTAAAAAAGTAATAACTTCTTCATAACAGATCCAAATTCAGTAAGATCAAATGTTTTGGTTATAGTACAATGTGTAGTATTATGTTTACAATTTACAGAGCCATACAACAAATATTTTGTGTGGGGCATGCTCTACAAGTTAACTCTCTAGAATAATCCATAATTCAACAAGGTATGCCATTTTTTCTATAACTCATTTTCTGAGAGGTTCCAAGTAGTGAAACCTAGAGGAATTACATAAAACACACAAAAGAACATTGTGTACTATTTTCAGATATTTATTCATTACAGGTACATAGTTATGCATATTTCAAGTTAGGGTTGTTGACTAATCCAAAACTAGTCATGTGAGACTAAAGTAAAGTTTGATGAAAATGCTAGTCTCTTATTGTTAAAGTTAAGGAAGGTTTGCAGGTATGTGATCATATACACTATGTCTATTACAGAGTTATAAATCATATTTGGATGATGAAATTGATGAGGGATTTTGGTTGAGGTACATGTTGGGTACATGGTTGAGACGAGTAGTTGATGAGTTGACACATACATGAGGTGTATAGTTGAGGATGTCGGTACATCTTGATGAGTCATAGTTGATGAGTCATTGATACATGATTGGTACATACTTGGTACATGGTTAGAGGCACTTGTTAGTAGTATTGTTGACACATGGTTTATGGATGATTTAGCATACTTGTATTGGTATATTATTAGAAGCACATATTGATCTTGGTGATGATTATGAGTTGTTGTGTTATGCTTGGTTGATGCACATCTTTCAGATTTTTCTTAGTGATTGATCTTGGTGACTAGATCTGATTTGTTTGATGAGATTGATGAGACAGGTTGTTGTGATAGGTTTTTTGGACAGGTTGTTGTGACAGGTTATTCGTACATGTTTGGTGCATGGTTGATGCACTTGTTCATGGTACAGGTTGAGGTACAGGTTGGTGCATGGTTTATGCACTTGTTTATGGTACAGGTTGATTACAGGTTGTTTAGTACAAGTTGGTGCATGATTGATGCACTTGTTTATGGTACATGTTGATTATAGGTTGTTTGGTACATGTTGGTGCATGGTTGATGTACTTATTTGTGGTACAGGTTGAGGTACAGGTTGATGCATGGTTTAGTTTATTGGTATAGGTTCTTTGGTGTAGGTTTATTGGTATAGGTTTACAACAGTATATCTCACAGTGATACTGTGACATTGGTTTCATCATTCTACTTATACGTCAGGGAGGTTGGACGGGGCAAGGACAAGTGGTTGTAGACACCTTTCGGTTGTATCCAGAGAACATAGGGGGTTGTAGACTCCTTATGGTTGTAGCCATAGAATTGGGGAGTTGGAGCTTCCCTCAAGTCGTAGCCTCCTTCCAGTTGTAGCTGGAAAACAAAGTTGGTGCTTCCAATGAATGTAATTCTTAAATACATATAAGAAAAAGCATTCTGTGGTTTTTTCCCGCTCTGGGTTTCCACGTAAAACACTGGTGTACTGTGTATGTGTGTGATTGTTCATTTTTTCATTGCTTATTTACTCTGGAACTATTGGATGATAATGCTACATTGATATAACGCTTGCATTTTATGGTGAAAAAGGATTAAATTTCTTTATTACTTATTCACCCCCCCACTCAGTAATCCAACAATTAGTATCAGAGTTGGTTACTTCCAGAAATAGTTTAACCACTAGAAGGAGATCATGGATTATTCTGAGAATGGAGTACCAATATTTAACTGTCAGAATGATTTTAAGTATGAGATGTGAAGAAGAAGGACGAGACTTTGGAGATACAACAAAATAAATATTGTCTAGCAGAACCACCTCAAAATCAAGGCTCAAAAGTGATACTTGGCCAACATTCCACCCAAAAAGGGAACTTCTACACCAAATAATCCACCAGATAGTCCTACTTGGACTCTTGATGAAGGTGAAGAAATACATAGGGACATAAATGAATTACAAAAGAAGACAATGAAAAAAGATGAGTTGGAGGCAATAATGGATACTAAGATGGATGGTTTAAAAGGGGAGATCATGGAAGGATTGAAAAATTTCCTAATACAGAGGACACCGTAAAGTGAAAATGTATCCCATGAAATTCATGATGAGGACACAAGGAAGGTGAATCAAGAATGGAGAAACTCCAACTTTGGGTTGAATACCAACCACATTCCTAAGATCGATATGAGGAATTTTGATGACAAGGACCCAATCACATGGATACTTCAAATGGAGAAATTATTTGATCTATATAATGTGCCACATACACAAAAGGTACGAATTTCTTCTTTATATTTAGAACCTAATCAATTTGTATGGTATCGATGGATTTGTTCTCGCAAATCACTCGTCACTTGGAAAATTTTCACGGAAGAAATGATAGCACACTATGAGGATACAAGGAGCAATATCTTCTTTAGCCAATTGATAAATCTCAAACAAAAGGGTCCAGTTACAGAGCACATTGAAAACTTCCAAAGATTGAATATAAAGGTAACAAATATTCCAGATGAGCACTTGATTGATGTATTCATAGGAAATTTAAAGGATAACATTCAACATGAGGTTCACCTTTGGGAACCCAAATCATTGGAGAATGCATTTAGGGTGGCAAAAAATGTTGAAAGTAAAAATATGGCTATGGCTACTAGAAGGACCAATCCTAACATCTATAGAGAGAATAATGTTCCTTCTTCTAAAACACCTCAACCTACAAAGTTGACACCTTGACAATTGGAGGAAATAAAGGCAAAAGGTTTATGCTTTAATTGTGACAACAAGTACAGTAAGGGACATAAGTGTGGTGATAAGAAGTTGTTCTACATATATTGTGAAGAGGAAGAAGAACAAGAACAAGAACCATCTCAAGATGAAAACGTAGAAGCAATTTTGTCTGAAGAGTTGACTCCCACGATATCGTGTAATGCATTGGTTGGAATTAGCACTCCTCAAACCCTCAAGATCGAAGGATATATCAAAAATAAAAAGGTAATAGTCCTAGTTGATTCTGGCAGTACTCATAATTTCATTCACTATAAATTATCCAAAGCTCTCAATTGCTTTGTATATCCAGCACCAAAGTTTCAAGTAGTGATTGCAGATGGAGGAACTATCAATTGCTCAGGAAAATGAAATAAGATCAATCTTACTATGGGGGAATATGTAATGAATAGTCCAATGATTTCTATACCCATGGATGGTGTTAATGTTGTACTAGGAATCCAATGGTTACAATCATTAGGAATAGTGGATTTTAATTTTCAAGAACTTTTCTTGAAATTTTCATTGGAAGGAAAAGAAATTGAGTTAAGAGGTATCATAGGGAAACTCGGTAAGGTGATAAGCTCTAATGGCATGAAAAAATTATTGAAAAAGGGGCATCAAGGTGTTTTATGTGGGAATAAGGAGGTTTCCCCCTCGAATAGGATTATTATTTGAATTCCTCTCTTTTTCAAGGCGTTGAGTATATATTCTGAGGTTTTTCAATGCTATATTGATATCTGGTTCCTAACAATGGAGGAACAAGTGAAAACGATCAGTGAATTCATTAAGGGATTCCAATCACAGATAGAATATTTAAAGATAAGGATCATGTAAGGATCTCCACTAGAGGTGTGCAAAGGAAGAAAGATAATGGAAACCATAACAATTTCCAAAATCAAGAATATTGAGGGTGAATGCACAAAACATTTTGAGGAGAACACGCAAGTGAGGACAAAGACGATAGAAGATCCAGAGATGAATTTTGTAGAGGCCAATATAAGAGAGGTTCAATACCAAAAACAACAGGTGGAAGAAAGGGCAACTACACTACCACCGATAGCATTCATGGAATCCATTTTGGCTCAGTGACATGCACATGTAGAAGTGGAGAAAATGAGAGATCAACAAAAGATCCTACAACAAAGAGTGGGACCATTGCAAGAAGAGGCAGTGCATGTAATTGGATATTTTTCTACGGTGTAGGGTAGATTCAATCAAGTAGCGGTGGAAGTAGAGGACAAACTTACAAACTTTTTCATGCAAGGAGCAAAGGAGATAACAACAACATAGGCCACAATCATCAAAGAAGTAGAGGGGGAAAATGAAGCCTCTCAAAACTTCATTTTGGCATGAAAGATAAGGCAACATGCCTGAGTGGCTTGGAACGAGCCACAGATGAGTGTTGGGGGCCTATTGGATAAGGACTCTTGAAAACATTTTTTGCAGTTTGGATAAATTTTTGAGGAAAAATCCTAAGTAGATGAAAAGTGCATGGAAGAAGAAGGAAAACTAGAGAGGGTGCAACTAAGGCACATCCAGCAGGAGAGTGCACAGAAGGAGGAAAGTGAGCAAAAGAAAGACAACGCGCATCTTGAAAAATAAATACAGAAGAATAAAGCAAGGAAATAAATCATAACAAGAGAATGACAACCCGACATTCTAGAAATAGAAGAACAGCAGAAAAGCAACATGGAGGCTAGAAAGAAAAAGAAAGGCATCGAACAACTAGTTAAGTGAGCTAGCCATGCATTGTAATGGGATATTTGTGAGATGAATAGATTAGGGTTTAATCCCTATATTTTTATATAAATATTTAATGGGTTGGGATATTAGGGGTTCATCATCATCATTTTTATCGTTGTTGTTGTTCATTCAGTTGGTTCAAATTGGTATTATTCTGATGAAGTTTGATTATGATAGGTTAGGTTATGTAATAGTTCGATTGATGCTGAGTCCAGAGTGATTGAATGTAAAATTCGAAGGTTGAGAAGGATGAATAAAGTTATGCTAAAGATATGTTGTGGAATCTTGTGTTGACTATGTTTATGTGTTTGATTATGAATACTATTTGCATGCATCGTAGAATAGATTCATATGATAGTTAAGTATGGTGCAATGATTTATGACTATGACAGTAAAAAAATTATACAGTAAGCTTGAATATGATAAGTATAGGAATATGAATCATGAGTAAGTTAAGAACTAAATAGAACAAAGTTATGTGCATAAGATAATAAGGAAGAATAACCCAAATGTTTGCCTCCCATTCCCTTATTACTGGAGAAGCACAGTTCTTACAGTCCCCATAGATACCTCGGGTGAGAATTCATCTACTCAAGTAGGTGATGCCGAAAGGGATGTTGTCTGGTGGGTTTTTTTGGTCTTAGTTGATAACCCAAACCCTGGGTATTACAACCTACGCACAGCATAACAACAACATCTCTCGACCCTTTTTCTATCCAACATATATTTTAAACAACTTTAAATATAAGTCATGCCCCATACAGTTAAGAACCACTTGCATGGTGTAATGGTAATTTTGTTGAGTATTAGGTAGGAGACCTGGGTTCAATCCTCCAAACTCCCAACCAGAATTTTAAATAACCTTATATGTAGTAGGCCAATGGGAGGTTGCCACATGAAAATATCCCATTGGTCCATCATTTCCATGTGTCAAGATATGATTGGTCCATGTGTGTTGTACAAAATCCATGTCACCTTTCCCAATCAGACATATGCTGTGATATGTGGCACCTTTTGGTGTTGTCATGTCATCATTTATCGATGTATGGTCATGCCATGTGTCACCCTTTAAATGATGGCACGTGTCTCCTTGACTTTGACTTTTACCCTATTTGACCTAAACTTTGATAGGCTATAACTTTTGCATACAAACTCTGTTTGAGGAATTTTTTTCATCATTGGAAATCTATCACTGATCTCTACACAATGAAGCCATTTTAGAGAGCATTTGATATGGTCAAAGTTTGAGAATTTTTGGATCCTCCTGGACCTTTGTGAGTGTTTTGAATCCTCCTGAACATCTGTGAGCATTTTGGATCCTCCTGGATCAATCATATAAATCTCTTTGTAGCCAACAAGTTTCCAAATAAGTGAATATTATTTAAACTTGAACCTCTTTCTTTTGTCTTCACAATAGCCTTTCACTTAACTAGAGGGAATCCCTCCTTATATATTTTACCGACCCTGGATTTTGGAAGAATTTATTTGCTAGCATGACAACCCTACTCTTCATTCTCCATTCTACTTGTCTCCAATCCAACATTTTTTCTCAGAATTATCTAAGTTCCTTAACCATAATTTCTCCTCTTCATTGAAATATCGAACTAAATTTTGCTCGAAGAGATATGCTATCTTAGTTTTCACTTCGTTTAAGTCCTTATCAAGGTTTTAAAATTTAGTGGAAGGTCAAGATGAAATTCTCACTTTAAATTTCTTTAATGATGCTAAAAATTGAAAGATTGTTTAGTCTCTTGAATTCTCATCATAACCCACCCATTCATATTTTACCAATTTAAGTCACTCGTCAACCTCTAGTTAAATAGGATTAAATTAAAAAGGACTTGTTCGTTTGAAATCATTCTTTAAATATATTAGAATGGGAAAATTATCTAAATCACCTCCCACCTCCACCTAGGAAGTTACCTTGTTCATTTCTAGAATTAAATTCTATGTTACCAAAAATCTATTGAACCTTTTTAATATTGCAACTTCACTTATTCTATTGTTCCTCCAAGTAGCATAATTGTTGTAGGTTCCACATCCAAAAACCCTACTTCTTCAATCTTATACCTAAATGAATTTCACAATTTATCCTATCTTGTTGACTCCTCACCCCACCTTTGATCTATCTAGAGTAAATTTAAATCTACCCCTATAATAACCCTCTTAAATTTTTATATAGCTCAAAGAGAGAGAAAGAAAACTCCCAAAAAGTCTTTCTTTCTTTACATTTACCAAAATAATTAATCATTGATATCTTATTTCCTATCTACTAAACCAAAAAAATTGTCCATATATTTGATACAAGGAGACAATAGTTTAGTAAAGGTATTGTTTTTTACCACCTAGTTAAAAGTCTGTGTGAATTCCCTACAACATCTATAGATAAAAAGTCCCACTCCATAGATTTTTCTATGTTTCCTATCAGCTTCTATCCCTCTCCCAATTATTCTTGCACCAATATAACATTAGGACTATGAAGTTCCAACAACCTTACTAGGGCCATTCTTTTAGAGCGGTTTCCCATCCCTCTTTTTTAATCCAAGGGAAAAAGTAGTGTATTCAATATTTCAAAGATAAATAAAAATACACATAAAAGTGTTCCTTTTATACATCCTCTTAGGACTTATGTCTCGATTTTTGCTTCATCATTAATCTAAAAAATCTCTCTAAATTTATACAATCTTCCAAAAAACCATGTCTTTATATGCTAGGCCTAAATACATAGAAAATTTTGAATCAGTCCATTAGGTTATATCCAACTTCCTATATAATATACAAAAAATTATTCTTACATGAACTTAAATTCTATCCATGAATATTTCGTTAATTGTATATTAAATGTTTTTTTACTAGGAGTGATCCCCCTTCCACTTCTTTGACAATATTCAGTATACATTTTCATAGTTTTAGGGATTATTTAGAAAGTTCATATGCTTTCTTATTTAACTCTATATATACACATTTAACATATGGCCCATGCAATAGTAAAAGAAAATGATTGATGAATTGACACTTGTAACATCCCAGCGTCCAACTGGGCTATGCCACGTAAAACAATTCGACCTGCATGCAAATTAAAACATATACACACATAAAATCTTGCGTATATATATATATAAAACTTAAAAAAAATAAATACATTATGTAAATTCACAGATTCATATGGAAATAACAGTAAACATACTCATGAAGCACAGACAGGAAATACCATAAATAATAATGCAGCATATAAATTAACACACAATTGACACTTATCTTGGTAAGAATATCATAAATTGTGTGCAGACCTTCCACGAACCTCCCAACCTTAGACCACACTGCTCATCACTCTCAACAGTGGGTCACCCCCGAGCTCGGACTAAACTCCACCCAGGTAAAGGGATTCCTAACCAGGATGATGTATCACAAACAACAAGAAAGACTCAGTCATAAGTGCCAAATAAAACTAGTAGCCTACAGTCCCTCATTTCCCACATGCATGTCCCAACCTAGGAAGTTTTCCTCTTCTCTACTCAATAGTCCCTTGGCTGCCCCACTTCCCTTCCATGGCTTCAGTAACATGCCAGACAGGAAGTCTCAGAGCCCTGTAGTTGCAGTTTAGCACCTTTAGGAAATCAATTCCCAACAATTCTCTCACCCAGAGAAAAATCTCTCACGGGCCTGACAACCTACCTCTTCAGTATGCCACGGGCCTAACAACCCACTTCTTTAGTCTAGCTCCCAAGTTATCCATGTACAAAAATAGGTATGGGTACAGATACAGGTTCAGGTACAGTGATAGTAACAGAAAGGTACGAAGGACAACTCAATGAGGGAGTAAATGATGATGGAATGATTGAATGAATGATGGGAAAATGAACTAAGTCAAAACTATATGTATGCAAGTTCCCAACTTGACACTTGTCATGTTGGGAGCTACTTTGGCCCACTTTTCCCCATCCTTAGAACTTAGGATAAAATAATTATCCATACTTTATACTTTAAGGAATATTAATATAATATTCATTTTTGTCTTAAGCTCCCTAGATTAGCTCTTTTCCTTAACTTTTAGCCCCCCCCCTTTTCCCTAACTAGTGGAGTTTAGTCCCCCATACTCTTTTATCATGGTCGTTCTACACACAATGATGTATTTTATATTAATAATAAGACATATACAAAAAACAATAGGATCAATGGCCTTTAACATCTAGGCTCTCCGACCTAATCATCACATAAGCCTTTTGGCTTATAATAAATTGGCTCACCAAGCTATAAAACACAACATATACACAAAGGCTCACTGGCCTCAAAATCACGTGCACTTGAGTTTGTTGCACGTGATATTCTAGAATGTGTACACTTCATCATTTTACTGTGCAGTACATGTGTGAACTATACCATGGAAGGTGCATACAAAAAAATAATATCAAACTTCTCACCAGCTTAAGTACATTTGCATTTACATTTACAATTGGGTTCGGCCTAGGGGTATTGCAATCCCCTCCCCTTATTTATGCATTGTCCTCAGTGCATTATGTACACATATCAGCAATATTTCCAAAATCTTCAAAAATATGTGGGTATTCTTTCCGCATTGCATCCTCATGCTCCCATGTAGCGTCCTCAGGACCATACCAGGTCCATTAGACCTTTACAAGCCCTATGGCCTGATTCGAGAGTTGTTTGATTTTTCGGTCTAGAATGCATACTGAATGTACTTGGAAAGAGTCTTCTTGCTCCACCTGAATCACAGTCCAATCAATAACATGATTAGCATCAGGTATATATTTCTTGAGCAATTATACATGTAATACATTATGAACACACATAGATGTAGGAAATGCAATCATATAAGCTATTGGACCAATCCTCTCTAGGATTTCAAATGGACCACAATAGTGAGCTACCAACTTTGAACAATTTCCCAACTTCAGGGAACTTTTGTTGGCCTTCACTTTCAAGAATACATGGTCCCCAACTTTAAATTCCCTGTGAGTTCTGTCTTTATCAGCATAGCTTTTCTTCCTGTCTTGGACAACCTTTAAGTTTTGTTTTATTTTCAACATTTTCTCCTTCGTTTCCCTGATTAAATATGGCCCAACCATTGCTCTATCTATTGGGTTATCCCAACTTACTGGTGTGTTTCATTTTCTTCCATAAAGTGCCTCATATGGGCTCATCTTTAGAGATGTTTGGTACCCATTGTTATAAGAAAACTCTACAAAGTGTAGGTATTCTTCCCATTTTGATGGTTTATCCATCACATACATCCTGAACATATCCTCAATCACTTGATTCACTCTCTCTATTTGTCCATTTGATTCTGGATGATAAGTTGTACTAAAATTCAAATTTGTTCCAAATCCATTAAATAATCCCTTCCAAAAATTTGAGGTAAATTTTGGATCTTTGTCAGACACAATTGTCTTGGGTATACCATTTAATTGAGCAATTTCCCTCATATAAACATCATCAATGTTGGTTTTCGTATGAGTGAGATTTACTGGAATAAAATGGGCAGCTTTAGTAAGCTTATCCACCACTACCATGATAGAATCATGTTGCTTGTTTGTTTTGGGCAGTTTGGTGATGAAATCCATTGTTACAACTTCCCATTTCCACTTAGGAATGTGTAATGGTTGTATAAAACCATATGGGTGTCTATGCTTAACCTTTACCTTTTGACATTCCAAACATTTGGCAATAAAATCAACAACTTCTTTCTTCATGCCTGGCCAATAATATTGGCTCTTGACAACTGCAATAGTTTTCTGATAACCTGGGTGCCCAACATAAGGTACATTATGAATTTCTCCCAATATCAGATTTTTCAATTCATGGGAATTTGGTACATAAATTATGCCCCTGTATATGAGAATTTCATCATTTTCTAGCTTATAGTCTTCAATTTTCTGCTGCAAATGACCTTGCTGTAATGTTTCCACTAATTCCTTGTATTGCAAATCTGATTTTGCAGCCTCCAAAATTATTTGTTTCAAATATAAATGGTACATGCTAATGGTTGTAGAATGCAACTCATGCACTCTTCTGCTGAGTGCATCAGCCACTTTTTTCTCCTTTCCCTTGATATGCTTTATATCAAAGTCATATTCACTTAGAAATTCTAACCATCTACTTTGCCTGGAATTTAGAGTTGGTTGATCAAATAAATATTTCAGACCATTATGGTCTTTCCTCAGCTCAAACCTTTTCCCCATGAGGTAGTGTCTCCATTTTCTCAAGGCATTCACTATGGCTGCCAACTCCAAATCATGAGTGGCATAGTGTCTTTCATGCTCCTTCAACTTCCTTGATTCATAACATACAACAAACACATTTTGACTGAGGACTCCACCAAGTCCTTCTTTACATGAATCTGTGCATACAATGAAGTCTTCATTTGGATCTGCAATCCTTAGTATTGGAGCACTTGTTAATAATTGTTTCAAGTGTTCGAAACTCTTTTCACAATCCAATGTCCACTGAAACTTCACACCCTTCTTTTGCAAGGAAGTGATTGGGTGTGAAATCTTTGAGAACCCTTAAATAAATCTCATATAGTAGCCTACAAGGCCCATGAATGATCTGACCTYTGTCACATTCTTTGGAACTGACCATCCTCTAATGGCTTCTATCTTCTCAGGATCCACTGTTATCCCATCCTCTGAAATGATATGTCCCAAATAATGAATTTGCTTCTGATAAAATGAGTACTTGCTCAATTTGGCATACAACCRATGATCCCTTAATACTTTTAATACCATCCRCAAGTGTTGTTCATGATCTTCCTCTGACTTAAAATATATAAGAATGTCATCTAAAAATACAATGACAAACTTATCTAAGTATTATCTGAAAATACCATCCATTAAACATATGAAGACAGTTGGTGCATTTGATAATCCAAAGTGAACCACTATGAACTCATACTGACCATACATTGTTCTGAAAGCAGTCTTGTCAATGTCTTCTTCTTTAATTCTTACTTGATGATAATCGGACCTAAGATCAATCTTGGAGAATATTTTTTCATCTTTCAACTGATCAAAGAGGTCATCAATCATTGGCAAAGGATACTTATTCTTCACATTTACCTAGTTGAGTTGCCTAAAGTCAATGCATAGTCTCAATGGTCCATCCCTTTTCTTCACAAATAAAACTGGGGCACCCCAAGGTGACACACTTGGACGTATATACCCCTTCTTTAGAAGCTCTTCAAGTTTCATTTGCAACTCCTTCAATTCTGGTGTACTCATCATGTATGGAGTCTTAGATACTGGAGCTGCTTCAGGCATCAAATCTAGAGAGAAATCAATGTCACTTTTAGGGGGTAATATTGGTATTTCCTTAAACACATATTCAAACTCTTTTAGGACTTCATAATCTTCAATATTTTACACCTTATCTTTAGGTGTCTCTTCCATATGTGTTGCAAATATTTGACACCCTTTTCTGTAACATTTCTTCAGCTGCAATGCTAAAATTTCTCTGATGGTCACTGCCCTGGGAATTCCCTGCACTTTCCTTAGGTTCCCTTCCTCATCCAAGCAAGTAAATTCCTTGTTATGATAGTCTAGGATAGCATGATGTTGTTCCAACAAATCCATCCCAATTATACAGTCAGAGGAACCTAAAGGCAAGATGTTCAAATCTTCCATGGTGTTCAATCCATTCATGTCCATAAGACATGACTTAACTATCTCATTATCTTTTATTTTGGCTTTGGTATCTAGCTACACCAACCAAGATTTTCCATGCTTTCTTCTTGGAAAATAAAAACTTTCCACCATCTTAGGATCTATATAACTATGACTAGCTCCTGAATCAATTAAAATAGCAATAGTTTGGTTGTTGATCATACCTTCCACTTCAATCATATGTGATTGATACTCTGCTTGCTTGTTGTCCAGGGATGCATAGATCCTTGGTACATTTATGCCCATGTCTTCCATTTTTCTAGCTTGGTATACATTGTGAACAATCCTCATGTTTTCACCTCTGTGAGGGAAATCTCTAAACATATGATCTCCTTTGAAACCCCAACATTGAATAGGTGGTTGCCTTGGCCTTTGACCCCCTATCTCCATCATTTTGGGTTCTTTAGAGGTTGGTTATCCCTGAGGATTATTTATGAAGAATGGTGACTTAGTCCCCTTCTTCCTCTGATCCATCTTGATTTTCTTTTTGTCTTCCCAAGCTTTTCGGAAATTTGGCCTTACTTTTTGTTGATCATATAGGCATGTAGCTCGCATTATGGTCTCCTCCAATGTCTTGGGATCATCATATTGTATTTTGTCACTGATAAATGATGGCAATCCACTCAACTACCTTTGAATATTTATTGTCTCATCCTTGATGAAAGAAACATACTTCAACTATTCTAAAAACCTTATTTCATATTTGTCTATGGTCATACTCCCAAGATTGAGTTCAAAGAACACTTTCATTTTCTTGTCATATTATCTCTTAGTCAAGTATTTGTTTTCAAAATACTTCTTGAATTCCCTCCAAGTAGCACTTTTCTCTTTAATGTGTTGCACCTGCACAAGTTGATCCCACCACATGGATGCCTTTCCCTTGAGTTGATAGATGGAAATTATTCCTTCTACATGAGAAGAATAATTATGCAATTGAAAATACTTTCTCATGCCCAAAATCCATGTCTTTGCATATTCATCCTTCTTGTGCTCATCATCAAATGTAGGAGGTTTGATTTTGTTCATTTCTCCTCGTAACTCATCCACCCCAAACCTCTTATGCTTCTTGAAAGGGGATGGACTTGAGTTTTTGTGTGCTCTCTTATTGGAATGCCTCGGGGAGTGACGGTGATGTCTGTTAAAACTTCGTGTTCTTATTTTCTCATCAGGAGACCTGTGACTTACTGATTTGCTTGAGCCACTCTCCTTATCCAAAAAAAAATTATATTCTATTCAAGATCTGCATTAAATTCATGTTGAAGTCCTCCTGTTGCTCCTTGGATCTTGTATTCCTTTCATTATCATATTTATGGCTTTGGAAATCCTTCTGTAATTTTTTAATGGTCTCTACCATACTCATGTTTTCATCCCTTCATTCTCCATGTCCATTAGAGTTTGTTCCTTCAATGCCCAAATGGACATCCATCCCTCTAATCTCATATTCCTGGATGTAATTACCCTATACATATTCCATTCCTATAGACTATGTGTTGATCCTGATCTTATCTATATGTTGTTAACTCTGCAAAATGTGCAGCCAACAAAACTTTGTCAGGTTAACTAACTCACCAATTTCATGAAAATTATGAACCATTATGGTTCAATAATATATCAGAATTCTTTCTTCTGATTTCCTAAAAAATTGAATGCCCGGATCAATTTTATGGATGAATATTTATATTATACTATCCAAAACCTTTCCAACGCCTACTTCCATGCTCAATTCCGAGTCTTGAGCAGAAAGTTATGGTTATTTGAAAATTGTATGTTAATTTTTTTTGTTCACTCTTCAACTTGGTGCAAATCTGCGTTGTAGTTATGCATTTTTGCACCTACTCCATTGGATTTTTAGTGTGATATCAATTGGGTTTCTTCATATACATATTTTTGACAATCTGTCCAAGTTTCACCTTTTTCTGGGTTCTGGGATGCTAGTTACAACCTGCTGAAGTTCTAGGCCAATTCGTGTTTTTGGTCTGGAATGCTACAAGTACCTTATTTTCCATCTTAAAAAATTTTAACATGCCTAGAAATTTTATTCAGCTCTATGAATGTCTTATATGGTTCAATATCTTTCCATTGACTTGTCCTGTGCCTCAATCTGATTCAAGAGAAGAAAGTTATGGATCTTCGAAGTTAGTTGGGTCTTAAAATTTACCCTCCACTGTTTGTCATGTAACTTCCTCATAAAAGATCTATTTGATGAACGGTTTACACCATTAGAAAGATCTCTTTGGGATATTTTACTTGAGATGCAGAGACAAAGTGTTCCTTGGTACACTCTATTCTTGTGGTTTTTTAGTAGCTAAAAACATTGTTAAGAGCCTCAAAAACACGCTACAAAAAGATGACCTTCAAACAGTATAAAATGTCGCAGAATTTCGTTGGTTTTTTGTTGTTGTAAACCATCCAAATGACTTCGTGCACAAAAATTTGAACCTGTACGCCCATATTTAGCATGTGCAACAATACCATCAGGTAGTGCATGCTCCGTGCACCTATAACCAATGTGGATCACTTCTTGGTCGCGCCAATAACTAGTGCACACTACTTTTTGTCGCGCGCCAAAATCCATCGCGCCTAATTTTGGTTCATGCACTAGTACTTGTTGTGCGCAATTTTTTTGTCACGCGCAATTTTTGTGTCACGCTCTAATATTCCCCACACATTTCACTCTACGTGTTGCACCATGCCAAAGTTTAGTACGCCCCCACCACTCACCAGTACTCTGCGTGCACCGTTAACTAAATTGTCTCGCGACAACATATACCCACATTGCACACGCACCAACAAAATTCCTCTGCACTCTGTCAATACTACGCACACCATGCACGCCATTATTATGCGTGTGCACACCACACATGTTATTACTATGCATGCATCACTCAATCTGCACCGTGCAATGCTAAATTTAGTGTGCACACCTGTGTGCCAAAAGTTTTTCGCGCGGGGTCAAATTTTAGTGTGCGCACCCACATGCCAATATTTTCCCACGTAGCGCCAAATGTTTAGTGCACGCACCCGCACGCCAATAATTTTTCGTGCGGCACCAAATTTTAGTGCGCACACCCGCATGCCAATATTTTTCCGCGCAGCGCCAAATATTTAGCGTGCGCACCCGCATGCCAATATTTTTTTGTGCATCGCCAAATTTTTATCACGTGCACCTGCACGCCAATATGTTTCCACACAACGCCAAATTTTAATGCGCGCACCCGCACGCCAATATTTTTTCGCGCAACACCGAAGTTTAGCGTGTGCACCCGCACGCCAATATTTTTCCACATATCACAAGATTTTCACTACACATCATGCATTTTTAGTGCGCCCACCTGCACACATTCATTTTTATGTGCATCAATTCCTCGTGAATTCCGCTACAGAAATTGGGGCTTTTTCCTAACTTTTTCCCAATTTTTACCGTAGACATTCTGCAACTATGAAATTTTTTCAATTTCACCCCGATAACACCAATTCAACCTCTGCAACAACAAATCGTTGTGGGTTGACATTTCTAGAACAAATTTTTCCCAAACTCAATTCACGAATTGAGAATTTTAATCAACTAATCTCGCTCTCTATGTCATGGATTCACTGTAACTTCAAATTCGACCAATTCTAGGTATGAATTTGCTAAAACATATATTAAATCAAGAACATCTCACCACTTGGCCAAATTTCTCAATTTTCCCATGAATTTAACAATATAAATTGGGGCTTTTTCCCAATTCCACGTGATTGCTTCTAATTTTTACCATGGTCACTCTGTAAATTTAAATTTGGCCACTTGGAAATCAATCCTCTATGAAATTTCATTTCAACTCAACTTGTTCGGCCCATCCAGGCTCAGTGTTGAAAACTGAAGCTCTAATACCATATTGTAACATCCCAAGCATCCAACTGGGCTATGCCACATAAACAAAATTGAACTATATGCAAATTAAAACATATACACACAGAAACTCTTGTGTAACTTTATATATATAACTTAAAATATACAAATACATTCTGTAAATGCACAGATTCATATGGAAATAACAGTAAAGATGCACATGCATCATAGATAGCCAATACCATAAATATAAAGATGTAAATAATAATGCAGCATATAAATTAACACACAGTTGACACTTATCTTGGTAAGAATATCACCAACTGTGTGCAGACCTTCCACGAACCTTCCATCCTTAGACCACACTGCTCATCACTCTCAGCAGTGGGTCACCCCCGAGCTGGGACTAAACTCCACCTGGGTAAAGGGATTCCTAACCAGGATGATGTATCACAGACAACAGGAAAGACTCTGTCACAGGTGCCAACTCAAACTAACAACCTATAGTCCCTCATTCCCCACATGCATGTCCCACCCCAGGAAGTGTGCCCCTTCTCTTCTCAACATTCCCTCAACTACCCCACTTCCCTTCCAGGGCTTTAGCAACAATCCGGACAGGAAGTCTCAAAGCCATGTAGTTGTATTTTAGCATCTTCAGGAAATCAATTCCCATCAATTCTCTCAGCCAGAGAGAAATTTCTCATGGGCCTGACAACCCACCTCTTCAGTATACCATGGGCCTCACAACCCACTTTTTCAGTCCAACTCCCAAGTTAACTAGGTACAAAAATAGGTATGGGTACAGATACAGATTCAGGTACAGTGACAGTAACAGAAAGGTACGGAGGGCAACTCAATGAGTGAGTGAATGATGATGGAATGATTGAATGAATGATGGAAAAATGAACTAAGTCCAAACTATATGTATGCATGTTCCCAACTTGACACTTGTCATGATGGGAGCTACTTTGGACCACTTGTCCCCATCTTAGAACTCAGGATAAAATAATTATCCATACTTTATACTTTAAGGGATATTAATCTAATATTCTTTTTTGGCTTAATCTCCCTAGCTTAGCCCTTTTCCTTAAATTTTATCCCCCCCCATTTTCCCCTTTACCCTAACTAGTGGATTGTATTCCCCCATATTCTTTTATCGTGGTCGGTCTACACGCAACGATGTATTTTATATTAATGATGAGACATATACAAAAAAAAGGCTCACTGGCCTTTAAAATCTAGGCTCTCTAGCCTAATAATCACATAATCCTTCTGGCTTATAATAAACTGGGTCACTAGCCTATAAAACATAACATATACACAAAGGCTCCATGGCCTCAAAATAGCGTGCACTTAAGTTTGTTGCACGCGGTATCCTGGAATGTGCACACTTCATCATTTTACTGTGCAATACATGTGTGCACTATACCATGGAAGGTGCATACAAAAATTGATATCAAACAACTCACCATCTTAAGTACATTTGCATGTACATTTACAATTGGGTTCAACCTAGGGGTATTACAACACTATTGTGTCCTTATAACTAGCTTCAAAACATTCAACAATTGTTTCCCCCTCCCATTTACCTTTTTCCATTTGTTAATTCCATTGCTTCATTCCAAACTTCTTTAGTGTAAGGAAAATATACTTAGGTAATTTATAGACTCCTCAATGAAATTTTTACACATAATACAACTCCCAGGTCATTGCCATGTCATGTTTTGATGATTATCCTAGGTTAATAATTTGGTTGATAATGACAACTATAAAAAAAATTGTTTTTTAGAGGACTCTTCATTTTCCATAAATACTTCCACCGCCACTTCTTTTCCCCCTCTTCATTTTTATTCATCCTAAACTTGGAACAATATGGCTTTGTTATAGGTCTTCTTGAGGCTTTATTTTTTAACTAAATGATTTCAGATTCTCTTCACTAAGTCTAATAACAATATGTTTTAGGGTAGAAATAAATTGTTTCCATTCTGTTACCTCTCCTCCTTAGATCTCAAGTTGAGTTTATAATTTCCAACCTTGGTTTAATACGGATATAGAGACTATATTTTCTGCATTTTCTATGCTATGACTCTCAATATTTGACAGTTCTTCCTTTAAAGGATCATATTTCTTGTAATTGTATGTACATCTTGTCCATGGGTCCTCCCCAATTCTCACGTATCCTTTCCCTATCCTCCAAACAAAACATCTTCCTATCAAAGGTTAAGCCTTTTCTAATGCCTTAAAAATGAGTAAACCCCATCCAAAATTATTCACGTCTCTTCTAATACAATCCTCCATTGACCCAAGAGTTATGCACTTCACTTCCATCACTCTTCCCCATTAACCTTAAATTATCATCATTCTCCAAACACGTTTTGTTTCCAATTATTTAAAAAAAAAATGATATTATTTATACTCCATCTGTCTACCTCCTTTGTTGATTATTTGGGTTGGTTGTCATTGATGTCAACCCTTGAAGAAAGTCTGGTAGTGAATTCTGGTAGCACAACGGTTTGGGTAATGGACCCAAGTTTGTTTGATGTATAATGGTATGATTTTTAATATTTTTTAAGGTAATACTATTTTGGATGGATATTACATGTCATGCCATTTCCGGTGGTATGTGGAACGTCACATAAATCCTCACGGTTAGAGAGTTATGGCCATGTGAAGTTGGAGAACCCTCATGAGTCATCTAGAAGCCCCAAAAGGTCAAAGTAGTCAAAGTGGTTGCAAAGAAGAAATTATTTAAATAATAAAGTGGAGTGATTAGTGTACTATAAGTTAAAGTGGATACAAAAGAAATTATTTAAAAAATAAATTTAATGGAGAAATTACTAAGTGGACAAGTGGTTAGAAGTGGGTTAGCCCTAAAATAATGAAAGTGGTTTAAGAGATTTTAGAAGGTAAATAATAAAGTGAAGTGATGAGTGTACTATAAGTCAAAGTGGATGAAAAAGAAATTATTTAAATAATAAATTTAATGGAGAAATTACTAAGTGGACAAGTGGTTAGAAGTGGGTTAACCCTAAAATAAGGAAAGTGGGTTAAGATGGTTAAAAGGTAACCCCTTGAGGAAGCTATGTGAAAGTCTAAATAAGAGGCAAGGCTCTCTCATTTTAATCACACTTGAGCATACTAAATATATAAAAGTGACTGAGGTAACCAAAGGATATCTAAGCCAAATTTCAGAGGGAAGGTGAAGTAAAGAAGGTCGAAATTCAAGGGAGGATAAATTATTTTGATGATATTTTCTAAGGTATGTTATTTATAGGTCTTCTCACCATTTTCGCAATAACATTTTTTCCTAGAATGATTCGGACCACAAAATTGGGAGGACATTGAGGAAACATATCCAAGTAGTTGTGATGAAAATTTCAGCTTGTGGGTCGTTGCATGTTTGGAGTTACACTCTGTGGAAAATAGGGTTTGAGGTTAGTCATGAAACTAGTCTAAAACAGGTGGTGTTTCGAGTAAAAACGTCATAACTTATTCATAACAGATTCAAATTTAGTAAGACCAAATGTATTGGTTAGATTACATTATTTAGTATTTTTTGTACCATTTTCAAATACATACAACAAATATTCCATGTGGGAAACTCTCTACAATTTTTCTCTCTAGAATAAGACAAAATTCAATAAGGTATGTCATTTTTTCTATAACTCCTTTTCTGAGAGGTTTCAAGTACTAAAATATGGAGGAATTGCATAAAATACACTGAAGAACATTGTGTACTATTTTTAGATATTTATTCATTACAGGTACATAATTATGATTATTGCAAGTTAGGGTTGTTGACTAATCCAAAACTAGTCATGTGAGACTAAAGTAAAGTTTGATGAAAATGCTTGTCTCTTGTTGTTAAACTTAATGAAGGTTTGTAGGTATGTGATAATATACACAAGGTCTATTACAGAGTTACAAATCATATTTGGATGATGGAATTGATGAGGGATTTTGGTTGAGGTACATGTTGGGTACATGGTTGAGATAAGTAGTTGATGAGTTGGCACATACATGAGGTGTATAGTTGATGATGTTGGTGCATCTTGATGATTCATAGTTTATGTGTATTTTATGCATGATTGGTACATATTTGGTGCATGGTTGATCCACTTGTTGATGGTACAGGTTGAGTTATAGGTCGGTGCATGGTTGATGCACTTGTTTATGGTACAGGTTCATTACAGGTTGTTTTGTGCAGGTTGTTTGGTACAGATTTACAACAGTATATCTCATAGTTATAGTGTGAAAGTGGTTCCATCATTATACTTATATTTCAAGGTGGTTGGACGAGGAAAGGACAGGTGGTTGTATCCGGAGAACATAGGGGGTTGTAGCCTCCTTCTGGTTGTAGCCAGAGAATTGGGGAGTTCGAGCTTCCCTCAGTTTGTAGCCTGAGAAACTAGGGGGTTGGAGCCTCCTTCCAGTTGCAGCTGGAAAACAAAGGAATTTGGTGCTTCCAATGAATGTAATTCTTAAAGAGATATAATAAAAAAATTACATGGTTTTCTCTCGCTTTGGGTTTCCACGTAAAAACACTGGTGTACTGTGTATGTGCATGATTTCTCATTTTTACATTGTTTATTTATTCTACAAGTATTGGATGATAATGCTACATTGATATAACACTTGCATTTTTTGGTTAAAAAGGATAATTTCTCTATTAGTGATTCACCCCCTGCCCCCCCTCTCAGTAAGCCAACAATTGGTATCAGAGTCAGTTCCTTCAAGAATCAGTTTAACCACTGAAAGGTAGATCATGGAGAGAAACAACATGTATAAACATGGAATACCACAGTTTGATGGACAAAAGTATGCATTATGGAGCAGAAGGATGAAAACATATATACAGGCACAAGGATTTCAAATTTGGCAATCTATAGTAGATGGATACAAAGAACCATCAATTCCACCAACAAGTGAAAGAGCAAAAAAAATTGGTCAAAATAATTCCAAAGACACAAATTCACTTCTAAATGGTCTTGGTGAATCGGTATACAACAAAGTTATGCATTGTAAATCCGCTAAAGAGATTTGGGACAAACTTCAAAATATTTATGAAGGATATTCAAAAGTCAAAGCAACAAATCTTCAAACTTATAGAGGTCAGTTCGAACAACTAAAGATGAGAATATTGTATCTTACTTCTTATGAGTCGATTAAATAGTAAATGCAATCATAGGATTGTGAGAAGAAATTAAAGAATCTATAATTATTCAAAGGGTACTAAGATCTCCTCCTATGAGATTTGATCCTAAGATATAAACACTAGAAGAAAGAGCAGATCTAGACTCAATAAGCATGGATGAACTAAATGGAATCTTCATAGCATATGAAATGAGAACTGAACAGGAAAATACAGATATAAAAGAAGAAGTTTTCAAAGCATCCAAAAGGTCAAATCAAAAGGGAAAGAAAAAATAAAAAGAACATAGCACAACAATGACATCTCGAAAGATGATGAAGAAAGGGCCAATGTTGTCAAGAGAGAAAAAGGTAACCAACAACAGATATAAAGGTAATATTCCATTGATTTGTTTTGATTGTGATGGTATTGGTCATCTTGCTAACAAATGTCCTCATAAGAAAAATAATGGGAATGATGAAGATTACTCAAATAGAAAACAAACATATAAAGGAAAAAAACCACAAAGAAAGTTTTCAAGAAAAGCTTATGCACCAAAGAAGACATCTCCTCATTAGATGAAGATGAAGTCAGATACAGTGAGATAAAAAGAGTTATATTCATGGAAATAGACGACTCTGATAAAGAAGACACCGAAGAAGAATTTTAAGAGGTAGAAGTTGACTACCGAGAAGAATTGTTGACTTCCATATAAGTTATAAGAAGATAAAAGAGGAAAAATAATAAGCTATAAGAAGAACTAGATAAGAAGGAAGACACTCAAGAACCAGAGCATATAATGACAGAATTTAAGGTTCAAATAGGAGAATATAAAATAATTGAAGAAACACTCAAAGAACGGTTAGAAGAAATAGACATGATCATTGGAAATTTGGAAGCAGAGATTGTCACATTGAGAAAGGATCTTCAAAAGAAAAATATGCAGAACAAATCAAAAGTTTTGGATGACATTATCAATAGTCAAAGGCCTAATCATGACAATTCTGGACTTGAATACAATCATATAGAAAAGGTATCAATATCCAAATCAACAGAACAAAAAACATATCAAAAAAGTTATACATAAATAATAAAAGGGGATAGGAAGATTACACGGACACTCCTCCACTGAGAAGATTCATATTTCAGAATCAACGACCGACATAAACAAATAGGCCTCAGGAAGAAGAAGGATTCATAATAGTAACTCCTTTAAGAAGATATTCAACTCCCATGAATCAAACTATCTTTTTGTGTTTATGTTATGAATGCAATAATTTTGGACATAAAGCTATAAATTACAGAGCTAATAGAAGGAACATAAACAACTTTGAAATCTATACACAAAATAGTTATCCAAGAAGGCCTAGTGAAACACAGAGAAGAATCTACAACAATTTTGAATCATTGAGAACTGGAGTGGAATGCTACAAGTGTTATAAATTTGGACACATGGCCAAATACTGTAGAATGACATTCCCTCCTAGAGAACCAGAATAGAACAAAAAAAGTCACAGACAGGAGCCTCAGAAGAGAACATGGATAATAAAGCAGAATAAGTATAGCAATGAAGAATGCACACTCACTCTACAAGATAAGAATAAGAAGCGTGGTTGGTATGTTGACAGTGGTTGTTCAAAACATGAAGAATGGTTGAAAAAAGACCAGGTCCTAGAGATCGCAAGATTGGAAATAAAATGAGATGAAGAAAATTCTACAAAGAAAAGGAAAGATGTCAGATACAAAAAGATTTGGAAAATAACTGAAATAAAAGAAGGACGGGTAAATAAGGAATAGGTTCAAGAGATTGTACTTTCAGTAACTATAGTGAAAGATGAATCCACAGACAGAAAGAAAGAAGTCAAAGCTCAGAGAGATGATGAATCTACTAATGAAGATGATGATGAATACACTTCAAAGTAGGAATTGTTTTGATCCATCCCACTTAGAGACTCCCAGATAATATGAATAATAGACAGGGGGATTCTATGCAGTAGTTGAGACAGACCGGATAACCATCCTTCGAGTAGCTTGCAAAATTTGAGTAGACAGATTTAGTGCATTCAGATAGCAGAAGTACAATATGATAGATTAACCAGTTGTAGTAGTACTTCATGATATTACAGTGACATATGAGTCAAAATTATGGACAATTGTGTAGCAGAGTCTTGAACAGTATGGGCAGAGATGGAAGGGAAATAAGCTTTTATGAACGGGGAACTTGAAGAAAAAGTCTACATTGAACAGTTGGTTCCTAGAGAATGGTACTCTAGAATAGATAAATATCTACAACATGCAGGGTTCAGAAAAGGATGTGAAGGAAACAACCTCTACATCAAGGTAACTCAAGATGGTATTTTATTAATTGAAGTTTATATTGCTGATATTATTTTTGGAAGTACCGATGACAGGTTAAGCCAAAAATTGGCAAAGGATATGCAGAATGAATTTGAAATTTCATTACTCGGAGAACTATCCTTCTTTATGTCTCTTCAGATATGTCAAAGCAACTAGGGAATTTTTATTTCTCAAACTAAGTATATAAGAGAAATGATAAAGAGGTTTGGAATTGAATATTCCAAACTAGTTATCACTCATATGCAAACCAGTTTCAAGTTGAGCAAAGATGATGATTCAAAGTCCATAGACCAGAGGTAATACAGGTCAATGATTGGTATCTCCCTATGTGTGACAGCATCCAGACCAGATGTAATGCAGGTAGTTGGATAGGTGACACGATTTCAAGTAGCACCAAAGGAATCACATGTCGTAGCAGTGAAGAGGATTTTCAGATATATCAAAGGAACATAAGAGTTTGGATTATGGTATCCAAAAGGAAAGGATATATTATGTATTACCTACACATATGCAGATTGGGAAGGTTGCATTGATGACAGATGAAACACCAGTGGAGCATCGTTCTACTTGGGTGAGTGTTTAGTATCATGGCTAAGAAAGAAGCAATCATCAGTATCCTTATCTACAGTCGAAGCAGAGTATATTTCAGCAGCATCATGTTGTACACAAGTTCTATGGATGAAACAAACTCTGAAAGATATACAGGTTGAGTGTGTTGATCCCATTCCAATCTATTGTGATAATAAAAGTTCCATCAGTATCTCAAAGAACCCGTTGATGCACTCCAAGACGAAGCACATTCCAATCAAGTATCAATTTCTACGAGAACATGTTGTAGAAAAGAACATCAGAGTTGAATATGTGGGAACAAAAGAACAAGTGGAAGACATATTTACAAAATGGCTTCCATGAGAATCCTTTGAGTATCTTTGCCAGAGACTCGGAGTAATTTCTACTCCAAAATGAATTTTTTTTAATGCTTATCTTATATGTCTTAGATTTACACGAGGAAGCACCATAAGGAGGATAGTTTAGGTCAGGAGATCAGTTTTAGGAAGATTTCAGTCAGGGGGAGTATCCCCAAGGAAAATTCTTTTAAGGGGAGCCACCTCGGATGGAAATATACCTTTGTCATTGATGACAAAGGGGGAGAGATTTATTAGTTGCAAAGGTAACTGCTTGGAGAAAGAGCACAAAGGTATGGTTCAAGGGGAGCAATGGTAACAGGGGGAGCATGAGTGATATGACTTCAGTATTGCATCAGAGTGTTTCCATAAATTCCAAAGGGGGATATTGTTGATTATTTGGGTTGGTTTCCATTGATGTCAACCCTTGAAGAAAGTGCGGTAGCGAATTTCGGTAAAACAAAGGTTTGGATAATGGATCCAAGTTTGTTTGATGTATAATGGCATGAGTTTTAATATATTTTAAGTTAAGACTATTCTGGATGGATATTACATGTCATTCCATTTCTGGTGGTATGTGGAATGTCACATAACTTCTCACGGTTAGAGAGTTATGGCCATGTGAAGATGGAGAACCCTCATGAGTCATATAKAAGCCCCAAAAGGTCAAAGTAGTCAAAGTGGTTGCAAAGAAGAAATTATTTAAATAATAGAGTGAAAATATGAGTGTAATATAAGTCAAAGTGGATACAAAAGAAATTATTTAAATAATAAATTTAATGGAGAAATTACTAAGTGGACAAGTGGTTAGAAGTGGGTTAGCCCTAAAATAAGGAAAGTGGTTTAAGAGATTTTAGAAGGTAAATAATAAAGCGAGATGATGAGTGTACTATAATTCAAAGTGGATACAAAATAAATTATTTAAATAATAAATTTAATGGAGAAATTACTAAGTGGACAAGTGGTTAGAAGTGGGTTAACCCTAAAATAAGGAAAGTGGGTTAAGATGGTTAAAAGGTAACCCCTTGAGGAAGCTACATGAAAGTATAAATAAGAGGCAAGGATCTCTCATTTTAATAACACTTGAGCATATTGAATATATACAAGTGACTAAGGTAACCAAATGATATCTAAGCCGAATTTCAGAGGGAAGGTGAAGTAAAGAAGGTCGAAATTCAAGGGAGGATAAATTATTTTAATGATGTTGTCTAAGGTATGCTATTTATAGGTCATCTCACCATTTTCACAATAATTTTTTTATAGAATGATTCAAGCCACTAAATTGGGAGGCCATTGAGGAAACATATCCAAGTAGATGTTATACAAATTTCATTTTGTGGGTCTTTGTATTTTTGGAGTTACACTCCGTGGAAAATAGGGTTTGAGGCTAGTCCTGAAACTAGTATAAAATAGGTGATTCAGATAAAAATGTCATAATGTATTCATTACAGATTCAAATCCAGTAATACCAAATGCATTGGTTAGAGTACAATATTTAGTATTCTGTGTACCATTTTCAGATCCATGCAACAAATATTCCATGTGGGGAACTCTCTACAAGTTCGCTCTCTAGAATAAGCCAGAATTCAACAAGGTATGCCATTATTTCTATAACTCCTTTTCTGAGAGGTTCCAAGTAGTGAAATCTGGAGGAATTTCATAAAAGACATTGAAGAACATTGTGTACTATTTTTAGATCTTTAGTCATTACATGTACATAGTTATGATTATTGCAAGTTAGTGTTTTTGACTAATACAAAACTAGTCATGTGAGAGTAAAGTAAAGTTTGATGAAAATGCTAGTCTCTTGTTGTTAAATTTAAGGAAGGTTTGCAGGTATGTGATCATATACACTAGGTCTATTACAAAGTTACAAATCAGTTTTGGATGATGAAATTGATGAGGGATTTTGGTTGAGGTACATGTTGGGTACATGGTTGAGACAAGTAGTTGATGAGTTGGCACATACATGAGGTGTATAGTTGATGATGTTGGTACATCTTGATGAGTC
>ML789963.1:209120-243011 GCA_009831015.1 Picea engelmannii
TTTATTACATCCGAATACATTGATATACCTATGTGCGGGTTAGGACCTTAACAGGTTATGTATTGAATGATGAAGGAAGAGAATGAGGTGGTATCCATATTGGGAGGAAATTCAAGACTGGCTAAATATGAAGGAAGATGAGTTTTCTTGGTGGGAAAATCTAGGTCTGACTACCAATGTGGAATGATGGAAGGATAGGTATCTATACACCGATATGCATAAAATCTTCTTTGCTTAATTTCCATGTCTGTTGTATGAATGGTTGAAGAGGAAGATAGTTACTAAAATTGCTTTGAGGCCTCAAGAACAATTAGCCTGGGATCATATCACCATTGATAGATTGAAGGTATTGGATAGTAAGTGGACTCAAGCCATCAATTTAAAGTTTTCTCGAGTGAAAGAAGGTTACATTATCAAATTTATTGTAGAATACACTAATTCTTTCAACGAAACTAAAAGGATTTTTTTTGAAGGTCCTTGAAGAAGGCTTCTAGAAGAAATTTTTGGACACATCGACCACACTAAGAGGGGGGGTGAATCAGTGTAGGGATCTTTTTACTCCTTTACAAAACACCTTAGTTAGCAAAAACCTAAGTTGTATGTACTCATATCTCAACAGCAAACATCATCAATAAACCATCATCATGAAGAATACAAGGAACACAAGATATGTGTACAATTTTATTTTATATTATAGACTACGATTGTAACATCTGTTCAAAACCAAACTTCTCTGAAAACCAGATTGTAACATACCCATCCACCCAGGCTAGGAAATTCCACTTCAATACTTTCATGCTCTGATATACATTTATATCTAATGCAATTTAAATAGACATAAGCATTCTAGTCATACACATATTCATGTTGAAGCGACAATAATACATACATGCAATAAACACATGTGATTCTGATAACATTATAACATATGTGCAATATACACAACATACATTTAACATAGAATTGGTATTCATATTTTTATCAAAAGACCATCAATTGCGTGCAGACCTTCCAAAAACCTCCCAGCCTTATACCACGCTACTCTAATATATCAGCAGTGGTCACCCCCAAGCTGGGACTAAACTCCACCCAGTGAAAGAAAATCCAAGGCTAGGTTGAGGCTACGGAAAGTTGCACAATGCAACAAGAAGAATTCCCTCCAAGGATCCTACTTATTCCCACTACTCACAGACTATCATTCCCCACATGTTTGTCCCACCCCAGGAATATACACCTTCATTGTTCCACAATCGATCTACTGCTCCACTTCCCTTCCAGGGATTCAAAAATAGGTCGAATCAGGAATTCTCAGAGCTCTGTAGTTGCTACTGGACTCCCTCCAGGAGAAATCACTTCCCCATCAATCTCTCTCACCTGGAGAGAGTTTCTCACATGCCTAGAAACCTACTTCTTCAACCACGAGCTTGACAACCCGCCTCTTCAAACCACAGTAGAAAAAAAAGGTAAGGAAAGGGATGGCTCAACAATTATAGAGGTTCATGAGGGAAGAGGGTTCAACCTTGGTGTAAATAGACTGACTGCATGCTTGTTCAATGTGTGTGTGAACTAGACAAGGGATGGAAATAATTGTGAGAATCAACCCATGAGGAAATATGGAAAGAAATGGTCAAAATGCTCAGAATGTTGAGAGAGAGAATGGTGAGAATGAGAGTGGTGAGAGAACCCCCACAACGGTGGAAATCCCCACATAAATTTGCATGCATCATGGATGACACTTGGCTCTCTAGGAGCTCATTCCTCTCCACTGGGAGTTTCATTCCTCTCCTCAAAGGAACTTAGGATAACTGGTTTTATTTCCCAAACTTTAGTAATTTAGGAAATACATCATAATATTTCCTTGGGTTAAGCCCTCAAGATTAGCCCCTTTATTCTATACACCCATCCCCCTTTCCCTTTCCCTTCCTTATGGAGCTTATTCCCCCATAACTCTTTCTTCATGGTTTTTCTACACGTGGTGATGTATTTTATTAATAATCTACATAATTACATATATAAAAATAGGCTCACTGGCCTTAGCATCTAGGCTCTCAAGCCTAATAAACACATAATTCTACCAGCTTATAATTACTTGTCTCACCGGCCTATAAAAATCATTAAACATCATTACAATTCAAAAAGGGCTCGGCCTTGGGGTATTACAATCCCCTCCCCTTATTTTTGCATTGTCCTCATTGCAACTCATTTACATAACATCAACAAGATTTTCAAAATATTCAAAAAATATGTGGGTATTCCGCTCGCATAGCATCTTCATGCTCCCATGTTGCATCATCAGGAATGTACCAGGTCCATTGGACCTTTACAAGCCCTATGGATCAAATCTAGAGATGTTTGACTTTTTGGTCCATATTTTGTATCGGATGCACTTGAAAAGCGCTTTCTTGCTCCACCTGAATCACATTCCAATCAATAACATGATTAACATAAGGTATATATTTCTTAAGCAATGATACATGGAATACATTATGTATATAGATAGATGAAGGTAATGCAATCATGTAATCTACTAGTCCAATCCTCTCTAGGATTTCAAATGGCCCACAATATCTAGCTGCCAACTTGGAACAGTTTCCCAACTTCAGGGAACTTCTATTGGCCTTCACCTTCAAAAAAACATGATCACCCACTTTAAATTCCCTGTGATTTTTTTTCTTGTCAGAATAGATTTTATTCTTGTCTTGGGTAGATTTTAAATTCTTCTTAATCTTCTTCATTTTCTCTTCCATTTCTTTGAGAAACTCTGGCCCAATCATTGCTCTATCAGCTGGGTTGTCCCAACTTACTTGAGCGTTGCACTTTCTGTCATAAAGTGCCTCAAATGGGATCATCTTTGGTGATGCTTGATACCCATTGTTGTAGGAAAATTCCACCAAGTGTAGATAATATTACCATTTAGATTGTTTTTCCATCACATACATCCTTAGCATGTCCTCTATCACTTGGTTCACCCTTTCTGTTTTCCCATCAGACTCTGGGTGATAAGCTGTGTTGAAGTTCAGATTTGTTATGAACCCTTTGAATAACCACTTCCACAACTTTGAGGTAAAATTTGGGTCTCTTTCAGAAACAATTGTCTTGGGTATGCCATGCAAGCATGCTACTTCCTTCGTATGTATATCAACAACATTATTTTCCTTGTGAGTAACCTTCATAGGAATGAAATGGGCATCTTTGGTAAGATTATCCACCACCACCATGATAACAACATGTTTCTTGTTTGTTCTGGTCAATTTGGTGATGAAATCCATTGTCACCACTTTCCACTTCCACTTAGGAATGGGTAATGGTTGCAACAACCCCGCTGGGTGTCTATGCTCAGCCTTAACCCTTTGACACTCCAAAAATTTAGCTATATATTTAGAAATCTCGCTCTTCATGCCTGGACAATAATATTGTCTCTTGACTTCTTTAACTATTTTATGATATCATGGGTGTCCCGCATAAGGCACATTATGAATCTCCTTTAAAATCATACTCCTCAATTCATGATAATTGGGTACATAAATTTTGTTCCTATACAAGAGAATTCCATCAATTCCCAATTCATAATCTTCAACTTTCTGTTGCATTTTACCTTGCTGCAATTTTGTTACCAATTCCATGTACTACAAATATGCTTTTGCAACCTCTGAAATGTTTTCTTTAAGATCATTTTGATACATGATAATGGTTGTAGCATGTAGTTCATACACTCTCCTRCTAAGTGAATCAACCACTTTGTTCTCCTTTCCTTTGGTGTGATTAATATCAAAGTCATAGTCACAGAGGAATTCCAACCATCTTCTCTGCCTAGCATTCAAAGTTGGTTGGTCAAGCAAATATTTCAGACCATTATGSTATATCCTCAACTCAAAACTCTTTCCCATGAGGTAGTTCCTCCACTTCTCCAAGGCATGCACTATGGCTACCAACTCCACATCATGAGTGGTATAGATCCTTTCATGCTCTTTCAATTTTMTGGATTCAAAACATATCACAAATCCATTCTAACTGAGGAATCCACCAAGTCCTTCTTTGCATGCATCTATGCAAACCACAAAATCTTCATTCAAAACCGTAATCCTCAGAATTGGAGCATTGGTTAACAACTACTTCAATTATTGGAAGCTCTTTTCACATTATGTTGTCCATTGAAACTTCACTCCTTTCCTTTGCAAGGAAATGATTGGGTGAGCAATTCTCAAAAATCCTACAATGAACCTTATGTAGTATCCATCTAGACCCATGAAGGATCTAACTTCTGTCACATTCTTAGGTTATGTCCACCCTCTAATGGCCTCAATCTTTTCAGGGTCCACTGATATCCCTTCTTCAGATATGATATGCCCCAAATAATGAATTATGTTTTGATAAAATTATCCATTGCTCAATTTGGCATACAGTTGGTGCTCTCTTAACACTTGTAACACCATCCTCAAATGATGATCATGTTCTTCTTCTAACTTGGAATAAAAAAAGATTTCATCCAAAAAGACAATGACAAACTTGTCTATGTATTCCTAGAAAACATCATTCATCAAGCACATAAAAACAATTGGTGCATTCGATAATCCAAATGGCACCACTGTGAATTCATAATGACCATACCTTGTCCTGAAGGTGGTATTTTTTATGTCTTCATCTCTTATCCTTAATTGATGATATCCTGGCCTGAGATCAATCTTTGAGAATATCTTTTCATCTTTTAACTCATCAAAAATATCATCGATAATTGGAAAATGATACTTGTTCTTTATGGTTACTTTGTTCAATTGTGTGAAGTCGATGCACAATATCAATGTCCCATCTTTATTCTTCATGAATAAGAATGGGGCACCCCAAGGTGACACACTTGGGTGTATATAACCCTTATTCAACAACTCTTCAAGTTGTATTTGCAACTCCTTCAATTGTGGTGTACTCATCCTGTAGGGAGTCTTTGATATTGGAGCTGCTCCAGGCATCAAATTTATAGAGAAATCAATATATCTCTTCGGGGGTAGTCCTGGTATCTCCTTAAACACATCCTCAAAATATTTCAGGACTAAGTAATCCTCCAAATTTGGAACCTTATCCTTAGGTGCTTCCTCCATATGAGCTGCAAATATTTGGCATCCCTTCCTATAACACTTCTTCACTTTCATTGTTGAGATCTCCCGAATAGTAACTGGCCTAGGAATTCCTTGGACTGTTCTTGGGTTCCCTTCTTCATCCAAGCAAGTAAATGCCTTGTTATGATAGTCTAACACAACATGGTGTTGGTCCAGCCAATTCATACCAATTAGACAGTCATATGAACCCAATTGCAAGATTTTCAAATCTACCTTGCTACTTAGCCCATTCATTTCCACTGAACATGATTTGACTAGCTCAACCATTTTTCTCTTGGATCCTATAGCCAGTTGTACTAGCCAATATTTCTCATTCTTGCTTCTTGGAAAAAGCAAACATTCCACAAGTTTAGGGTCTACGTAACTATGACTAGCTCATGAGTCTATTAAAAAACTAAATTCATAGTTATTGATCATACCTTCAACTTCAATCATGTGTGATTGAAAATCATCTTGTTTGTTGTCCAATGATACATATATCCTTGGTACACTTCTGCCCATTTCCTCCATTTTTTCATATTTCTATACATTCTGGACAACTCTCACTTTGTCACCTTTGTGAGGACAATCTCTATACTTGTGGTCTCCTTTACAACCCCAACTTTGAATGGGTGTTTGTCTTGGCCTTTGCCCACCTACTTTATCCATTCTATGCTCTATAAAAGATGGTTTTCCTTGAGGATTGATTCTAAAGAAGGGTGGCTTGTTCCCCTTCTTCCTTTGTTCCCTTTTAAACTTCTTCTTGTCCTCCCAAGCCTTCTGGAAAGTAGGATTTCATTTTTGTTGATCATATAAGAATTTTTCTCTCCTTATAGTTTCATCCAAATTATTTGGATAATCATATTGGATTTTATCACTGATGAAATATGGAAACCCACTCAGGTACCTATGAATATTCATTGTCTCATCCTTGATAAATAATACATACTTCAACAGCTCTAAGAATATCCTTTCATATTCATCAATAGTCATGATGCATAGTTTAAGTTCAAAAAACTCTTTCATATTTTTGTCATAATACCTCTTGGTTAGGTATTTCTTCTCAAGATGCATATTGATTTCATCTTCTTTACTGAATACTACCTGAGTGTCCTCCAACACTTTGCACTCTGTGTTGAATCTAATCTGATAGTTGTTAATTCTGTGAAATGTGCATCCAACAGAACTTTGTCAAGCTAACTTTTCTTAATAATTTCATGAAAGAATGAATCATTTTGATTCATTAATATATATAAGACTTTTTTTATGTTGACTCTCTGAGAAATTGATGGTTCATATCCAATTTCTAGGTGAACAGTTATCTTCCACTATTTAGGACCTTTCCAATGCCTGCTTCCATTCTCAATTTTGAGTTTTGAGCAGGAAGTTATGGATATTCGAACAATTGCCCCTTTCTTGTTCTTAAACAACATTTTGGGCACTATCCCCTTTTCTTCGGCCCCCAAATTCATGTGACCAGGGGATCTGAACAAGTGCTAATCGTTAGGTGTGTATCCTTTGCTTTGGGCCTTTGAGGCTCTGGAACTTTGGGGCTTTGGAGGATTTGCCTCCATTACTATACCTTTTCCCCAAATGGTGATTCTCTGAATAATCGAAGGACGTACTGATCAATGGTCCTTAATCCTTGTTTGGATCTATGGTGGATAGGAGCCCTGGGACTTCTAGCTTCGGTGGTTTCCAAAGTACATCACAACAAATCTCCTGAATCGCCAAACTCGTGAAGGACGGTGGATCTATGGTCCACATTCTCTACTCGGATCTATGGTGGATAGGAACTCTGGGACTCCGAGCTTCGACCAATTCCAAAAAACTTCACTACCATTATCCCAAAGTTTCAACCTAGTGGATAACCCCATTATTGCCTCCACGTGTCATTCCCCAATCAACAGTCAAGATTAACTCAAGCCCTCCGAGAGTTCTTGACTCACAGCAATTCTACAACACAATTCCCTAGAGTACCACTTCTCTGGACCTTGGGATCTGGCACCACGTGTATTCTATGATCAATGGTCATGATGGACTCCAGAATTCATGCATCAAGAATTCCTCGACCGAAACTACTTATGCCTTGAATTCTTCATACCATGGGATCTACTGTTGTGTGTCTCCTCCCGATGAATGGTGAGGATTTACTCCGCTCTTCGGGGCTTTGGGGTTTTTGCTTTGATCTTACTCCATTCCTTCTGAATGTTGAAGTGGTGAACCCCTGGGGTCCACTTAGTATTATACACATCGCTGCTACATGGAATAACACTAGAAGAAGACACGTGGCCCAATCTGAGGGGTGACACGTGTCAATCTCTAAATGTAAAATCCATATTTCAAAAGAAAATAGCATATTGACACGCATATTTTGTTTCCATATCACCCAGGCGACATCATCAAGCCACGTCACTATAGAACTTCAAGACTTCGCGACTCCATAACTTCGAGACTTTGGAGTTCCAGAAGTTATTCCAACAACTTTCCCCAAATGTCGAATTCCTAAACTACTTAACCTCCCAAGGCCCATGAAGTACAATTGTCACCAATCAAAGTGGTGACACATGGCCCCACCGTTGAGTGACATGTGTCAAGTTCCAATCGATACTAAGGGCCTATCAAAAGTATGGAAATGATTGACACATGGAAGACCTAGGTAGGTCCATGTCACCCTAGGTGACATCATCATGCCATGTCATACCCGGTGCTTCGGGACTTTGGGAGTTTCTTATCATCAACACTTTCTCCAAACTATCAAATTTCTGAGATGGTCCACGTCACCCCCAGTGACGTCATCATGTCACATCACTTCAACATGCGGGACTTCGACGATTTCTTCACATTGACACTTTTTCAAAATCGTCGAACTACCAACTACCGAATAGGTCCACGTCACCCCTAGTGACATCATCATGTCACATCACTTTAGAACCCAAAACTTCAGAGATTTCTTCACATTGACACTTTTTCAAAACACCCTAAATATCGACTGCCGATGGCTGCCTCCCTTAGCTTCGGGACTTCGACGATTTCTTCATCGTGCAACCTCCAACGGAATTCCCTGAATGTCGAGGTGTCGAACCACAAGAGAAATCTAATGGCTCTACTCCTCCCGAATGATCTATGACTAAGAATCACTTTGGCACTTTGGAGGATTTATCTTCTAAACACCCCACAACCTCCAAACCGCTGAACATTTCTTAATATGTGGACACATGTCCCTGGAAAATCGATGGTCTGAATTAGTTTCAGACTTCGGGACTTTGGCAGTTTTTTTTCTCTGTTATAGCTTTAAAACGGTCAGAGAGGTGAAGTCTGAAGGACTTATGTTCTTAACCTACATGCACCCTCTCGCGACCTGATGGTTATGAGGGGTTTGTCTCCATATAAATAGATCCAATGACCCAATTTAAAATTTGCAGCCCAATACCACATTTGTTGTGGTTTATCAAACCGCTAAACCTCCTGAGCTTATGAACACAACCAAGGTGTTATCTCAACGCCCTCTTGGAACTCTGTACATCAATTCTCTGTGGAATTTTGACTCTAAATTCCACATTCATGGACCATCCAGGTTCAGTGTGGAAACCTGGGGCTTTGATACCGGATTTTAACTTCCCCAAGCCTCCTTGGTCGGGGACACGCCACTACATCAAAACCAAACTAATCTGAAAACCAGATTGTAACATACCCAGCCACCCAGGCTGGGCAATGGTACTTGAAAACTTTCATGCTCTAATATACATACATATCTAATGAAATTTAAATATACATAAACATTATGCTCATATACATATTCATGCAGAAGAGACAGTAATACACATGCAATAAACACGTGCAATTTTGATAAGATTATAACACATGTACAAGATACACATCATACATTTAACATAGAATTGGTACTTATCTTTTTATGAGAATACCACCGATTGTGTGCAGACCTTCCACGAACCTCCCAGTATTAGACCATGTTGCTCTAATCTATCAGTAGTGGTCACCCCCAATATAGGACTAAACTCCACCCAGGGAAAGGAAATCCTAGGCTAGGTTGAGGCTATAGAAAGTTACGTAATGAAACAATAAGGATTCCCTCCAAGGAGCCTATTTACGCCCACTTCTCACAGACTCTCATTCCCCACATTCCTGTCCCACCCCAGGAATATACACCTTCATTGTTCCACAATCCATCGGCTACTCCACTTCCCTTCCAGGGATTCAACAACAGGCCATATCAGGAATTCTCAGAGACCTGTAGTTGCTACTAGACTCCCTCTAGGAGAAATCACTTCCCCAACAACCTCTCTCACCTAGAGAGAGTTTCTCATAGGCATGAAAACCTACTTCTTCAACCATGGACCTAACAACTTGCCTCTTCAAACCACAATAGAAAAAACAGGTAAGGCAAGGGACAACTCAGTAATTACAAAGATTCATGAGGGAAGAGGGTTCAACAATGGATAAAATAGACTAATTGCATGCTTGTTCAGTGCATGCATGAACTGGACTAGGGATGGAAAGAATAGTGAGAATGAACCCATGAGGAAATATGGAAAGAAATGCTTAGAATGATGAGAGTGAGAATGGTGTGAGAGAGAGAGTAGTGAGAGGACCCCCACAATGGTGGAAATTCTCACATAAATCTACATGCATCTTGGATGATACTTGGCTCTCCAGGAGCTCGTTCCTCTCCACTTGGAGTTTCATTCCTCTCCCCAAAGGAACTTAGGATAACTGGGTTTATTTCTGAAACTTTAGTAATTTACGAAATACATTATAATATTCCCTTGGGTTAATCCCTCATGCTTAGCCCCTTTTTCCTAGCCTCTCATTCCCATTTCCCTTTCCCTTCCTAGGGGAGATTATTCCCCCATAACTCTTTCTTCGTGGTTGGTCTACATGAAGCGATGTATTTTATTAATAATATGCATAATTACATATACAAAAATAGGCTCATTGGCCTTAACATCTAGGCTCTCTTGCATAATAAACACATAATCCTACCAACTTATAATTACTTGGCTCACCAGCCTATAAACATCATTACAACTCAACAGGGGCTCGACCTTGGGGTATTACAACAATCCTTGGGGGTTTTTTCCACAAAAACTGAATAGAGAAAAAACTACATAGGAGCACCAACTCTCAATGCAAGACTCAACCTGCAAATCTCAGTACCAACTCATAAGAGAAATCCAAACCCTCAAGTACAAGACCCAACTTGTAGACAAAAAACAATTTGTCAAACTGTACCAACATTATATACAAACACAAGTGCAATACCTATACACAACACAACCTATCACATCAATCTCATCATCCAAATCAAATCTACTCACCAAGATCAATAACGAAGACAAATCTCAACAAAATCACCAAGATAACCAACAAGATAGCTCTAGAAATACACCATATCTCCATAAACCAAATACCATAAGTTGTCATGATTTTTTTGTCACAATTTTGTTGCAGCGGTTCTGTTGTGACGGTTCTGTTGCCGCAATTCTGTTTCCATAGTTCTGTTGTTGCGATTCTTATGTCAAGATTTTTCTACTATGCTTTTTATATCACGATGTTTCTACCATAGTTTTTTTGTCTTGATTTTTCTGCCGCACTTTTTCTGCCGTAATTTTTCTACCGCACTTTTTCTGCCGTAATTTTTCTACTGCACTTTTTCTGCCACGGTTTTTCTACCACACTTTTTTTATGCACTTTTTCTGCCGCAATTTTTTTTTCGCACTTTTTCTTCTACAATTTGTCTGCCACACTTTTTTTATGCACTTTTTCTGCCGCAATTTTTTTTTCGCACTTTTTCTTCTACAATTTGTCTGCCACACTTTTTCTACCATGAATTTTCTCTATCAATAATACATGCACAAATAACCTTTCACAATTGGATATTCAATATGCTCAAAGATCATACTCATAAGAGACCCTTTCTCTCTTATTCATACTTCTCCAAGTAGCTTCCTCATCTAACCAACTCTAACCAACTTCCTTCTTTTAGGCGCTAACCCACTTCAAACCTCTTGTCCACTTCTAACCCACTTTCTCCACTTCTAACCCACTTTCTCCATAAATAATAACTTCTCCACATCTCATTGAAACTAATTTATTTTTAATTTTTTTCTTGTTGCAAGCACTTAAGCCATGACTAACCACTTTGACTTTTCAACATCTTCTAGGAGCTTCTAGAATAATTTGACTTMTTTGACCTTCTAGGGGATTCTATAAAACACATGAGGGTTCTCCAACTTCACAAGGTCATAACTCTCTAACCGTGAGGATTTATGTGACATTCCACGTATCACCAAAAATGGCATGACAAGCACTCTCCATMTAGAGTAGTCTCACTTACAAATTCATGGATATTCATTACAATGTTCCACAATAAATCCTTAGGTTCCTTAACCACACATCTAGGATGAATTAACCATTTGGACTTCCCAAAGCGTCTTCCCGTTAGGGATTTCACCATAAGGGGACCACTTTGGATTTCATCCATTTGGTACTTCCTATCAGCCATGACAAAACAACAATGACCAACCTTAACATCATCATGTCTATACATCAATCCATTACAATACATCATTATGACACCACTTGACATATTTGACATCAATCACATCTATGAAAACATAGGCCATCAATCAATACATCAATGATACTATGACAAGACTTCAACTCTTTGACATCAATGACAACATAATACAAAAATCTCCCCCTTTGGAATTGATGGAAATACCAACATTGATGTAAACACCAATCATTGATGGGAACATGTAGTCATGGCATTTATATTCATCAATAGTCATCTCAATCACATCAATGTGACTATATCTCCCCCTTTGAAATCAACGGAAAAGGGTAGTTCTCTCCTTGGGGTTGCTCCCCCTTCCTAAACTCTCCTTAGGGATGCTCCCCCTGTCTGGATGCCTTTGAGATTCCTCTGAATAATATATCCCATTTTTAACAAGGGATATCACTCTGATGTAATGTTGAAGACATATCTCTTATGCTCCCCATGTGAACATCGTTCCCCTTGGAAACATGCCTATGTGCTCTCTCTCCAAGCATCTAACTATCCAAGCATCTATCTCTTTATATTGCATATGATGAATCTCTCCTAATGGAAGCATGGGAAGAAGAATGACTCCCCCTGTGGGTATGTCTCACCCTATGTTCTCTACAATATGAACAATATGTTGCTACTACATTCTGATTCTGCTGCAAATGCTACTTCTCAATCAGAGCATGGATCAACTTCTCAATAATGATATTCTCTTCCTATGAAATTCCTTTGACCTGTCCATGCATCAGACTCGTGTCATGCCATACTTTATGAATCAAAAAGATATGTCAATAGTGAATAAAGAATCATGAACAAAACATCAACCATGTACATCATGTGCCATACTGTATTCCAACCATCCACAATACTCATGTACATCGACCATTTACATCAATACCATACAATATATCATAACATATCATCAATGGAGTGTATCAACCATATGTCTATAACATGTTCCAACTGTGTACCAAGCATATATCAGGATCATCAACAAGTGCCTCTATCAATGTACCAATAACATCGTCAAAATGCCAACCATGTGCCTCAACCAAGTTTCATATCACACATGATATGCCTCTATCATAAACCAAGTGCCACAAACCATGTGTTAAGATATGTATCTCAACCATCAAGCATCAAATAATGTACCAACCAAGAACCAAAACAAGTGTCTCAACTATCCCATACATCATGTATCAAAGTATATGATAAAAAAGTAATACCAATGATGTAATTTAACCAAGTACCATCACCCACAATCATATGCCCTCTACAAGTGCATCAATCATGCACCAAACTTCAACAAGTTGAATGACAATCAAGATGTGTTCCCATATATGTATGCCTTAACCAATGTACCAAGTATGTACCATTCATGCATCAACTATAGATGAAGCTATGACTCATCAATGATGTACAACATAATCACCTTATCAACTACATGTCCCAATATGTAGCTCAACCACATGCCAAATGCATGCACCAAAAACATCCAACAAATACATCATAATATATATCAATGGAGGTAAGATATGTACCAGCCATGTACCATAACAAATCTTCCTCAACCACCATTCACTACAACAAATACTAAGCATCCAATAGTATCTCTAAACATTTACTAGAAGTGTGCCTCAATAGATCAATGATATATCTCATAACCAAAGTGTTATAACTTCATTGCCATAACCAATATTGTTCCTCAACAGAAAAATCCTCAATCCATACTCTAGAGTTAGTATCATGCATCCAGGATAGGGATCAAGCATATTCTTCAACACTCAACCATATGTCATTACCATACATACATTATGCAACCATATAATCATGAAAACCTACAACAAACCATGTCAGAACCTGCAAAACATAGTTATATTATCAAATCATGCTTCTCTCATATGCATAGCCTTATTTACCATGATTTTACCATAAATACATGGCATGTTACATAGAAATCTCGCGTATGTACGTGGCCTATATATAGGTCAGATAGTGTATGTACATGAATTTCTCCACAGTAGCTCGCATATGCTTCTGAAAATTTCAAGCTTGATCTTACCTCATGGATGTCTTGTTGTTTTGGTTGTTCATACTTCTTCACCCACTTCTGAAGGTGTCCCATCTTCTCCAAACTTGAGCTCTGAGCTTCCATATTTTCAACATTGTCTTCCTTCCTAACTTCATGTATTCTTCTTTTCATGCTATATGAAGCACTCATCATGGACTGTCTTCTTGTGTTCCACCAATCCTGGGATTTGTGGCAAAACCCACTACAACTGTAGCATCTCATGGTGTGAAAATGAGTAGCAATGTGTCCCACTTGATTACATCTCCAACACCTTAGGGTGTTATGAAACTTTCCATTATCTTTCCTTCAATAATGTCTCCAATCCAAGGCTTTGTGACCATATTCATTACATGAGTAGTAGTGACCATGAAAAACATTTTCATACCTTTTATTTGGTGTCCATCTTGAAGGTGTCTCTCTTCTAAATTTCCTTTGAGGTGTAAAGATGGCTTCTTGATGTCTTCCTTGATTTGTTCTTTTCAAAGTTTCATTTCTTTGTGTAGATGGTTGAATTGCAACATTACTTCCACCTTTTGAGAATCAAGGACTTATTGTTGGATTTACTTCACACACACCTAGGATTTATTTTTCCTAAGGTTTTTCCTTGTTTTTTATTCATTATTAGTCATTATCCAGTCTCCTATATTTTAGAGGAGAATATTCCACCTGGAGAATATTCTCTTCAGTTGACACTTCAGTTTAACCAGTTGAGTTGAGTCTAGATGTTGCATTGGTTTTGTCACCATGCAACATTGGGATCATCACCATGATAATGCGCACTTTCCTTGGGATCATCAATAAACTGGTGCATTACCCTTGATTCATTGATCTACTCATCACTACACTCTGTTTAGTCTATTAACTGAAGACTAGTTGACTAGTTAACTCAGCTAGGTGGCAGTTCACTCTCGTAACTACCTAAGAGACTAGACTAGGTGGCATTTCACTCTCATAATTGTTGGTGTGTGTCCAGATAATTCTAAACTAGCACTATGGTGCATTGGTTCTCCTCTAGTGTGCATTGATTTTGTTATACGGAGTATATCATGTGTAAATTATTCATTATTCATGACGGTTAATGAGAATTCTTCCATTCTTTCTCTCCTTCTTCTTCTTTCTCAATTTATCTTTGCAAATGTGTGTATTATTTTCTAGCTAGATCTATGTTATGTAGGTTCAACACATTTACATGGTATCATAGCCTATGGACTGCTAAGAAAAATCTACACCAAAATGTTTTGCAGGTACAAAAGATTGAAGACAATGGAAAGATGGATTTACCAAAAGAATTCAATCTTACACCTTACAACTACTTTGCATGGAAGGAGAAAATAGGCATACATCTCTGAAATAGAGGATTGTATAGGTTAAACTTGAATACATACACATAACCGATATCATCCATAGAAAAATCCAAGTACTTAAATTTAATCGATGAAGCATTCAGAACAATTTGCAGTCTTATTTCTCTCTATCTCCTTTTTCACATACCTTCCTGTAAGAATCCCAATGAAGCCTGTACCATCTTGGAAGGGATCTTTGGAAAATAGGATGAGATGAGGGGAGACATGATGGATTTGTAATTTCTCACATTGTATCCAAAAATCTTTGACAATATCCAAGATTTCTTTACAAAATTCAAGGATTTACTGTCGCAACTCAAATCTTGTGGGGTTGATAAATCTAAGGAGGCGAAACAAATGGTTCTCATTATTCTCTCCAAACTTGGTCTTTAATTCTATGTGTTTGTGTCCACATTCCATTCATTCATATTCTCCTCTGGAGCCACCTGGAAGATTCCTTCTCTTGAGGACTTTACCGAATCCCTGACACAAGAGCAAACCAAGCTCATCAACATGGGAAAAATCAAAGGCCCAAAGGTACGTGCACTTAATGTGAAAGATGGAAGCCATCAATATCATAAATCTAAAGATAAAGGCAAAAGGAAAGATCATTCAAATTCGAAGAAGGAAGGGTACTCAAAACCCTTCATCGATGCCTCCGGATCTAAAGGGGAAAAGGGGAGAAATACACATATTGTCACAAAGGATTCCATCCAGAATCTGCATGCATGCAAAAAAAATAGATATAATGACTCAAATACTTCAACAAAACAACCTTGAAGATATCATCCCTGAGGGTTCCAATAAGAAGAAGCTAGAATATCATAATCCTAAGAAATACAATTATAGCCATGCCTTGATTGCCATCAACTCCTCTCTCGATGCTTGGATCATAGATTCAGGAGCATCACATCACATGGCTACCTCAAAAAAAATTTATTCTTCATTGGATGCATGCAAAGGTCCTCCTATTATGATGGGGGACAACTCTTCAGTCGAAGTCACCAGAAAAGGAAGGATTGAACTCACCAACGGAAGCTTCAAGAATGTGTTGCATGTTCCCAAAATTTTCATCAACCTTCTCTCTGGGTATCAGATGACGAATTATGGCACTGGAAAGAAAGTAATATTCACACAAAATGCAGTGGAAATCTATGACATGCAATCCAAATCCAGGGTTTCTACCGGTGAGGTAAATCATCAGTCTAGATTGTATACAATTTTTGAATTTATTGAACCAGATTCTACTTTAATGCTTACTCATTCTGATGAAAGTAGTAGGATATGGCACGAAAGGTTTGGAAATTTTAATTTAAGATATATGCAACAAATTAGTAAGAAAATATTGGTTGATGGTATACCAAATATCCATTTCTCCAAGGGACTATGTGAGGGATGTGTTCTTGGAAAACACCCTTGTTGTGTCCTTTTCATCACTCCAATGAGCAAAAGAATGACACCTGCAAGTCTAGTTGGGCCTGCTAGATAGGACATAGGTTAGTGTATTAATCAAATGAATCAATCACATGAAATAAACAAACAACTAAGATAATAATAACTAAAGAAACAAAACTAAAATGCATAAGGAAATTAGAACCACAATCAATCAAACAATTGACCAATATTCATGCCACCAATGGAGAAATTATATTAGTGGGAAAACACCAAAGAGAAAGGGGGACTTATGGATCCCCTATTCCTCCAAGGGAGGGTTCTTGAGTCCCCTATGTGAGATCTCTTCTTACAAATGGAAAACTAGAAAGTAAATGGTGAAGAAATCCAAGCTTATTCCCTCAAGAGGTGAGGTGAATAGCTAAATGAGATGATGCTAGCATGCTCCAAGAAGGAAAGAGGTTCCTTGTAGGAGAATGGAGGAATCATAACAATACAACATGATTCTTGAATTCATAGTGCACCCATGGACTCTTTTTATAGCAAATATTTGAGGCATTATCCAATCGGTCTTTAGTGTGAACAAGGGGCCCTTTAGGGCACCCTTAGGTCTTTGACTAGCTCCCCACTCAGATTCAACTCAGATTTGAGGGTCAAATCGACTTGGGAGCTGAACCAGAAGTGGGTGAAGAGCCGAAAAGAACCATAAATTTGTTGTTCACAGGAGTGTGTGGATTTTATCATACACAATCATGCATCGAGCACATGTGTTCCCTTTTGGCTTCTTTGGCCTGCGCACGTGCAGACGCTTCTTGTAGTGTTTATGCGCATGCCAATTTTATAACCAGTTGCATAGTTTGTGCGCTCTTTGGAAATGTATTTTTAGGGTTGTGGATGAATTAATAGGTGTTTGGAGATGTTGGATTCTGGTACCATTTGCAGACGAAGTTTTAGTGATAACAGATTCCCCCTGATGTGTGAGGTTAATAGCATACACATAGCTGAAATACATCAATGTTTATTTTACTGAGAGTGCCATTGTAAGAAAGAGTGTTGAGAGGAACTGAAAGAGAAACCCATCGGAGGGAGAGGAAAACCTGTGGGACCCAAACCTTTCTCTAGGTAGGGGAAATAAAAGTTGTATACAAATGAGGCAGGCACGCCCCATGCTCATGTCATGTAACTCAAAAATGTCTGATAGTAATTGAAGTTGTATGCTGAGGTAGATAACTATAGCACCCTCCGGGGTGGCTTGATAATGGCAGAGGAAAATTATGATGGTGAACATACTCTTAACAGAGACAATGATACATGTAAGAAGTGTTGATGACTCATAGGCATTAATGGCCTAGAAAATTCAGAGGTCTTCGTCTAGTATAAAACAACTTCAATAGTCGCATAGTAAGACCCATCATAACATGAGAGTGTGTTGACATCTAAAGTTATGGGGGTCAATGACAATAGAGATAAATGATGGTTCTCTCTGTGTCGTCCGAGACTCCTCATTGTAAAGGTAATGAGAGTCAAGATATTGTCGCCCTTCTAGAAACTATGATGATGTCGACAGAAAGGGAGACACGACTCTAAGAAGAAAAGGGCTTCATGAAATCCATTGGATGAGATAACAAACTCATGAGGTACCTGGATGAATTCAAGATGCAGTGAGACTCAAGACTACCCTTGGTTGGGGATATATGTGAAATATGAGTGGAAACAACCGTCAAACTGGATCTAGCGTCAGGGGGACGACTAGACGTGGGTTAAATTGTTCTAGAGGCATGACAAAGTGGACAAAATCAGAGATCAGGGGTACATGGACTATGGGATACTCGAGGTTTAAGGACGATGTCAACAAGAGTAGAAGGTAATTAATTCCCCAACMAAGGGTGATAGGGGATGATTTTCTAKAAAAATAAGGTCGCTAAAGGAGAGAACAAAAAGCGATGTAAATGATGGAAACAAAGGCTTTGTACAATTACCAAATGAATACAGAATAATTTGGGATAAGTGTGCAGATACAGAAATAGGTRCCCCATTGCAATATGGCTTGGCCTGTGAGGGYGCAAGTTGYGTGGAGAACTAGTGGAGGGTGGGGGCCCCATAGGTGGGTTTATGTATGAGGTAAATGAATGGAGTGTAAACTGCAKATGGGAAAACTGATTCTAGATTAAATGGAGGGTTAATGATAYTGTGGAGGCACGGTCAAATGAGAACCATGATGGAATAAGATAGGATTCCTTTTGTAAATCTAGCAAAATGAGGAGAAGTAGTATGTGGATGATTCTCGTAAATGCATAAGACTATCGGGACTTCCATCCCTAAGTGGTGAAAGMAGCATGCCTATCGAAGTGGTAAAGGGGACTATGACTAGGAAAAATCATGTGGGGAAGAGTTGTAACATACCCACTAAGGAAAACAAAAWTTTTCGTCGAATTCTCGAGGATCAAAATCCCCAAAACCCTACGGGGCTTAGCACAAGCTGCAGACACCAAATCTACCTCGACAGAGTCTCTGCGCAACCTCCCGATCTTAAGGATCGATTAGTTTCTTTTATGAGCCGAAACGACTTCTTTTGATTCCCAGCTGGAATCTCCTTCCAATCGATCCACAGGTCCTTTCGGAAGCCTCCCTATGCGAGAAACACTAGGCCCAAGCTCCACCCTCTCCGAGCGACCACAGTGCTATGACCAAGGCCTAACCCCAAAAGGTACTTGTCGTAACTCGCAATCTCGCGAGTTCGCAATTCGAAACTCCTGACTCTTCCTCTATCAGTACCTACCTTGGGTGACAACCAGCTAAGCTTAACGCTAGCTCCTCTCGCTACTTGCCACTTCATGAGTTCAAAGGTTGAACTCTCATTCCTTCCTTGTGCGATCCTCTAAGACTTGAAGGTCAGCGAAGGTTGACCTTCCTTTCGCACTTCTCGCAACTCACCACTTCACGAGTTGTTGTGTCAAATCTTGGCAACTTCCCTTCATGAACCCCCGAGAAGCGATATTTATTTTCCCTCTTGCATCCTCGCTACTCACGACTTCGCAAGTCAAAGGGTTGAGCTCTCATGCTCTTATCCCGTGAATCCCCGAGACGTGAGAAGTAAATGGAGCGTTGACTCCCTTCTCCAGGTGATGCGTGTCCACCTATCAATCACGTGGGCCCTACCTTAAAGTTCTTCCACGTGTTCTCTCATGCCTAGCTCTCGACACTTCGCTACTCGTGAAGTAAAAAATGACTCCTTTCAACCTTCGAACTCCCGAACGCGTGATAGGCGATGCGGTTCTTGATCCAACGGTCCTCCCATTCTCTGGATCCAATGGCTGTCTCCGCTCCTCGTGACTTCGCCACTCGCGACTTGGAGCACCCAACCTTTGGGCTCTTACCTTGCGAATCTCCGAGTTTGTGAGATTCCTTGATCTCTGCCACCTGTCCTCCCCAGATGGATGGTCCTAATCCTCTCGTGACTTCACCGCTCGCAAGGTCGAAAGACTTCCCTCTATCACTCCTGGTGTCTGAATCCCCGATATGGGCGATCTTGCGACACGCGTCTGCTCTTAGACGAACGACTTAGATTCTTTCGCCCCTTCGGGACTTTCGGGACAAAATTCTCAACCTCCTATCTGTCGATATGCCAAAATGACGAAATTATGACATGTCGTCAATGTGGGTCCCACAACGAAACTTCCCGCCTTTTTGGAGTTTCAGACTTCACGACTTCACGAATCCTGATGCTAAGCTTTCGGTTCTTCAACCCACGAAACCCCGAAATACCGAGTTCCGATGCAATTCACCAATAACTGGCTCACACAAATCCTTTTTCCCCTTTGGGACTTTGCCTTTCGCGACCTCAGGAATCTTGAGGCAAGGGTTTTAACCCTTCAACTCGTGAATCCACGAAATGAGATTTCACAAGTGATCCAACGGTTCTTGTGGACACAAATCCTACGGTCCAATTTCTCCCAAACTTAAAACTTGAAAATAGGCTTACCGTAACTCCCCTGCTCCTCTGCAAGATCTGACGGCTCTCAGGACTTCGCGAATTCTCCACGGAGAATTCCAACCGTCCAATGCCTCCTTGATGAATCTTGCGAAGTGAAAACGATATTCCTTTGCTGCTATTTTGAGATTTCAAGAGGATCATTATTCCTTGTACAGGGTTACTAAGACTTGTGCCTTCAAATCCTTTTTCCAGGTTCCTGGTGAGATTTCTAAGAAGGGTGTCTCTATGGGGAGATCTATCCAGGGTATTACCTAAGACAGATAAGGGTATAGATTTCTCGAGAATAGACTTGAAGTCTGAATTAATTCAATATGTGTATAAATAGTGATTTATAAAACATAATCCATATGTAGTATTTCCGTTATAAGCGTGCAACCACCATTTCTAAATCAAAACACTACACAAGAAGTCTTATACTCAAACCATTCATAAAACTACACATACTATGAGCATACATATCAGCATATAAATTTCAAGATGAAATATGTAAAACACTTATCAGAAATAACACCAGAAGTGGGTGCAACTGCTGAGAGGGGTGCTCGTTTCCACCCAACCGTAGGCTTAGCGATTCTGATAGGATTTACCACTAGCCACCCCTGAGCTGATACCATGATGCTGCGAGACTGCGTCTCTATTTTCCAGTGAACGAGAATGAGGGTTACTCTCCCCCTTCTCTGCTATCACTCACTCTGTATTTTCCATAGTTCCCTGCCTTCCCTCGTGTCTGCCCCCTTCTCGCTTCTCCCTCATGCCTTTTTCCTCTTGCGAGGTTGTGTATGGCATGATTTCCCTCGCATTGGTCAGGATTGACAGCTCTATGGATGGGTGGTTCACCCCCCCCCCATCCCTCATTACTCATGAGGATCCATATACCTACCAATCCTAGCGAGTCATTTAATTCGGGGCCAGCGAGCCGCTCTTGGTTCTCCGGGCCAGTGAAGTCCAAATATGGTATTGGTTTCGGTGGAAGTTAACGCCACCTTTCCAGGTGCCTTCCACCACCTTTCTTCAGCCATCATGATATCTTTTTCATCATATCCCCTCTCAGCAGTCCTGCAATATATATATATATATATATATTCATAATATTATTCACATTCATCGACCTTTTTCACAAGGTCCATTCACATCACACATTCACATTTTTGAGTTTGCCACAGTTCTTGGCCAGTATAGTTATTTTTACAAACTGGGGGAAACAGGGTGTTACAAGAGTGCTACCAGGTGACAGTACCGAAATGCAGTAGAGGTGATCAGCGTAGCAACACTAAGCAACCTAGCAACACTAAGTGTTGTGTGTGTGAAAGTAAGGGATCAACGTAGTATGTTAGTCCATTAGAGAGAGAGAGACTGGGAGCGCCTCAAGGAGGCAGTGAGAGATGAGACGGGAATCCAGATACTTTTGGAAAACTATGGGTTGTTGAAGTTCTTCGACTGCCCACTGATACAGGCACATGAGTACCTGTTGCAGTATTTGATCTCGATGTGGAACACTGATCTGTAGTGTGTCATTGTGTGGGGAAAGAAATTGACATTCTCTGCGAGGGAGGATGTCTATTTCTTGATGGGGCTCCCTTTTTAGGGAATGGCCCTACCTGCTAATCCCAAGTTTCCAGTGGGTGTCCACTTGGCAGATGTGGCACGGAGGTATTGTTCGGGACCGAAAATTATGTCATTTTTGGCTGTCGGTATCGAGGCAATGGATGATTTGTTACATCAGTGCATCACTGCTATGATTATGAGGATCTACGGGTCCTTGGTGATGCAGCGGATCAATGGTGGTCATCTGGTCATCATGCAGAGAGTGTTGGATGGGGACTCCCTCACTTCGGGGTTGTTGTTGCATGCCAAGATGATTGGTCACATTAACCAGTGTCAGACTGACGACTCTAGTGACTTTTCCTTTGGATCGATCTTGGTGGCGTGGTTTTTGGATAGGGTTCCCATGTTTCTCCCTAGGGTGTTGTTGTTGGTGGCTGAGGCATGGGAGCCACGACTAATGCAGTGGTAATATATTTTTGTGCGGCATGGAGGTGGGGAGGGTGGCCATTATTTTACGGCTACCTTAGCTTGTGTGTGGTGCCAGATGCCATAGATTAAACTGCAGTACCCGTATGGTGGGATGGACTACTGCCAGGACCCAAATATGGTGTTACCTCTTGGGGAGGTTTGGGACCAGAGAGGTATGTTGGTGTACTTTATGTTTTGTCATTTTGATAGTCTAACATATGTTTATATTATGGAAGGATGTTGATGCTATCGTTTGGTTGTGTTTTTGCAGATGTGGGGCCGCGAGGCCAAGAGGCAGAGGTGGTGGTAAAGTCATCTCGTCAGGGGCCAGTGAGAGTTCCACAGGTGGGAGAGAAACACCAGAGGGATGAGGCTAGTGCAAGGCCAGCAGATGATGCAAGGGCTGGAAGGAGCTGTATATTTGATGACCCCGGTGTAGGTCCATCACATGCTCCTCCAGTAAAGGTCGATGGAGTGTTAGAGGACTTCCACCGTCAGTTGGAGGTGGTGCTACAGGGAGTGCCCAAGGGCATGTGGACTCAGATCTAGAATGAGGGAGTCTTGTAGCAGTGCGTGGACCTTCTGAGAGAGTTGTGGACCCTGATATGTAGATCAACTGTAGCAGGGGAAGTTATGACTGGGCCACTGCCCCCCAGACCTGGCGAACCCCCAGCTGGTGGGGCACCTCCTCTAGATAGAGGACCTGGTGTTGGTGTTATAGAGGCACCATGAGTGCTTGATGTATATTTTTTTTGTATTTATATAGGCCTGTGTTCCCATGGTATAGGGTAGTGTGACACATATTTTGTGCTCATAGGGGTGAGGGGGGTTCACTTGCCTACGAGATACGTACAGTTTGTACCATTTTGTAAACATTGATGATACATTGATCGTTATATATATATATATATATATATATATATATATGGATATACATTGTTTATGATCTCTGTAATGTTCACATGTGATGGTGTTTTTGTGATTCTTTTTATGATGTCTAATCTATATGCTGTGATGGAATTTTGATGATTTTTGTATGTCTGATGATGTATTGATGTGATATATGCCATTCTAACACTAGATTATCCATATTGTATGCTATTTGATTGAATTGTCGTGGAATATGTGTAAATGTAATTGAATCAAAATGTCAAGATAAGAGTCTAACTTGCAGGTATTTGCGGAAGAGGCAAGGATCGTGGACATGATACACATTGTTGATTTGTAGGACGACAACATGGGAATCTAATAAGACGTTGAGGTGACGAATGTGGTGATGATTGGCCTTGGTGAGGAGGTAAATGACAGCTGCGTATTCTTCTTGGTTGTTGGTTTTTGAGCCCAAACATATGTCGTTGGAGTGGAGCAGTTCATGTGATGGGGTATAGAGGGCCCAACCGGCTAAAGTGAGATTCTGTGTCCAGGGGCTAGCTCCATTAGCGTAATCGATGTGGTAGGATGATGGAGGAGACATCTATCAATAACACAAATGGTAGATCATACATAAGGCATGGAGGAAAAAAAGAAGACTAAAAACTTTACAAATGTGAACAAAAAATAAAAATCCTAGTGTAGAATGACTACGCTCAGGGTTAAAATTTCTTGAAGTACAACCCGTTGACGGGTTCTTTGAGAGGATATCCTTCTGGAGATGTCAGGATGTATGCTCCTTTAGTGAGGCAGTGTTGGACGATGTAGGGTCCATTCCATAATTACTCAAATTTTCCATGACCAAGGGTATCGTGAGAGATATCATAGGCTAGGATGAGGTCTCCTTCATTAAACGAGCGAAGGTTGACATGGTGGTCAAAGGTGGCCTTCAACCATTTTTTACCTACCTCATTGTTTTGTAATGAAGACCTGTGATCTTCATCTAGTGACTCTAAGTTCAGCAACCGTTGCTCCATTAGAGAAGTGTCAGGTAATAGCTCGATGGTGGTGCGTAAGGTGGGAATTTCGCTCTTGATGGGGAGGGTGGCTTCAATCCCATGGACGAGATGAAATAGTGTAAAAATGGTGGTGGTTTTGACTGCCATGCGATAAACCCATAATGTTGAAAACAACATATGATGCCAGTTGGTCTTATGTTTGTTAATAGTGCACTACAACATGGTTTTGAGGACTTTGTTAACAATCTCGACCTGTTCGTTGGAATCAGCGTAGTATGGGGAGGAAAACTCATGGGAGAAGCCTAACTTTAAGAAGACTTCGACGAATATCTCATTCTCAAAGTGTTTGCTGTGATCAGAGACTAACTGTAGTGGGACTCTGAAGTGGGTAATGACGTGGTTGAAGAAAAAATGCATTGTTGTGTCACCGGTGTTGTTAAAGGTAGGCATGGCTTCAACCCATTTGGTAAAGTAATCGACGGCCACAATGATGTACTTGTGTCCATTTCTATATGGAGGGTTGCAAGTCATGAAGTTGATGCCCCATTTGCAGAAGGGGTCGATAGTGATGACTGGATGTAGAAGAGAAGGCGGTGCTCGTTCTTTGTTTGCATAAAGATGGAACTTGTGACATTGCTTGATAGCGTGGATGCAGTCATGAAACAATGTGGGACATAAGTATCTCACTCGAATGATTTTATGGGTAGTGGACATCCCTGAGAGGTGGTCACCGCAGGCACCACTATGGAAATCATTCAAGACTCTGTATGCTTCATCAAGGGTCAAACATCGACAGAGTATGGTTTCAATCCCACGTCGAAACAAAATGTCACCAATGAGGAGGTAGTGAGGGGCCTGATGGAGAATGCGTCAGCAATCGTCTCAAGAGAGGTGAGACCCAAAATTATGTGTCTGAAGGTAGACAAGAAGGTTTCCATACCAGGGGTCATCCGAGGGGATGTAGAAGAGGTGTTCGTTGAGAAAATCTGTATTGATGGGTGAACTTGTAGTATCTAAGGGAAACGTCGTGATGAGTTCGGCAAGAATGAGTGCTTTCTTGCTTTTGGGAGTTGAAAACTCTAGGTCGTATTCCTGAAGGATGATGATCCATCGGGAAAATTTTCCATTAATTTGTTTTTGACTAAGAAAGTACTGCATGGGGTTGGAATCTACCACGACTTTGGTAGTGCGAAGAAAGATATAATGATGCAGTTTATGAACTACGAGGACAACTACGAGGGTGATTTTCTCCTCATGATTGTATTTTAGGGGTGGTCCTGAAAGGTTTTTACTAATGTAGTAAATAACATGTTCACGGCCATCATCCCCTATTTGGACGGGAAATATTGCTACTAATATGGTTGAGACTGATAAGTAGAGGATGTATTCGCGATCATAGTCGGGTGGACTAATCAAAGGGGCATTGGAGAGTGCCACTTTTAAATCATCAAAATAAGTTTGGGTATGTTCATCCCATCGAAATGGGATATCATGACGCAATAAACGAAGGAAACCATGCACGTGAGTGGTGTAATATGGGACAAAGCGTCACAAAAAGTTGGATTTGCCTTGTAGGCTCTGCAGTTGGCATAAATTCTGAGGTTGTGGAATTTCTGTGATAGATTGGACTTTGAGGGGGTCCACAGTGATGCCGTGTTGGGAAACGATGAACCCAAGGAGGCATCCGACGGTGACGCAAAATACACACTTGAGAGGATTCAAGTGGATATTGTATTGATGACACCATTGAAAGACAACTCGTAAGTCATCTAGATGTTGAGTTCGTTTCTTGGATTGAGCAGGGAGATCGTCCAAGTAAGCAAGGATGATGTGAGCGAGATCATGGAAAACATAAGTCATGGCCCATTGGAATGTCACACCTACGTTATTGAGTCCAAAATGCATGACACGATAAGAAAAATTACCCCATGGGGTAGTGAATGCGGTATTATATTGATCTGTTGGATGGATCTGGATTTGATTGTAGCCAAACAAACTATCCATGAAGGATAGAGCCTCATGGCATGCACAGTCATCGATAATTTGGTCGATGAAAGGGGTAGGTAAGTTGTCTTTGGGACAAGCATGGTTGAGATCATGAAAGTCAGTGAAAATGTGAATAGTTCCCTTTTTTTGTTAACGAGGATGGTTGGAAACCCATGATGTGTATGTGATGGGGTATATGAACCCTGCAGCATGTAGTTTATCAATTTTGGCTGTGATAGTTGCTTATTTGGATGGGTACAGTGGGAATTTATTTTGACGGGCATGTGTGATATTTGTCCATGTGTCGATGTGATGTTCGATGATAGAAGGATTGAGGTCAGGCATATCCATGTATGACCAGGAAAACATATCCTGTTATTCCTAAAAGAGAGCTTTGTAAGTTATGAGTTCTTCACGGGAGCATGCGACGCCAATGGTGATTTCCTCTATGATTCTTGGTTTGATGGAAATGTCAATTTTGATAGTGGGGTAAATGTTGGCCATGTTTCCTTCTTCAAAATCATATGGGGCACGGATAGGGTTGTTGAACCATTCTATATACCCGGATGGAATAAAATCCTTGGTTTTGATTGCACATATGGAGCCTTGGATAAGAGTTTCAAAGGCTTCCTATGAGAGAAAAAGTGCTTTGTGATGGAGTGCATTCCATGGGAAATCAGGGGTATTTAGTTCTTTGATGATATCTTCATCGCAGTGGAAAATGCGAGAATATAAAGGATTTGGGGAAGGAACATTGGTGACTGTCAGCGCATGATTATCTTCATGTTGTGAAGATGTAGAGGGGGTATCAAAACTATGGTGCGATGGCGTGCTTGACATAAACCAAATGTCTAGAGACTGTGGGTTAGAAACTATGGTTGGGGGTAAAATTTCCTGAGGGAAATGAACTGGAGAATTGGGGGGATTTGGGGGGAAATCTTTAGATAGTCTATCCATGAATCATGGAGGGCTGGGAAGTGACTCGGGTTCAGGGGAGGTGATGTGGACAATATCTAGAGATGGAATAGGGGGACTCACTTGCATCACAGGAAGTGAGGTGGTTGGAGGATTTCGAATAAGGGCCATTTGATGATGCCTGTATTCAATGATCGTAGGACACTGGTATGTGAAATGATCAAGTGATTCACAAATAGAGAAAGGGAACCTCATTTTTTCATTGACTGAGGTTGTGACATAATGGATGTTAGTGAATCGGTTACTTGATGACATGGGTGGAGAGGGGTCTTGCTGAAAGTTTTGGCATATTGTCATTAGCATCTATCAAAACTGAGGTAGCACAGGGAAATGATGAGTGTAGTAGTCGTACTCTAAATAGATGGCACATGTGAATTTGGTTTGCAGCCCTTTGCTTCCGGTAGTAGGGGACGTGGTGGTAGTACTAGGTGTACTTGGTGAAGCGATGAGCAAGGAGGTTTCCTGAGAGAGTTGGAACAAATTGTGTAGCTCGGGAAGAGAGGGACATCTATTTGTGAGGTGTCCTTCTCTCTCGCATAGTGTGAAAGGAGGTTGAATTTAGGGAGGAAGTGGAGCAGTGGGATCCTACTTCTTTTGTCTTCCCCCAAATATGGAGGGGGTGATGGCAAGTGGGGGTGAAGGTGGTGTGGTTGGAGTTAGTACTAGAATCTGCATCGAGATTCCGTCTATTTGGGGAGGGAGGGAGGGTTGAGGAACCATCGTGGGTGGGTGTAGATACCATACCGGAATGACAAGCACCATGTTGGGAAGGGTAAGAGTTGCGGCTACCTGAAAAGTTTGTACACCTGGTGGGGGGTAGAAGAAGGGGATTTGAGTGATGGCTTGGGGGATTGTCTCCCAAACCAGGATTTTCCCTTGGGAACGGGTGAAATCGGGGGTAAGTGGTGTTGTAGGGTTCTTAGGTAATTCTTGAGGTAGGATTTATTCAAATAGTGGGACATTGAGGGGTGGAGAAGTCTCTGTGGGAGGAATGGTATCTCCAGTTTCAGTTCCATCAGAAGATACGACACAAACTTGTGTTGAGGAGTGTATGAGAGGTGGTGCTCCATGGTATGACCCCAACAAGGATGGGCCCTTGAAAATGTCAGGGCCCATCTCTATGAGTGGGTAGGCATCGGAATTAGTGTGGACAAGAGGTAGGATGTTATCGATGTTGGAGGAATGGTTAGGATCGTAATGTGAAACTTGATTGATGGTGATGATGTTCCCGTTGTGGGGGAACATCATCATTCGAAACACAGAAGAGGTCATAGCCTTCATAGCATACATGTAGCCACTTCCAAACAAGATGTTGTAATCGAGCGGAGCATCGATGACCTCAATGTCAATAAGAATGGTTTTTCCCCCGAGTTCAATGGGGACATTTTGAAAGATCCCTTTAGAAGAGGATGGTCGTCCAGCATAATCTTTCAAAGTGATGGCAGATGGTATTAGCTCAGGGGAGCCAAGTTTCTACCATACCATTTTGGACATGATGCATGTGGATGCACCTTCATAAATGATACATCGATGAACTGTGATGTTCTGAATTTTGACTGGTATCTGGAAAGCTACCAAAGCAGGGAGACAAGGTTCCCCACAATCTAGATCAAATGTGATGAGTCTAGTATCAATAGGGAAACTGTCCCCAAGGCAGAAAGAAATGATTTCCGTTGAGTAGGACAAGTTTGGAGGACCTCCAAGAATGACATGGCTACAGGATATTGCACCAACTCATCGACCAGACTATAATTGTGTGTCGCCCTAGCCTAAGGGTTGTTGACATTCTGTCGTAACGGGATGCGAGGAATACAAATGGGTGGTTCATTGTTGGGGCATGAAATCATCAAAGGTTGTCCAACTATAACTAGAGCTACTTCTGAAGTGGTGGGATTATATTCAGGGGGTGCGTTGTATTGACGACTACGTGTTTGTAGAAGAATTTCTTCTTCGCTAGTGAGGAGGATAGTGCGATCCATCGGATTCCTAGGGTTTTGATACTCTCCCATCTGTGGTGGGGCAAGATGCATCTCCTGGTGGGTATTCATCACACCTTGGTGTGGAATAGGGTTTTGCAACATAGTCGGGGGTGGTTGTTGCAAATACTATTGTGGGGCCTGCTGAGGGGTAGGCGACGTTGGAGGGCGTGGTGCATTCATCAAATCTTTCATCTATTTGAAGTCGGCAATTTGGGGGAAATGGTGTGTATAATGACCATGATCACTGCAAAGGGCACAAGGGAAGTTCGTCTGGAGTTTGTTGTTGTTTTTCCTCCCTTGTAATTTTTTTTTATTTCCCCCTTGGGGGTTCTGGTTGCCCTGATTTTGGTTGCCCCCGGCAGGTTGGTTTTGTTGGGGGTTGTTTCCCCCTAGTCCTGGGTTATTATTGTTTCAATTTTTTCCTTTCTTTTTGGCATTATTTGGATGATGGGCCAGATTTTCCGTATTGAGTTGTTCAAAATTTTGGAATTGTTGAATGGGAGATGGTTGAACAAAGTTAACCCTAGCGTGTGGTTGTCCTTGTGGAGGAGAAATGGGTTGTGGAGGAACAAGAAATGGAAAGTACATATTACTTTGTGGTAATGATCTGTAGGGTACATAGGAAGGTGTAGCGCTTTCACTAGTGCTCAGGGTGTAAGTTGAGGTAGAAGGGGTACCATAACTTGGTTGAACAGTCTGGTGCATCATGGGTTTTGGCGAGGGTCCACTCATGGGTGGAGGGAGGAAAGCAGGGTATGGTTGTTGAAAAGGGAGGGGAGGGTAACAAGGGGGTCCTCCATACATCAGTGGATATTGGGGAGTACCATACATGGGTGGTGGTTGGATGTACGGTTTTTGGTGTGTTTTGGTACCAATCAATCCATCCCTTGAGTGAGACATCCCAGGTTTGTCCCAGTCGAATGGTACGAGTCTCATGTGGTTAGGTAGTACTGTGTATAAGTATCTTGACTGAGCATAAATGAGGTCATACTGTTGAGCCTTGCTGATGACTGCCTCTTCAGTTTTGGGGAAGGTGGAGGCCACATCTTTGGCAAGGAGAGGGACAAGTGATCTGAGAAACCAATCGAGGCATTGTTCTTTGGTGGTTTCTGATTTTCATAAACTACGTCGTCGACGCCAATAGTGAATTTGGTCGATGATATGTGTGGTTGAGGTTTGTTTAAACTCAGAAATTAGTTTGAGACCATTGTCATGACGAAATGGTAGTTTAAAGAAGATTAAAAATGGTTTGGCCAATGATTCAAAAGTCACATGGGACCCTAATTTTTTGTCCACATACCACTTGGCTGATGGACCTGTGAGTGTGCGCTAAAATTACCTTAATTGGAAGGAGTCATCCATGATATTGTTTGAAGAGCACCATAAGTGGAAGGTCATGATATTATTGGCAGGATCTTCTCCCTCCTTTCCTTCAAACTTGGGAATGTATAAAGGTAGTTTGGTAGGCATTGCAGACCATGTGGGGTCATGCAATATAGGATAATTTGTGAGCTTACTCAGATATGGTAAGTTGAGGGAGGCCAAATACAACATGTGGAGTGTTGGTGGAGGATTAGTTCTAGCCATGGTGTTAGCAGGTAGTGGACCTGACCCTTGAGGGGGGTTTGGTGGGGGTGTGCTTCTCCCTTGGGAATAAGTGTACCCTTTGCCTCCTTGTGAAGGAGATCTAGTGGATGGGTGACCTTGGGTAGTGGACCCAAGTAAAGTGGAACCAAGTAAAGTTGAGCCCAAAATGGTAGCACTCATAGGTGTGTGAGATGGTTGGGTCGGTGAGTTGGTGAAACTAGGAAATCCTCCTAGGATAGGAGGGAGATTTTTCAAGCGTCTGGAATGATGAGGATGCTATGGGTCCCCTATGATGTCCGACTAGTAAAGTGGAATCTATGAAAAAGGGTAATGAGAGAAGCAAATGAAAAAGAGACTTGTATAATATGGACCTTCACAATATATCTCACAATCGCATGTAATAAAGAGAGCATCATACATAAATCAATTGAAAAGAAGCATACATGTGGGTAGGTGGATTTTTTCCGTGTGGGAGAACAAAAAAAACAAATTCTCGTGTCCTCTAGAGATGTAACGTCCTTCCTCTCAAATAAAAATGGACCTTCCAATATCACTCAACAGTGGGGTCTGAAGACACCAGAAGAGGAACTTGTGAAGGATGAAATAATAATTTATAATAAGGGGTAGAGGGTGCATATCCCGAAAGAGATGGCAATATTTCCCAATAGCCACAGAAAATACAATCAAGGTGCAATTACAACCCACAATTTCCACCTAGGTAGATGTCCTAAAATTTGGTCACTAGGTACCTCGGTCAAAGTGCGACATTTAGATTTTTGACCTCAGAAATGGGTCACGATATGGATCCCTTCCAAGAGGTGGGTGCCTCAAGGGGGAACACATAGAACAACTAGACCTCAGCCTTCAACCCTTCATGGGTATCTTCCTGCCTTATGGTGTAAGGAACACTTGACTTGGAGTATTTAAAGTTCCCTATTTTTAAACTTCTAATGTTTGAAGATGTGAGAACCAGATAACGAGAAGTTATTTGGATGCCTATCCCCGATATCCTACCTAGACTAAAAAACTTCTTTTGGCACCTCCTGTGGAGGAAAACTTAGAGTGTTTTTAGAAAAAATATAGATGTGGTTGTTTGAGAGATTGGGGGTGTGAACCAATATTGTTTTAATTAAGTGGGAGTGGATAATTCCTTCAAGAAATAGTGGGATGTTTCAGAATCCGTTTGGAGGAAACCTACTTCAACCTCCAGAATTAAAGATGAAATTATGTGAGTGAGTAGTGAATTTGTGTGTGAGCAAGTGATAAAATGTGCCAAATTTGTATTAAGTTAGGTGTCACTTTGCAACATGTGGACTTCCTGTGGTCCTTACAATTCTTGATTACCTATCTTACTAGTTGTCATTGGTACAACCTTGCAGAATTTTAAAGTCTCTAAAGAACTATAATGTGGACATATGGGTCCTTACCAATCCTTTAAACTCCCTAATGTGATTTAATCTAAGAAATCTTAAAAAAACTATCCTAGATTGCAAGCATGTGGGCATGTATGGACCTGTTACAATAATCTTTAAACTCACCTTGTGATGTAAAATAAGAAAGTAGCTTCAAAAACTATCCTAATCTTTGCAACATGTGGGCATGTATGGGCCCTTACAAATTTTAAAATGTTTTGAAAAGAAACTAAGAGGATCCCTAGGGGGGCTTTTCTCTCTCCTAAATATTTTGTTTTAAGGGAGATGAAATATTCCCTCAATATTTTTTTGATTCTCAAGATCGCTCTATGGTGTGAGAGAAGAGCATACTCAATGATTGAATTTTGATTTTTGGTCCCAATGTAAGTGTTTATATATGTGATAGTAAATGATTTCAACTTAACTTTTACAATCAAAAAAATCCATCCATGTGGAAAATGAAAGAAAAAGAGGAGAAATATGGTTTTTTTTAACCTCCTAAGTGCCTATGTTTTGACTAACCCTTCATGTGGAGAGGGAATCTAAGTGTGGTGCATTTAAAAATTGCATAAAAGCAAGATTTTGAAGGCTAGGGGCCTTCAAAAATCACAAAAAACTCTTACAATTTCAAGACTCTAGACAGATGCGCGGGTCACAGTTCATAGAGAGGTGCATTGGGTGCAGCGTGCACAGTGAACAGAAGACCTTTGGGTGCACTATGCATAGAATGCGTAGAAAAACACAGCGTTGTGGGTGCACAATGCTCGGAATGCACGTCTCTGGGCCGAAATACTCGCACACGTTCTAATACGTGTCGCGGGGGGTATTTTAAGTGGAGATATCCCCTTCCAACTCCAAATCAAGCTCTTTGCAGGTCAGGCTAGGCCAGTTATGATCCTTGCAATGAAAATGAGTTAAAAATAAGTGCTCAAAAAACCCAAATAGGGAGGAAATTGATACCTTATCCCTAGTATGGTCGCCAATATGTTGTCTCATTTTCATCACTCCAATGAGAAAAAGAAGGGCACTTGCGAGTCTAGTTGGGCCTGCTAGACAGGACAGAGGTTAGTGTATGAATCAAATGACTCAATCAAATGAAATAAAAAAACAACTAAGATATCAATAATTAAAGAAACAAAACTAAAATGCATAAGGAAATTAGAACCAAAATCAATCAAACAATTGACCAATATTCATGCCACCAATGGAGAAATTATATTAGTGGGAAAACACCAAAGAGAAAGGGGGAATTATGGATCCCCTCTTCCTCCAAGGGAGGGTTCTTGAGTCCCCTATGTGAGAGCTCTTCCTACAAATGGAAAACTAGAAAGTAAATGGTGAAGAAATCCAAGCTTATTCCCTCAAAAGGTGAAGTGAATAGCTTAATGAGATGATGCTAGTATGCTCCAAGAAGGAAATAGGTTCCTTGTATGAGAATAGAGGTACCATAACAATAAAATGAGATTCTTGAATTCATAGTGCACCCATGGCCTCTTTTTATAGAAAATATTTGAGGCATTATTGTTATCCACAATTTTGGTCATTGTAATGATGACATGGTGATGTCATGATGATAGCAAATCAAACTC
>ML789963.1:254899-297900 GCA_009831015.1 Picea engelmannii
TCCACTATCCATTTCTCTTAGTTCATTCAATAATCTAGATCTAGGGAAAGAGTAGTATTCTGTCTTGTTTTGTTCTAGATCCAGGTGGATCTAGGGAGATTGGTCTGTGTCCACACTCACGAATTTATCCTGAAACAATTATCCAACTGGTCTTTAGTGTGCACAAGGGGCCCTTTAGGGCACCCTTAGGTATTTGACCAGCCCCGATTCAACTCAGATTTGAGGGTCAAATTGACTTGGGAGATGAACCAGAAGTGGGTGAGGGGCCGAAAAGAACCATAAATGCATCATTCACAGGAGTGAATGGCTTTTATCATACACAGTCGTACATTGGGAACATGTGCGCTCTTTTGGCTTCTTTGGCCTACACACGTGCACACACTTTCTGTAGTGTTTCTACGCATGTCAATTTTATAGCTAGTTGTATACTTTTTGTGCCCTTTGGAAATGTATTTTTGGGGCTATGCATGAACTAATAGGTGTTTGGAGATGTTGGATTCCTGTGACCATTTGTAGATGAAGTTTCAGTGATAACAACCCTCAAGAGATATTCGACAAAGGAAAGTCTCAGAGAGATTTTGCACCTTTAGATCTGATCCATAATGACCTTATGGGTCATTTTCCGCATCCATATATCAGAAAAGCGAGGTTTGTTCACATTTTTGTTGATTATTTCTCACATTTTACATGGATTTACTTTCTCATGCAAAAATATGAGGTGTTTCAACACCTCAAAGATTTCAAAGCCCTGGTTGAGACATAGTCCAGAAAAAAAAATCAAAGTCCTCCAAACTAATAATGGAGGGGAGTATGTCAATCATGAGATCCTTAATATTTCCCATGATTCAAGGATTCATTTGTAACACACATTTCCCTATACTCTGTAGCAAAACGGAGTTACTGAGAAGAAAAACATATCTCTAAAGGAGATGGCATCTTGCATGTAGCATGAAAAGTCACTACCACATAGACTATGGGTCGAAGAAATTAATTGTGAAACATACATCCAAAACAGATCTCCCCATAGATATTTCAAGGATAAGACCCCTACAAGGCTTGGAGCAACCTCAAACCGAAAGTGACCCACTTTCTTATTTTTGGTTCACCTACATGGGACCAGATTCCCTCTGAAAAGACGAAGGCACTTGATCCACAGAGCACTGAGTGTGTTTTTGTTGGATACCCCGACGGTGTGAAGGGATACAAACTTATTGATATTTCCTTCCTCAGACCATCTAATCATTGAGCGAAGTGTCCAATTCTAGGAAAGTGTCTCTCATGTACCTTATCAATCGCATGCAGACACCTTCATTCTTCCACCTGTCTAATATGATGAGCATGCACATGCCAAATCTTCTTCAGATGAGAGTTATGATTCAGAGGACTCAAATGATTTAGATATAGAGTCAGTACAGTCATATGTAGAGTTAGAGCATCCAGATGCAGTTGCAGAGCCAGAGAAGAGGCCCAAGTGGGCACAGACTACTCTTTAGGATGCATGGGATCTTGTTGGTGATATAGACGATACTAGGAGGAATCCATATGATTTCGAGGATCCTCTTGTTGCAATCACTTCAACTGAACCACTTCCCTCCAGACATATTTTATTGGTTTAGTCTTCAGATCCATAGTCTTATGGAGAGGCTGTTGGAAATCCCTTTTGGGATCCTCCATGCAAGAGGAGTACAAATCCCTCCTCGAGAACCAGACTTGGGATCTGGTTCCCCTTCCTTCTATGAGGAAACTTGTCAGATGCAGATGGGTCTACAGGACCAAGAGCAGAGCGGATGGACAGATTAGCAGATAAAAATCTAGGCTTGTTTCCAAATGCTTTCAACAGATGCATGGTATTGACTATGATGATACCTTCTCTCTAGTTGTGAATATGGATTCCATACAATTGGCACTTGTCATTGCAGAAGCCAAGGGATGGGAATTCCATCGGATGGATGTGAAGAATGCATTTATTCATAGTGATCTCTCTTAGGAGATTTATATGGAGCAGCCTCAGGGATTTATGCAGGACTCATGTTTGGTCTGTCGACTGAAGAAGTCTCTTTATGGCCTCAAGCAAGCTCCAAGGGCATGGTATGCCAAGATGGACTCCTACATGTTTTCATAGAAATTTGTACATTGTAAATCATACATGAATGTCTACATGCTCAGGACGATTGATTGACTTCTACTCTTAGTTCTATATGTTGATGATTTTTTTATCATTGGTTGCTCGAATTCAGTGATTGTTGAACTCAAGAGGATTCTACATGACAGGTTTTTGATGATGGACATGGGTTTGCTCCACTTATTCATTGGAATCAAGATTAGTCAGGATGCATTAGGCATCAAACTATCTCAGGCCAAGTATTCACAAGATATCCTTAAGAGATTTCACATGATAGACTGCAAGTCTTCTCCGACTCCTTTTCTATCAAGACTCAAACTTGAGGATGGTGGGGACACTCCATTGGTTGACAACGCATTGTAAAGACAACTAGTGGGGATCTTGTTGTATCTCACGCACTCCAAACCAGACCTCTCTTATGCAGTTGGCACAGTTTATAGGTTAATGCAGGAGTTGCATGAGATACATTGCAAGGATGCAAAGTGTATCTTTTGATACGTATAGGGAACCATCATTTTTGGGATTCATTATGAAGGAGACTCTACATTATATCTCATCAAGTTTACTGATTCTCACTAGGTTGGCGATAACACTGATCGCAAGCCCACATCTGGTTACTCACTCAGTCTTGGTTCCGGGCCTATCTGTTGGTCGAGCAAGAAGCAAGTTTTTATTGCTCTATCTTCAGTTGAGGCATAGTACAGAGGGGTAGTTAACATAACCATTCAGTATATGTGGCTACAACATTTTCTCACTGAGTTGGGCATTCAGTTTCATCGATCGATCGACATCTGGTGTGATAACCATAACACTCTGAAGTTCTATAAACATCTAGTTCATAGGCAGTGGATGAAGCACATTGATATCCACATGCACTACATCCGGGACTTAGTACATGAGGGGATCATTGACCTATATTTTTTTCCTTCAGTAGAACAAACAACAGACATCTTCACCAAGACCTTCACTGAGCAGAAGTTCCATTCTCTGCGAAGTCATCCCGGAGTGAGGGACACAGTTGCCTAGAAACTATAGTTCTTCTTTTTACATACATTGTACCTTGAGGGGTGGGTTTTCCCATGAGGTTTTCCCTTTTTCCTCACTTTATTTTAGTGTATATTTTGTATTTGGGTACCTAACATGGCCTCGTTTCCAAGACCCATTCTTTATTTTCACCATAGTGATGTTCAAGGGGGGTGTTAGAGTTACTTCACACACACATAGGATTTATTTTTCCTAAGGTTTTTCCTCTTTTTTTAGTCATTATTAGTCATTATCCAGTCTCCTATATTTTAGGGGAGAATATTCCACCTGGAGAATATTCTCTTCAGTTGACACTTCAGTTTGACTAGTTGAGGTAATTTTAGATGATGCATTGGTTTTGTCACCATGCAACATTGGGATCATCACCATGATAATGTGCACTTTCCTTGGGATCATCACCAAACTGGTGCAATAACCTTGATTCCTTGATATACTCCTCACTACACTTTATCCAGTCAGTTAACTGAAGACTAGTTGACTAGTTAACTCAGCTAGGTGGCAGTTCACTCCGGTAACTTCCTGAGAGACTAGACTAGGTGGAAGTTCACTCCCGTAACTATTGGTGTGTGTTTAGATCACTCTATACCACCACTTTGGTGAATTGGTTCTCCTCCAATGCGCACTGATTGAGTTATACAAAGTATATCATGTGTAAATTATTCATTATTCATGATGGTTAATGATAATTCTTCCATTCTTTCTCTCCTTCTTCTTCTTCTTTCTCAATTTATCTCTGCAAATGTGTGTAGTATTTTCTATCTATATCTATTTTGTTCAAGTTCAACACATTTACACTTACCGCGTGCTTCTTAGAAGTCCTAGCTTCAATATGTATAGCTTCCTTGTTGTATCCAAGACCTGATTATCATTTGGAGATCTTTGGCTATCTAGGATCTCATCCAAGATTGTTGAGTTGTTCATGAACTTGATGTGAGTGTTTCATTTCTCTACTTTCTTTCTAAGATCAAAAACTTCAAATTCCAACTTATGGCATGACTCTTCCTTTTCATTTACTTGATTCTTCAATAGTTCCTATATTCTTTTGGCTTCTTCAATTTTGGTCTTAAGATTGACATTAACTTCAAGACTTTTGCTAAGATCATCATCTACGTTCTTCTTTTCTTCTATTTCATTCTTTAGTATTTTGATATCTTCTTCTTTTTCTTCTAATTGAGTATTTTTACTTTATTATTATTATTTGAGCATTTTCTTTAGTTCCATGGTATATCTTGGGTAGTTTTCTAGAACTTCCTTGGTGTATTTTTCAAGATACTCAAAAGCAATTTAGTAATGTCATATTTCACTGCTAACATCATCTAACTCAGATACAAATTTATCTTTAAGCTTCAAAAAATATTCCTCTTCATCTATAGGATAACTGTCATCTGATTGTACAAAAACTACTTCTAGATTTTCTTCTTCACTTGTAGAGAAACATTCAACATCATTACACTTAGAATTATTGCAATCAGAGGATTTTGGAGAGTCTTTACCTTCATTGTTCTTGATAGAATTGTCTTCAGTGTCTTCCTTTGTTCCTTGATAATTCTTCTCTAGCTTCAGTCATGGATCCTTGGTAGAAGTACATTGTCCCATGCTTTCTTTGATATAAATTGAGAGTCCATTGAAAATGGTCTTGAGAGCCAATGCATCATTTTACTTTTCTTCCTTTTGAGCTGCAAACTTTGAATTATTCTTCAAGGGAACTGATCCACCAATAGCTTATTTCCAAACACCTGCTCCTTTTTCTTTCAAATAACCTTTCATTTCTATTCTCCATGCAGAATATTTTTTCTCGTCGAGGATTTGAACTTCATCATCCATTCATGTGTCCCTGGATCTCCTCCAAGATTGCTAAGGCTTATAGTGAATGCCTGCTCTAATACTAAATGTTGGACATGTTATAACCCTATGTTTCATAGGATCAACTGGTGACTAGAAATTTTTTCCTCTGGTTGCATTTGTGTTGTAAAAAATATTTCATTATGTAAATGATTTACAAAAAGAAATAAAAAGAAAGAAAAGAAAAATAAAAAAGAATAAAAGAGGGTATGAAAAACAAAATGATAAAACCCCATGCAATAATAATGGATTTATTCATATTGTCTAACCATGGTCAATTGCTTTGAATTTATGCAGATATGTCAGTGAATAAACTTGTCTAAACAGTCTAATCTTAGCCAAGTTAGATAGGTCAGTGAATAAGTTTGATCAAACAATTTAAACTTGGTCAAATGTCCTAGGTTAGAGTAATTATTTAGCCCAATGGTCTAATATAGGTTAATTTTGCTAGGTGATTAGAGTAGGATATAGGTTAGTATGCTTTAATTTCAATACAATTGATGTAAAGTTGGTTAAATTATTTGATTTGAGTTAAAATGTTGTATTTTGACCCCTTGGTGACAAAAATAAAGGAAGGGAAGCAACGAAAAAACCATAAAAATATATATCCTAAGTTTTGTGGTGATATTATGTTTGGTGCTTTGTGATAAAGGGTGCGCTAATCTCAATGGTCCATCAACATGCACTCATATCTATGGCTGGAAGAGGATATCGGACCCCCCGACCATTATACCTTTAACAGATGGGTGGGGGGGGTCCGAGTAGGTGGTATTTCTCAAGAGGGCCCCTCCTAATGTGGTGTGTTCTTGTTAACTCGGACCCCCATCGCTCTATACCACTTACCGCCTACCCACCCCCCCTCCGAGAAAACCACCTATTCATACCACCTCTGCACTCTGACATTACACTCCACTACCTCTGTCCATACGTCATGCTCCACTACACTGCCGACACATCACCCTCCACTCACCTGTCACCTGTCACATCCCATCCACCTGTTATCCACTCATTCCCATCCACGTTACCTCCATCTATCTGTTGGCCATTCAATTCCCTCCACCTCACTTTCGATATGACCTATTGGCCAATCAATGTAGTCATCATGACCGTTAACCATTTGACCCGTCATCCACTCCCTAACAGACACTTGTTTATCCACTTAATCTCATTTCTTCACCATTGTTTCACTATTCACTATCCAGACGCAGTTGAAGCCACCTTTCTTCTTTTTCTTCAGTCAACGACCACCATTAATGCCTAGTAAACACAGTTAACATCCTTTTTCATATTTGTAGGTATCAGTTGGATCAATGGCGCCCAAATCCAATCTTCAAAGATAGAAGAGAATAATTTCTTCCCTCCTCCTGTCGACCTGGATCAAATAACATTGGTCAATAAAGACTACTTAATTGCAGAGCCAAAGTGCGAATTAGAATTATTCGAATTGCACTTTTGGCTCAAAGACATTTTTTTGGACCAGAGCGACGATATTAGACTTTGGGAGTCTAATATCCCACTATACCTCTTCCTTCAGACATACCATTTCCCTGAGTTTGATCTAAAATTCTAGGCACACTATCTCCCTAGCCAAAGAGCCATTGTTTTGTCTTCTAGTTAAACTCTCTTCACCATTACCCCTGAAACGTTAAACCATATAATGCAGATACCCAAAGTTGACTCCCTTTCCCATTTTTCCATCGATATTTTGACCGATATGTACCAGAAGTTGTCATTCCCATAGAGATATCCAATATTTGAGCTCTTCCTCCCTGAAAATTCTCAATTACCCAAGATGAATCCCCCGTACCATTCCTCCATCTTCTCAGTGAAAGGTAAGAAGATCATTTCTTCCCTGTGTTGTCTACTAGGATATTATTCAGACGAGTGGGTAGACGAAACCATCTTGGGTTTTCTATCCATATTTTCCACTGAAGAGAAGGCTACTCCACAGTTCAACTACAACCATTTTCTGGCCGACAACATCCATGAACAACTCTTCAAGTTTTCTACAGAGGGTATGTTCAAGTATTCTTCGATATTGGCATACATGGTCATCTTTTTCCAAGCAGAGAAAGAACTCATCTGAGTTCAATTTCAAGTAGTTCATCGACCAGTTTTACCACCCAATGGTAAGCATGCTTAATGGAAGAAAAGAACCCAAGATAAATGAAGAAATTCAAAGGATTCTACACTTGTCAGACCTAGCTAAAACAGGTGACTGGTACCTGTACCAGGATCATACAGAGATCAAGGTTTACAAATGTGATTTGACCCCTTACAAGCTACCAAATTATTTACCTGTTAGGATATTTTCCCTGGAATACATCCAACATATGATAAACTGATCAAAATCTAGACCAGGGGTCAAAATTTTGCCCAAATTTCAAAGTGCTCGGAATGCGGCGAAAACGGTGCCATTGCGTCTGTCTCGTCTTCCTGATTCTGGCAGTATATTTACTTTCTCAAACGAAGTCCGTATGGAGAAGATATCGCAATCTGTTCGTCGAGCCAAACAGGTAAAAATTTGATGCTGACTGTACCTGTCCATATAGTCCGTATAGGACATGTAGCAGGTCCGTACAGGATATGTGTCATGTCCATACAACATACATGGCAAGTCCGTACAGGACACATGGCAGCTCCAGGGAGTGACACGTGGCATGCAGTTTTGGACTTTTTGGCGCACAGTTGGGCCAATCCGAAGGTGACACGTGACACCACTGGAAGGGTGACATGTGGCACGGATGACATCAGCATTTGACGTGGCGACCATACGATGATGTGGCAGGTGACAGATCCGTATGGTGGTTGACAAGTGGCAAGTTGACGTGGGCTAATCGGCAATTGACACGTGGCAAGCATTTGTTGGTTGATGTTGACGAATCAGGTGTTGACACGTGTCTGGTTGGTGGCAAGTAATAAGAGGACACGTGGCCCAATCCATGGGTGCCACATGTCCCCCTCATTATTGGTTTATATGTTATATAAAAAGTTATGGGAGTCCGCGAGGTTCGACCCTCGGACCTCCCCTCATATGCCATGACTTCACAACCGTCCGCTAACCATTATGTCGCCTTGTTCCTTGTTTTATATAACGAACGCATATATATTTAAATTTATGCGTGTATGCAATGGAAAGGGGGGTCGGGCTGGGGCTTAGACCTGACCCGTGGTTTCATGCCATAACATATGAATGTGGTATATGCCATATCACGCGCGGGGTTATAAACCAAAGTTTGTGACCGGCTAATTGATATGCTCTGAACACATTGGGACAGGTTTCAGAGTCTGGTGAGGACTTTTACAGGTGTTTTTTCCAAAGAGAAGCTCAGGGAAGCTTATGGCCACATGTAGAAGAGGTCATGCCCGGATGAGCCATGATCCTTTTTCAGAGTTCTATTAGTCATTTTTGGGGTTTTTATGTGTTCTGATCTCAATGGTACAGTYTGTTTTTCCATTGGAGTTGAGAAKAATCTTGTAAAATAACTTTTGACTAATTAATCCCAGAGAGCCAAGTCCATTATGGAGGCTCAAGGAGATGTAGCCCGGAGGGGGGTGAACTCCTTTATCATGTTGTGATTGTTCTGAGTTTGATGGTTTATTTGCTACAATTTGTGTTGCTTTGTATTTATTTGAAGTACATATTTAACCATCTAAAAGAATAATTCCTCACACATAAGCATTTACAAGAAGATACATGAACTTAACACATAAGTTTATCTTGCATATTTTAACACATGAAGCAAGGTCCTGTAAAGTTTATTTTAATGAAGTAGAGGGTGTTTGCATAGCATAACAAGTCAACCTTCTATTTTCATATCATAAACTATGATGATATTCATTGTGTGGCTTTCAAAAATAAGTAGTAGTTGAGGATCAAGGGACATATAGGTTATTTTATTTGCAATAGTCGAGCTACCGGGGAAGAGGCCAATAAGATGTTAAAGGAAATGAAGTTCAGTTTCACTTTTCCTCGGCACTATGATCCATGTGGAATTATTGCAGAAACTAGATTAAAGAATGGGATTTCCCCCTATGCTCATGTGCCTAAACCTGAGATTGAGAGATACATGAACCAGACAGAATAGGAGGAAAACACCCTTCTAGACACAAAACAAAAAAATTCGCCTGCAAGTACTCCACAGGTACCAGTAGAGAAGAGGCCCTGGAAAGAATAATCTCCCTTAGTCACAAAAGTCTCAACAGAATACTTCCAAGTTTACAGGAAAAGACCCAAGACCAGTCATACACCTGACAGGTCTGGAAGAGAAGAAACTTAGTCCACCACAGTAATGAAGGGAGAATATTCACCATTTTTCTCAGGTAGCCAACAAATGATGTCCACTTCTTCATCCAGGAAACAAACAGACATCACATTATCAACCAAATCCTCACAGGAGCCTGGAGGACTCAGCATATTTGAGAATTATAACCTGATCAAAAGGAAGAATGAGATGTTGACCAACAACACCTATTCACAATTCTGGAAGTAGACATCAACAACACAACATAAGTTACTCTCTACTTTTGACAGAGAGAAAGGGAGGATGCACATGGAATTCTTGCAGGCACAAGTGCCTCACCCCAAATAGTTTTTTTATTATAAAAGGTCAACATTTGAGTTTGATGTCAAAGAGGTGCATCCATCTAATCAAATGGATATGCACAGACAAACTGGAGAAATTATTTTCTCCACCCTGACCTATACCTCCATGACTGCTACAAAGTTGCAGGTATCCTTAAACAATGTTTAGTCTCAGCTCAAGCTAGAAAAGATATCCTCCCTGGATAAGGATAACAAGATCAAGTCCCTAGAAGAACTAGTATTGCAAATTGGATATGATCCATCCAATGTCAAAGTAGCAAAAGAACTCCTCAAGAAGAAGAATGTTGATATATCATCCTTAAGGAAACAACTGAATATCCCTATCACAGAAGATCCACAGACAAAATAAATGGCAGAGACTGAAGGCCACAAGGAAGAAATGTTAAAATTAATCATCGAGAAAAATGTGTAGATCAAGGATATGGAGGTCGAGATGGATAAATTAGTGAAAGAGAAAGAACAAACTGCACCAATGAAAGTCATCCCATTGGATGCAATTCCTCTCATAGGGATCAGTACAACAACAATAGCCACCACAGAGGAAATTCTAGCAGCAACCTCAGTAACATCCACAGATGCCTTTAAGAAACTGGAAAAGTCAACAAAAGACATGAATCTTCAAGGAAAGGAAATCAAAAGACTACAAGAATAAATTCATAGCCTCCAGAAGCTGAAATTCACTTTCCAGTCTAGCTACAACACTGAAATGCACAAGTCACAGAGGCTTAAGTAAGAACTACAGAAGCTGCAGAAGGAGACAATCATGGCCAAGACACTCTCAGAAGCCAAGGAAAATATTTGGATGGACATCTGCAAATCCATGACAGAGATTTGTCCACTCATATAGATTATGTTCGAGAAACATGAAATGGTGCAGAGAATCAAACAATCCATTGACAAGATAAAAGGAGAATTGGGTGAAAGGCTTAAACAGGAAAATGAGATCATTAGGTTATTAAATTCTAAAACGAAAGAAGAACTGGAGGCTTTGCAAATTGAGGAAAGGATAGAAACTATCCTTTAGGTAAAGAAATTTTTGACCAAGAGGGGATTGATGATGCAACTTGAGGAGAGAGTCCAGACGATGGATATTGGAGTGCAGAGGTTTTTCAGCAAGGTTGACTCTCTACACAAGAAAGATCTTCTAGGTTTATTAGTTATTAATGACAAGTTGATTACTCTCTCAAAATACAAACAAAATATCCTCACAGTGGAAAAAGATGGTTCTATGTTTGCAGGCATACAGGGAAGCATCATTGGAAAAGAATTCTTGGAAACTCCGCAGTTGGACCTGAGCATCCAACATGAGATAAAGTACATCTTCATCACCAAAACAATTTTTTCCAAGTACACAGAGATGGATGAAGTATATCGAAGGTTACTCAAAGTTACCATCCCTAGTCAAAAGAGATGAGAAGACATGTGTGATTTGATCGAGTAGAGATGATGTGTACATCCGAGTCAACATGAAGAACAATCATAGTCAAGTCAAAGATGAATCACCAACCACCTTTCTCAGAATCAACACCAAGGATTCAAGAGGATCATTTAGCATTCCTACTTTTTTGTAATATGTAATCTAGTTAGTTAGATTTTCTCTCCACCATATCGTGATCATTAATGACAAGATCAGAAGTAATTTTTCTATAAATAATTCAGACTTAGAAGTATTGAGGGTTGATCTTTGCGCCCAAGCGAGTTGTATCTGTAATATTTTTGAAGAGATCTACCAGTAATAAAAAGGCGATTTCACAGGATTCCTGGATGTTGATGTTGGTGAGGTGTTTTCTTCTATGTTAATGTTTATCCTATCCTATTATCATTTTGTTTTCTAATCTAATCGTTTAAAAGGAGTTTAAGTACAAAATTTATCTCAAATACTCTGTTTCTGTATTTTAACAATCTGAATGTTATTATTCTGATATTGTAATAAATTAATTCTTAAATGCTTCTTTATTTCGATTGACTATCTCACTTTTTATGTCTTTCCATCACTTAAATTCTAAAAGATCCAACATTTTCATTATCTTTCCCCGTGGAGAAACCTGATGAAATATATATCTGATCTCAATCCCTAACACAAACCCCATAGCCCAATGGATGTTTAAAGAAATATTTCAGCCATCTTATGAACAAAACAAACAAACCCAGATTCATTTAACTAGCCTAATATCTTAAAACCCAAACAGATCTAAATCATACAGAGAGATCCCTCTCTGAAACTGGAAGGGCTAGATCCCAGTTTCGAATTGGTTTTGGTAAGTTACCTCTGTTAAATTTATTCTTCCCCATGAAAAACTCTAGGAATTTATAGAGTTCTAACATAGTGGCGACCATATTGGGGAACTGAACAAACTTTCCATCCTACGATTTATTTTCCCTGGATAAAGAAAATTTTATTTCTGAACAAATCATAAAATCTAACTTACAAAGAGATAAATGTTCAGAGGTTGTTGAAGTTTGTATATATTAGTTTAGATTTCTTAAAATTTAAAGTTCTGGCTCCTAAAAGAATCCACACTAGATCTCACCCTAATCCAGAACCTACAACAACAATAGATGATCTAGAAAAGTTACTCAGAAAAAGAAACAATGTAGAAGGTTACGGGAGTCACAGTCCTCTTCATAGGGCCACTTCTCTCCCAGAGAAGCTTGTCACTATCCAAGATCTTGATTTTGACCTACCCTTTGAGAAAAGCCTTTTCAGAACCAAATATGATAGCTTTGTGAGTGAAGCAGTCTTAGATCAAACCATCCTCCAACCCAAAACCCCTGAAAGACTTTCTCCTAACACAAATTTTGATCAATGATTTCTTCAAGAGTTTAAAAAGTTAGAAGATCTGGTATACAATATCGATAAAGCTTTGTACAAAGCCCACTTTCAACAGTTAGTAGAAATTTCTGCCCTGACTATTGTTGTAGCTTCTGTCAAACATCAAATAGTTCACTCTACATTTCCCAGACCTACATCTTCTATGTCTTATGTCACTTATCCTATAATCACACAAGTTGTTATTCAACCTCCTCCACCAATAATGGCAGCAAGATATGCTCCCCTGGTGTTAGTTGCTCCCCTACATGCTATGCCCCATGACTATCCAACCAGACTTCCTCAATTTGATGGTACTGGACCTCTTAATGCACAACAACATGATGATAAGATGAATGATTACTTTGATTTGCAGGAAGTCAGTGAGGCAGATGTCTAGATGATACTTTTTGCACAGAGTTTAAATAGAGAGGTCAAAAAATGGTTCAAAGCAGTATGGGCTGCAAGCATTGTATATATTGTGGATTTCCACTGAATTTTTATCGACAAATGAGAGGTCAAGAAAAACCCTCTCCAGGTTTTATCAGAATACGAAAATATCAAAAGGAATCAAGGGGAAACAATACAAGATTACTGCATTTGTTTCAACGATATTTATAACGCAATTCCTGTTGATATCAAGCCTCCTCAAGTTTTGGCCTTAATCAATTTCCCTATTGGATTTTATGTTGATATGTCATACCAACTGAGGGAAAGAAATTTTTCCACCTTAGAATATATGCATAAAAGTGGAGTGAGTGTGGAAGCAAATTTATTAGCCAGAAGAGTAAGGCAAAGAATAGAAAGAAGAGTTACAATCAAGGAAGAGCCTTCCACTTCTTCTTCAGATGCTAAAATAGATTCCATATTCATAACCATGGAGAGACTAACCATCACTGATAGGAATCCACCTAGGGAAAATCAACCTACTCCTCAGATTAGAAATCCAAATTTCAAAAGGAACCCTCCCCAGATCAGATAGAGAGAGCCCAAAGAGCAAAGGGAACAAAGGGGTCTTGATTAGCAGATTATACCACCTCTGCAGGAAAAATATGTTGATGAAGGGGAGGAGATATCGAGGAGTTGGAAGACATTCACATAAACCTTATGGGGGTTAATGACAACGAGTCCATTTTTCTCACTTAGGAAGAATAGGAACTGTTTCTACTTTCACAGACAAAGGTAAATGAGGAAGAGGAATAATCTGAACACCAAGCCTTTGAAACTGCCATAATGGAAGTCCACATACAATAAAATTTAAGAAGCAAGAAGTCTGATGACAACCAAAATAAGAAAGTTGTTGAAGCAAAGAAACCCTCATATACTACTCCTAAGAAAGGCCCTGAAAAGAAGAATGCAGAGACTCATGCAAGGAATACTCATGAATATTCACCAAGAATATCTTAGATCGAGGTCGCATCCACAAGTCGGCCTAACACTACTGGACAAAAAATTGTGGCTGATAAACCTGATTCTGAAAGCCAAACCAGACCTTCCACTACTTTCATCTTGGAAGGAGAATTAGCCAAATTGAAGATTCCTATTCCCCTGTCAGAACTAATGAGAAAAAATGCTTACAGATCATAGGTGATCAAATCATTAATCATTGAACTAGAAATAGGCACAAAATAATTAAACATTGAACCAGTAGTACGTACAGATACTGTAAATGTTGCAGATGATCAGCCTGAGCTACTTTTTGGTCTTGAGGTTGATGGACAAACTGACACTGGTTATGTTCCTCCTTTTTATATCAGTCTGAATATTGATGACAAGACATTACACAATGCTATGTTGGATTCTGGTGCTTCTCACAATCTTATTCCCCAGGCTGTGATGGAGAAGTTGGGGCTTGATATCACGAGGCCCTACAAGGACTTATACTCCTTTGACTCTAGGAAGGTCAAATGCATAGGTATGATTAAATATCTGTGTATTACACTGGCCCAAATCCCAGCTAAGAGCATGGTCATGGATATCATGGTCGCAGACATTCCTCTGAAATATGGTATGTTATTATCTAGTTCATGGGGTGCTAAGTTAAAGGGAACTTTGCAGTTAGATATGTTTTATGCCACCATAATTGTATTTGGACAACAGTGAAGATTGTACAGAGATACTTTGATGAAATATATGGTCAACAGTCAGGAAAAACCACACAACTACCCATTATACTTTGTCCACTCTGATCTGGATTCATTCATATTGTACAATGATGGTGACTTGGATAATCAAATTTCACAAGTAGAAGATGATGCATCTAATCTGAAGGAGAATCAAGAAATCACTGAGGAAAGTAAAATTGTGATAGTAGAAAGTGATGAACCAATAGAATATTTCTAGAGTATGTATTTTGATGGAGTTGTTAGCAAAGGAGCTGGAGTTGGAGTGTGGTTGCATAATCACAAAGCAAGGTATTCAAAAACTCACTCATATAACTTAAATTTACAGTGCACCAATAACATAGCTGAGTATGAAGAATTGATGCTCGGCTTGAAGTTGTTGAAGAAACTTGGTGCGAAGAGGATTATGGTAAGAGGAGACTCTGAAATTATTATCAAACAAATCAAAGTTGATTATGCTGTTAAACACCCTAGGCTTAGAGCTTATAGAAATGTTGTTTTAGATTTTCTAGAATGTTTTACTGAAATTGACTTACAAGTAATCCCCAAAGAACAGAACATACTTGCAGATGGATTGGCTACTTCAGCAGCCACATGCAAAATACCCTTCCATCCAAATCGCCAATACATAGTAGAGGTAAAGTGCAAACCAAGTGTCCCAGACAACATCAGGTATTGGGAAGTATTTGGCAACGATGAGAAAATTGAAGATTTCCTGAAGTCTAAAAATGATTTTGAGTGTACAAATATATATGTAGATAGCGATGATGATAGTGTAAATAAGTCAGACTTAGAAAAGGATAGTGTAAACAAAGTAGATTCAGATGAAATAAATGAAAAATATGAAGATTTTGATATTTTGCAATTGAAAAATAATGTTTTACCTAGAGGTTTGGTTCCTTTAGAAGAACTATTTGATTTCAACGATGTAGCAAAGAAGCCAAAGATTGAACCTAGTGGAAAGGATGTCAAGGAATGTAATATAGGAACAGAGGAAAAACCCAAAATGATAAAAATGTCTAAATCTTTACCCCCCAAGAAAAAACACAAATATATTGAACTGTTTAAGGAATTTGTAGATGTCTTTTCTTGGAGCTATGAGGATTTAAAGTCTTATGACACAAGTATCATACAACAAAAGATTCCAATAAAAGAATAAAATAAGCCTTTCAGGAAGAAACTTAGGAGAGTCAATCCAAAGGTACTACCCCTAATTGAAAAAGAGATTAAAAAGATGTATGATGCCAAAATAATAGTCCCCTTAAGATTTTCAAAATGGGTTTCCAATGTGGTTCTTACCAGAAAAAAGACTGGTGAAATCAGGCTTTGCATTGATTTAAGAAACCTCAACAAGGTTCCCCTCAAAGACAACTACCCTCTATCTAAAATGGATCATATCTTACAAAAGGTAGTTGTGTCCAGTAGGATCTCTTTGCTAGATGGTTTTTCTGGCTATAACCAAGTTCTTTTCCACCCAGATGACCAAGAGAAAACAACTTTCACCACACCCTGGGGAACTTTCATGTATGTGAAAATGCCCTTTGGTTTGATGAATGTTGGTGCCACCTTCCAAATATTAATGGATAATTCCTTTGTGGATGAGCTATGTAGGTTTATAGTCATATATTTGGATGATGTTACTGTCTACTCCAAATCATATGAGGAACATTTAAAACACCTCAGACGAGTGTTTGAAAAGTGAAGAAAGTTTGGGATCTCATTAAATCCCAAGAAAACTCCTTTTGGTTTAGAAGAGGACAAGTTGTTGGGATATATAATCTCTAAAGATGGAATTAAGATAGACCCCAGTAGAATAGAAGCCATCCAGAAATTAGACCACTTTAGGAACATTAAATAATTGCAATCATTCATTGGTAAAATAAATTTTCTGAGAAGATTCATATCCAATTTGGCAGAACTGCTCAGGAACATTACAAATATGCTTAAAAAAAAAAAAAAAAAAAGTGGAACATTGAATCTAAACAGTCCTTTGAGAAAGTAAAACATGTGCTTACACAAGCCCCTATATTGATCAATCCAGATTACACTAAGGATTTCTATTAATTCTCTTTTGTATCTAAACACACCATTGCAGTAGTACTATTGCAAAAAAAATAGTGAAGGGCATGAGCAGATCATAGCCTCTTTCATCAAGTCTTTGAGAGATGTTGCACTGAACTATAATATAATGGAGAAACATGTTTTTTCCTTGGTAAAAGCAATAAAAGATTTTAGAGTTTACATTCTCCATTCTCATACTATCGCTTATGTTCCAAATGCAGTGGTGAAGGATATCCTGACTCAGGATAACCCTGATAGTAGGAGAGGGAAGTGGATTGTTGTGATTCTGGAATATGATATAGAAATCAAACCAACTAAACTGATCAAGGGTCAGGGTTTGGCCAAATTGATGGTTGAATCCAATTTTCATGCTTTAGATATAAACTTCTTAGTTGTAGTTGATGAACAGGGAGAGCAGGAGACTCCACATGTAAAACAGGTGTTCTCAAATTCTCCATGGTACGCAAACCTCATCTTTTTCTTGCATAATTTACAAGCTCCTCCTAGTCTAACTAAGACTAAATCTAGATTCTTAAAACTAAAATCATTGAAATATTGTATTCTAGATGGAAACCTTTACTGGAAATATGTTGGGGGCATTTTACTTAATTTTTTATTAAAGGATGAAGATGGAAAGGCATTACAGGATTTCCATGAAGGAGATTATGGTGGGCATCTAAGTTGGAAGACTACTGCTAACAAGATCCTCAAGGCTAGTTTTTACTGGCTCACCTTGTTTGCATATGTGCATAAAAAGGTAACCTCCTGTCACAAGTGCCAAGTTTTCAAAGGAAAAAGGAAAATGTTTCCTTTTCCCCTGAAACTTATTTCGATTGAAGTTTCATTCCAACAATGGGTTTTATACTTTATTGGAGAGATTCATCCACCCTCTTTAGGCCATCATAATTGGATCCTCACAGCTACAGACTACTTCAGGAAATCCACTGACTCTGTCATTATTAAATTCTTGGAAACTAATATTTTGTCTCACTTTGTATGTCCTAGGAATATCATAATTGATAATGAAATAGCCTTTAGATCAAAAAAGCTAATAGAATTATGCATCAAGTACCAAATTATGTTGGGGCACTCCACAACCTATTACCCTCAAGGAAATGGGATGGATAAGTCATCAAATAAAAGTTTGGTGAATGCCATAAAGAATATGTTTGAAGAAAATAAGAAATCTTGGCCCAACAAGTTGGTTCATGCACTCTGGGATGATAGGTTGACCACAAAAAGAACAATTGGTACATCCCCATATCAGTTGGTAAATGGGATTGATGTTGTTTTCCCCACCTCTTTGGCCATTCCTATTATGAAGTTGTTGCAAGAAGTACACGCAGAGACTAATGATATTCAAAAGAGAATCAATCAAATGATCCAACTTCAACAGTCTAGAGAGGAGGTGTATAACCAGACACAGGTAATCCAAGAAAGCTTCAAGAAGGTTTATGACAGAAGAACCAAGGAAGATGATTTCAAATTGGGTGATCTAGTACTGAAATGGGATTCCAGAAATGAAGACAAGGGAAAGCATGGAAAGTTCGATAGTTTGTGGAAAGGCCCTTACATCATCCAGGCATATAGAGGAAACAATGCTTTCTTAGTCAAGAACATTGATGGAGAAGATATGCCAGGAGGACCTATCAATGGAAGGATTCTCAAGAATTATGATCCACTAGAATAAAGATTTTTAACCATCCACCTCATTGTACAAATTGTTTTTACTTTCATGTTATGTGTAGTTGTTTTTTATCGGATGGTTGAAGCCTAAAGAGAAGGCCCTAAGCCACTGATTAGTGCCACCAGATTTTCAAAATAAAACAAATCAAGTTCCAGAAGAAGCAATGGAGAAGAATTTTCAAAACATCAGGTAGCAGGTTTTTGGCACCTCGCAAGGAGAGCACCATCCCTAGGTGGAGCCACTGTTATAACCCTATGTTTCATAAGATCAACTGGTGACTAGAAATTCTTTCCGATGGTTTCATTTGTGTTGTAAATAAGATTTAAGTCTGTAAATGATTTACAAAAAGAAAGAAAAAGAAAACAAAGAAAAGAAAGAAAAAGAATAAAAGAAAAAGAAAAATAAAAGAATAAAAAATAGAAAAGAATAAAAGAGGGTATGAAAAGAAAAATGATAAAACCCCATGCAATAAGAATGACTTGATTCATAGTGTCTAACCATGGTCAATTCCTTTGAATTTATGAAAATAGGCCAGTGAATAAACTTGGTTAAACAATCTAATCTTAGCCAAGTTAGATAGGTTAGTGAATAAGTTTGATCAAACAGTTTAAACTTGGTCAAATGTCCTAAGTTAGAGTAATTATTTAGCCCAACAGTCTAATATGGGTTAATTTTGCTAGGTGATTAGAGTAGGATATAGGCTAGTATGCTTTCATTTCAATAAAATTGATGTTAAGTTGGTTAAATTCTTTTATTTGAGTTAAAATGTTGTATTTTGACCCCTTGGTGACAAAAATGAAGGAAGGGAAGCAACAAAAAAACCATAAAAATCTATATCCTAAGTTTTGTGGTGATATATTATGTTTGGAGATTTGTGATAAAGGGCATGTTAATCTCAGTGATCCATTAGCGCGTGCTCAGATCTACGGCTGGCAGAGGATATCAGAGCCCCCCAACCATTCTACCTTTAATGGTGGGGGGGGGTCCGAGCAGGTGGTATTTCCTAAGCAGGCTCCTCCTAATGTGGCACATTCTTGTTAAATTGGACCCCCATCACTCTATACCACTTAATTCCTACACCCCCTCCGAGAAAACCACCAAACCACCTGCTCATACTACCTCCGCACTCCAATGTCGCACTCCACTACCTCCATCCATATGTCATGCTCCACTACTCTACCGACACATCACCCTCCACTTACTTGTCACTCATCATATATCGTCCACCTGTTATACACTCATTCCCCTCCATGTTACCTCCATCTATCCGTTGGCCATTCAATTCCCTCCACCTCACTTCCGATATGATCTATTGGCCAATCAATGCAGTCGTCATGACCGTTAACCATTTGACCCGTCATCCGCTCCCTAACGGAAACCTGTTCATCCACTTAATCTCATTTCTTCACCATTATTGCATTGTTTATGATCTAGACGCAACCGAATCCACCTTTCTCCTTTTTCTTCAGTCAACGATCACCATTAACACTTGGTAAACACAATTAACATCTTTTTTTTAGATTTGCAGGTATCAGTCGGATCAATGGCGCCCAAATCCAAATCTTCGGAGATTGAAGAGAATCAATTTCTCCCTCCTCCTGTCAACTTGGATCGAATACCGTTGGTCGATAAAGACTACTTAATTGAAAATCCAAAGTGCGAATTCGACTTCTTTATCCTATTTTGTTATCATTTTGTTTTCTAATCTAATAGTTTAAAAGGATTTTAAGTACAGAATTTATCTCGAATATTATGTTTCTGGATTTTAATGATTTGAATGTTATTCTTATGATATTGTAATAAATAAATTCTTAAATTCTTCTTTATTTCGATTGACTATCTCTCTTTTTCTGTCTTTCCATCACTTAAATTCTAAAAGATCCAACATTTTCATTATCTTGCCCTGTGGAGAAACCTAATAAAATATGTATCTGGTCTCAATCCCTAACACATAATCCATAGCCCAATGGATGTTTAAAGCAATATTTCATCCATATTATAAACAAAACAAACAAACCCAGATTCATTTAACTAGACTAATATCTTAAAACCCAAACAGATCTAAATCATACAGAAAGATCCCTCTCTGAAACTGGTAGGGCTAGATCCCAGTTTCGAAGTGGTTTTGGTAAGTTACCTCTGTTAAATTTCTTCTTCCCCCTGACAACCTCTGGGAATTTAAAGAATGCTAACAAGACACACCTACAACACTAAGAGGGGGGGTGAATCAGTGTAGGGATCTTTTTACTCCTTTACAAAACACCTTAGTTAGAAATCACCATTTACTCATCATCCATTACTTTCATTTATAACAAGTTGTAATGTACTCATATCTTAGCAGAAAAAATCATCAATAAACCATCATCATGAAGAATGCAAGGAACATAAGATATATGTACAATTTTATTTTATATTACGGACTACAATCCTTGGGGGGGTTTTCAGCAACAACTGAATAGAGAAATAACTCCACAAGAGAACCAACTCTCAATGAAAGACTCAACCTACAAATCTTAATACCAACTAATAAGAGGAATCCAACCCTCAAGTACAAGACCCATCTTGTAGACAGAAATCAATATGTCAAACTATATCAACATTATGTACCAACACAAGTGCATTACCTATGCACCACACAACCTGTCATATCAATCTCATCATCCAAATCATATCTACTCACCAATATCAATCACGAAGACAACTCTCAACAATATCACCAAGATAACCAACACGATATCTCTAGAAATACACTATACTCTCCATAAACCAAATACCATAAGTTGTCGCAATTTTGTTGCTGTAATTCTGTTGTCGCGGTTCTGTTATCGTGGTTCTACTGTCGCAATTATTCTTCCATGCTTTTTCCATAGAAATTTTTCTGCCGCACTTTTTCTGCCACGATTTTTCTACATCACTTTTTCTGCTGAGGTTTTTCTACAACATTTTTTCTACCGCGGTTTTTCTACTTTTTATGCCGCATTTTTTCTACCATGGATTTTTTGCCACACTTTTTTTGCCTCACTTTATCTACCACACTTTTTCTTCCACACTTTTTCTACCGTGAATTTTCTTTATCAATAATACCTAGCCAAATAACCTTTCACAATCAGATATTCAATATGAATAAATATCATACTCATAAGAGACCCTTGCTCTCTTATTTATACTTCTCCAAGTAGCTTCCTCATCTAACCAACTCTAACCAACTTCCTTATTTTATGGTTTAACCCAATTTTGACCTCTCATCCACTTCTAATCCACTTTCTCCATAAATAGTAACTTCTCCACATCTTATTGAAACTAATTTTTTTTAATTGTTTTATTGTTGCAACCACTTAACCCATGACTAACCACTTTAATTTTTCAACATATTCTAGGAGCTTCTAGAATAATTTGATTTCTTTGACCTTCTACGGGCTTCTAGATAACACATGAGGGTTCTCCAACTTCACAATATCATAACTCCTTGTAAAGTGGAATAGAGAAGTGGAAATAAGATAAGTGGAATAGAGAAGTGGAAATAAGATAACAAGTAGTGTGTGACAAGGAGTCAGGCCTAGAATGAATAGAAAGGATGCCACACCAGGAGGAAGTGTGGGAGAATGTACTATGCTAGAGAGGAGCACATATGAGGATAGGTCAGTGAAGAGGCACAATGTTGAGAGTAGTGTATACAATGGAGATACTAGTAGCAATGGTAATAGGGGCCAAGAAGATGAAGTTTGAACCCCTTGGCTATTTCGAAATGTTGCAACTTCAGAGGAAGTTGAGGTGCATAGTAGAGGAAGAGAGGTAGGAGAGGAAGATAATGGACCCCCAAGAGGAGGGGAAGTGTATTTGGTGTTAGTGGATGGAATTGCATGTCTACAGGTAGGAAACTCTCTGGGTTCCCTCAAAAGAAATGTTAGAAGAAGATGAATTTACCCCCACTTTTTCATTTGTAACCTATAATAAAGAACAATAGACAATGCAATGATTGGAGTAGAAGCAAGAGTAGGAGAAGAAAGAAGAGAAGATAAGAGTGAAGAAGCATATGAAGTAAGTACTACTTCACCAGGAAGAGTATCAGTACCAAGATACCTGACACACAACATTCAGTCAGGAGGATATAGTTCAAGGTCGAGGATGTAAAATTAGGATAACACTCTAATACTACATTTGTTTCATGGGACGGGTAAGGATGATGCAGAAAAAAATTGGTTCACTTGTGAGCTAATATGGTCTATGAAGAGGATCACAGATGAAGCATCGGAGATCATGTAGTTGGAGACCACTTTTAGGGATAGATCCCTGATGTGGTACATGAAGTACAAGGATGTTGTGCCAACATAACAGACCAGGTCCATGAAAGAAATCAAGATAGATTTTCTTAAGTAATTCTAGAATCCTAAGTCATAATATCAATGCACTACAAAGATTAAGGAGATTAAGTAGAAACAAGGAGAAATCATGTGGTATTATGACCAGTGGTGCAATATATTGTTGGATATGTTGATGTTTCATATTCATGACGTGCAACATAGTGAATGGTTCATTGTTTTGTTTCTCCCCCATATCAAATTCCTTCTTACCCAACATAAGGTGACTACTCAGGAAGAAGCGGTGGATATTGTGATACACCTATAGGTTGCACTAGGAGGAGGATAAACCTTAACAAGTTTGTCATAGGTACAACCCCAACTTTCCAACCTGACAATGCAATTGTAGGATATGGAAAAATAAAAGTTGGTGTGTGATCACATATGGCATACAACATGTCGATCAGAAGGGAATAGTAGAGATGAGTGTCCTACATTGGGAAACTATATGGTGATGGGTGCACCAAATCCATTTCCAGCTGGACCATAGATGGAATGGTGCGATATTTGTAGATAGTGGGGGAATATACCACCTCATTTCCCAACACTGGATAAATATTAGAAGATGCATCATACTCCATTTTTTGAATTTTGCAAATCCATGGGGCATGATGTGAACAAATGTCGGTCACTCTAGTTGATGCAAGACCATACCCATGATGTATTTTTGGTTCAGGAGGAAAAAAAGTGTAGTGAATGTGGTGGTGTTGATAGAGTTGGATATCAAGGAGGTCCCATAGGAATATATGGATGCAATCAAGGACGAGGATATGGAGGAGGTGGAGGTAGACGCCCCGCTTGTTTTAACTGTGGTGAGATAGGTCATGTGTCAAGATTCTGTACAAAACCATGTGCTCTTTGTGGGTACTTATATAACCCCAAGCATGTCACAAAGGATTTTCCCAGCTTATTGAAGAAGTGGGAAGAGAATAAGGCACACTAAAACATGGTGACTGTAGAGCCACATGGGAATTAAAAAGAGGATGATAAATTTGATGTACAAGTGATAACCCAAGGTGGAAAAAATATGAGGATGTACTTTGATCATGGTGAAATATCGACTCAAAGTTTGGAGGGGAAGATAATAAAGGAAAAGCATCCCCCTCCTAATTTTGATGTTGTTCAGCATAAGCAGTTCCTACGCAATGCACAAAGGGCCATAGAGGAAGAAAGAGCATGAGAAGAGTTGTAGTGTGGGACACAAAGGTCACTTGAATAGGACTGAATCCATGAGGAATTATATTAAGAGACATAGAGGTCATTGGAAGAGGCCCAATCACGTGAAGAATTGCATCACACCACGTAGAGGTATTTGGAGGAAACTCATGTGCATGAGGAAATAAAATGTGTGATGGAAAGGTCATCAGAAGAATCTCATGGACAAGAAGAGTTGCAACACATCGAACAAAGGCAAATAGAGGAACACATGCATGAAGAGTTGAAGTGCATGGCACAAGAAGATGCATTATGTGACATGGGTTGTGAAACAGACATGAAATACAAGTAAGTAACTTCTTTCATTGTTTCCTAAAATTGTTAAGTGATCCTGACACTGCGTGAAAGTTGATGCAGATGTTATAAACCTGCATGGGGGAATAAGGGAAAGATAAATCTGTATCATCCCCCCTACTAGAAAGGGATTTATACTAGTTTATTAAACAAAAAAACACGACAATATATTTCAAGATGACAGTTGAACTCAAAAGTTAAAAGATGGACTACATCATGTTGCATCTAGGTTCTGATGTGAACATCTTGCTGAAGAAGTGATGGGAATTTATGGGTAATCTGAATTTGGTTTGGTCACCCATTCATCTTCAGTTGGAAAATCAGTACAGAATGTACCCTATAGGTTGATTGGATCAAGTTGAAGTGAACATCGAGGGGGTGAAGACAAAAGTAGATTTTGAAGTGATAGAAATCATGGATGACTATGATCCATACCATGCCATACTTGGAATTGAATGGGCCTTTGAAAACAATGTTGTGTTGAATCTAAAGAAGTGATAGATTTCATTTGAGATAAGCACCCTATGCGTGATCATTCCATTAGATCCAAATGAAGGGGATAGATACAATGAGATGGTAGATGAGGATGTGCAGAGCTCTGTTATTGAAAATATTTAGAATATCATGAGGCACAAGGAATATTACATAAATCCCATAGAATATGGGGAGTTGAGTTGGAGGAATGTAAAATGATATGATATTGATTTAGAGGATTCCATAGAGAGTTGGAAGAACAAGATTTATTTTCTATAGGGAGATGCACTCGGATCACCACTGAAGTGCGTGAAGAGGAATTTGGGTCCTATCGATTTGATGGGTCGCATACAATGGATTGATGTAATATCTGTGTACTCCAATGGGTGCGCGCCCTCGATATAGTATTAATAGGCATACCTATGCAATTGTGGGAAGAACATCAGTAACACGTCCAAGAATGGGTAGTTGTGGGAGATTCAATAAGAAAAAGGTTCAAAACAGAGGTGGATATCCATTAGAACATGTGTTCTTGTGAGAGGTGTTAGGAAGCAAAGAAGCAGCAGGGGGAGCGAAGTCAATAGCTAAAATCTGAGTGCATATTGTCGAGAAGAAATTCCATCCATCTAGTTCCCCGAGCTCCTATCAGACTAATGGGTGAGTCACTTGAGTGCAGGAAGAATATGAAAATTTAGTGTACTGTAATAGATAACTCATCCATCCACTCCATTATTCTAAAACCCATTGAGTAAATATTCAAGCTACACTGAAGGAAATGATAGTTAGTTAATAGATTCCACCAGATCTAGTTGGAACTAGTGCAGATCCTCCTTGGCGGAAACCAAGAGGTTGGTCCAGTATGAAATAAAGTCATGACACACTAGGTATTTCCACAACAAATTAACCATCGGTGGACCAATGTAGGGGTGTGCCAGATTCATGCGAAATTCCCCTGAAGAATCAAACTTGTGCATGTACGGATCTGTCAACATCACACTTAAATTAAGGCGACATAAATATTTTTAAGCCATACAGATTGACATATCTGTTGTACAGTTCTGAGGGGTTCGCCCATTTTGACAATAACCAACAGTAAATTCCAATATCCCATCCAAAGATTATTCACATTTGACAAATAAAAAGGAATATACATGCATAATGAAAGTGAGAAGAAAAGAAAAAAGCTGATGGGGGTCAAAAACATAAGAATGATGGCAGTGGCCACAAAACTAAACACTCTTCTTGTTTCATTGATGACTGGAGAAGTTGGAAAGACAATATAGGTATTATATTCCCAATGGTTCTTGAGAAGGGTCTTACTACACTCCAAGTTATTAATGACTTGGTGTGTACCTCCGACGTATTATACCTCCATAATTGGACAAAAAAATTCCTCCTCCAAAATCAATATTTTCCCATTTAACCTCGGGAGTTACTATTTCTAGTCTATGAGAAGGATTTCACAGTTACCTAGAAATGAGAGAGGAAATCAAGAGATGAGCAAGGGCATAGTTGGGGAGTCTATCTCAATACTAGGGTTCCTCCATCAAGAGATTGGCACCAACAAGGAGGAATCGGTGGGTACAATTTGAATGGATTCTTCAAGAAATCTACGGGCCCATAAAAAAACAAAGGTTGTGCAGGATCGACAAATACCAAAGACAATGATACCCCAAAATATTAGTTTTACAAGATATCAGATAGGGAAACTTCGGTATGCTCACTTCATCGACTAATATGTCAGAGACCCTGTACAATTTCCAACCCTGGGATTTCACAATTACAAAAAGGTTGTTCAGAGTGTGGATGGTTAGCAACTATTTCTCATGCAATATTGGGCCAAACCACTTCAAAAACATGACATACTATCCCTAGTCGACTTTCCTCACTTTAGATATGGGGGTTCAGTTACTATCTACATTTTATTCTTGCTTACTCACCTACATGGTGGATACCTCTTTTTGGGTGGAAAATATCTAGTTAATGCAGCCTCCATCCATCAAGTTATTGAGTTACCCATGCATGGTGAGGAACCTAAAAAATCACTAATAGAAAAATACACTAACCAGAATGATGTATATGGAAAGTGCAGCATGCATCGGAAAGCGCATGTGGTGGTGATCTCTGAAATTAATACTCGCCCATTTGGTTTTCCACCCAACTCCTCTATTGTAAAATCTTGTGGAACTGTATGAAGGATGAGTGCCCTCCTGGTGTCATCATTGTAGTCGAATAGTGTCTAGAATGTGTCCATCTTTCCTGGGAACGATATATCCTCAATGAATTCATTGGTGATTGCTTGGATGCATAGACTTTTGGGAAGGACTTCCACTACAACTGGATCTTATTACTTCTCGCTATGGTTCTCTAGAGCCCCCCTCCAAGCTATGAAAGTGATTCTAGGAGTGGACCAACATTCATTTATCCCAGATTCCTCCCATTTCATGTAAGAAGGGACCTTTTTGATCAGGATTGCAACGACAAAGTCTTTCATAACTGGTACCAAAAACTTATCCAGGTGACTACCTCGCAAATGCACATCCTATGCAATATCATCGATAGTTATGCCAACTATATTGTATTTGAATGAAATTTTTAGAACATTTGTATCTATCCTAGTGTTATCAGACAAATCGATAAGTGCGGACACAAACTAATCTCCCTAACTTCCACAGGAAGCTAGAACAAAACAAGACAGAATACAAACTTCACCTTATATTCCATTGTCATACAAACTAGTTCAGAGAGGAATGAGAGACATACCTTTTAAATGATGCTTGATCCTCTCTAGTGTCATCCTTATCACTCCATCTTTGGATTTTTTGGATGGTGAACCTATTTTTAGAAACACAAACCAACAAAGAGAGAGAGAGAACAAAGATATATATATTCCAATGATTTCTATGTATAAGATCAAGGATTTTATACAATAAAATCCAAGACACCTTTATGGGGAAGAAATGTATTGCAACATTATATTAAAATGGAAAGTGGAGAATACAACCCATGCCTTGATGTTGCAAGATCCCTTTCGATGTCTCTTTTCTCCAACACACACACCTTTGCTCCAATGCCTTTGATGAAAAAGATCCATAATCTGACTTAGAGAACTAAAGCAAAGCTATCTCAAGTATAATTTGTAGCAGAACTCTTCATGCATATGAAAATATTAGTCTTTTCAACCTTATCCTTTTCCATGAGAGATCCCTCTTTATATAGGGTGAAATAGGGATGGATGATATTAGGATGATCCCACTAAATCAGTGAAGCGATTAAGATCCAAACCGATCGGAGGCCACCTTATCTTCTAGAAGATTCCCTTCTAGAACATTCATAAATTTTGACTTTTCCCTTGCTTAAGCATCATCACACCCTATGTATAGGCAGCATGCGATGATGTCATAGTCCATATTTGGTGTATAGTGTGACGATCAAGCATCATTTCACCTCAAGCATAGAGAAGGGTGTGATGATCTTCCTTGTCATAGTTTTGAGGGAGGAAAAGCAAACCAATTTTCTCTTGGAGAAAGTCTCTTTTAATATTTTTAGGGAACATGGAAGTGAGTTAATAATATGTTGTCAGTTTATCACTGGGGTGACCAAAATAATGTGTAACATAATTCCCCCCAAATTATGAAGCTGGAACTTGTGAAAGCTAAAATACTTTGTAGAATGTGTGTGTTGGAAATAAAGAGCGCACCGATTGGGAACCTAAAAACAATCAAGCATCTACATAATAATATACCATCTTCTGAGGTATTCATTCCCATAATCAAACTACAAGTTACATAAGTGTCAAGTGATTCATGGCCACTAAACATAGACTGTGGATCAATGTCATCATGATTCAATATAGCCACGAAGAATACATTGTGGACCTATGCTCTAAAAAAATTCAAATTCGGAAATATCCACGAGACATACACACTGGATCTATGTGTCAGTACAAACTTATGAATACTTTGTTTCAACCTGGACAGATATGATGAGATCCAGGATCTTCAATTCCATCGTCTCTAAGTATGAATATATCCATGTGATTACAGGTGTCGAAGTCGAACATGGTAGAAACCACTTGATTACTGGTCATTAATGAAAATCATTAACAAGTGTGAGGAAAATCAACATTGATGTCAATGAATCCCAAGGTATTCCTAGTACAATCCAACAAGTGTGAATAAATGAGTTGAATTTGAACACTCGATGGAATATTCCAATCAAAGGCCAATGATGTGAACCCACTGTTGAAAGCGAGGAAACCTGTCATTGGGGCATGCATGCTCCAAGGTACCAATGTGATTTCTAAGTCTTGTTCCCAGATAATTAGTTGAAGTCGACAAGAAAAGACTCGTCATAGGAGGGCCTTGATGTATCCCTCATCAATGACAAGAAATATGTAATAGATTTGAAGTGGATCAAAGTATTAATTGATTCATAACTGACTCCGGGAAGAATGACATGGTAAAAAAATTATAATTGAAGATGGTCGACTAGATAGAAGGATATTTTAGATTGGACTTCTCTTGAACATATGAACGAAACGACAATTGTCTTGGCAGCATTGACTCAAAGGAGGACCCAACATATGAACTTGTGGATGGTCAAATGAGAGACAAGTGGATTTCCCAACCTGGATATAGTGATAAAGGGGGGTGTCATGTTCAAGAGTGACTTTACTACCACTAACACAAATACAACGACAAATTTCTTCCCAATTTTCCCCCACCATTTCTAGTGAGTACCTCTTTATTTTTATGCAATCTTGACGAGGATAACATATGCTTGTTATGTAATCTCATCCTTTGAATGAGTCCCTCAAATTATTTTTAAAAAACCCTAAGAAGGAGTGGTTCGATCCCATATGGGTCTTTCAATGCTTGTTTAACGAGTCCAAAGAAAGAAAACTCGGGATTTTTTCATGTTTAGAGAATCTGAACACTTAAAGAGAACTCCATAAGGTCCTTTTTCATAAGTTAGTCTGATGAGACCAAAAAAGAGATAATATACTGCTCATGAGACGTTTTCTTCATATACTGTTGTGCCTCTTTCGTCACCTTAGTGAGAAAAATAGAGGTGCTTGCAAGATTAGTTGGGTTTGTTAAGTAGGACAGCTGCAAGGAAAAGGGTTAGAAAAGAAATATAAAACAATAACTAAGAAATAAAACAACAACTAAATTTATAAACATAGGGACATAAGGACAAAAGAAACAATGAGACCCATGTCACCAATGATAAGGCTGATATTAGTGAAAGAAAACACCGAGAAGCAAGGGGACTATGGGTCCCTTATTCCTCCAAGGGAGGGATCTTGGACCCCCACAAATAAGCTCTTCTTACAACTTTGAATATGAAAATGAAAATGGTGAAAGAATTCTTTGCTAATCCACTCAAGGGGTGAGATGGATTTCCCAATGCAATGATGCAAGTATACTCTTGGCAAGGATAGAAGAGTCCTCAAGAGAATAATGGTAGCATAAATTTGCTTTGAATTCCTTGAAAAATGAAGTGTATCCATGGCCTTTTTATAGAATTCCTTTGAGTTATTGTCCAACTAGTTTGTAGTGTGTAAAGAGGCTAATTAGGGCATTTCTAGGTCTTTGACCAGCCACCCAGTCGAATCCAGTCTAGATTTGAGTGTCAAATCAACTTAGAAATTGAACCAAAAGTGGGTGGGAGGCCGACCACTCTCATAAATGCGTTGTTTCTCAGGTGCGTGGATTTTTGCAACAACAGTCGTGCATCGTGTGCATGTGCGTGAATCTTGCGTTTCTATTTCGCGCATGTGCGCGCACGCCCAGTGTCTTCATAGCACCCTTTAATTTTTGCACTAGTTGTATAGTTTTGACCCTTTGTGAATGATTTTGTGTTAATTTAGGTCCATGGATGACCTCATAACTGTTTGGCGATCTTGAATTCTTGTAACCATTTGCGGACGAAATTTCAATGATAACAGATGCCCCCTGATGGATGAGGTTAGGAGCATACGTATAGCCGAAATCCATCAATGTTTCTTCTACTGAGAGTGTTGTTGTAAGAGAGAGAAATAGTGGAATTGTCAAGAGTGCCCCATTGGAGGGAGAAGGGAACCTGTAGAACCCAACCTTCCATAAGGTGTGTAAAAAATAAACTGTGAACAAACGAGGCGGGCATGCCCCATGCTCGTGTCATGTAACTCAAAAAGATGAATGAAGTGTTGATGTAGACAACTACAGTGCCCTCGAGGGAGGTTTTGATAAAGGCAAAAGATAATTATGCGGAGGAACATACTCTGAATAGTAGGCAGTGACATCTGTAAGAAGTATCACGGATTCTGTAGGCATTGATAGCCCAGCCAAGTTCGGAGGTCTTCGAAAAGTATAAGAACTAACTGCAATAGTCGCAAAGTAAGACCCACCGTAACATGAGAAAGTGTTGACGTCGAATTTTATGGGGGTCAACGATAGCAGGGAATATTTGTGGTTCTCCCTGTGCCATCTGAGATCTCTCATTGGATGGGTAATGAGAATCAAGATATTGTCGCCCTTCTGGAAAACTGTGTTGAGGTCGACAAAAAGGGGGACGTGACTCCCAGAAGCAAATGGCTTCGTGAAATCTACTAGGTGAGGTGAGGAATGGGAGGAGGTACATGGACGAATTCAAGATGTAGGAAGACTCAAGATTGCCCTTGGTTGGGGTATATGTGAGATAAAAGTGGTCGCAACCATTCAACGAGGTCGAGTGTCAGGGGGACAGCAAGACAAGGGATAAGTTGTGCCAGAGGCGGGACAAAGTGAATAAAATTAGAGGGYAGAGGTAAGTGGCTTGTGGGGTACTCTGAAGATATGGACGTTGTCRTCAAGGGTAGATSATAAGTAGTGCCCCAACCAAGGGTGACATGGGTTGTCTTGGCCAAAAAGGGAAGAAGGTCGCCAAAGGTGACGACAAAAAGGTAATGTAACTGCTGGAAACAAAGGYGTTTGTATAATAAATAAAGAATAATTTGGGATAAGTGTACAAATATAGAAACGGGTGCCCCAATGTGATATGGTTGTCCCAGGTAGGGAACAATTTGCTTGGAGAACTGGTGGAGGGTGGGGGCCCCATGGGTGGGTTTCTGTATGAGGTAAGTGAAATGAAGGGAAATTTGCAGATGGGCAAACTGATTGTGGATGAAATGGAGGGTTCATGATACTGCGGAGGTGCAGTCAAAAAATAGAACCGTGAAGAGATAAACTGGGAGTCCGTTTGGGAAAGTTAGCAAAATGAGGAGAAGGGGTATGTGGCGGATTCGCGACATGATGTAAGACTATCGGGACTCCCATCCCTAAAGGGTTTTGAAAAAAAACATGAGTGTCAAAGGCGCAAAAGGGTGCTATGAATGGGACAACTCATGTGGGTAAGAGTGCTACCAGGTGACAGTACCGAAGATGCAAATGGAGGTGTTGGTACTGCAGAGCCGGAAATGGGGATCCTAGAGGAAAATGTCATAGGGTGTGACTGGAGATGCAAGTAAGATTCATAGGGAATGACTACATGCCAGTACTGAGTATATACCTGAAGGGGTGGCATTGATGTATGATGACCAAGTACCTACACACATGAAAACCAAATACCCGACGTGAACAATATCTGAAGAGAATTGAACATATGAGCATTTATTTGATAATTTTGAGTATGCACATGCGTACCTAGTCTGGGTATGAAAAAATGGCGTCCCAGGGGCTCGGGATGAAAAAAGGCCCAAGGAATGTTGTGATGTAGATGACGGGATGTTGATCCCATGGCTGAAGACGAATCGAGAGATGGACACCCGGAGCTCCCAGGATGGTGAGTGGAAGTTTGGAGAAAAGGCCTATATATAGTTGTAGGGCCCACATTGCCACCTCATTTGTACTTTTTTCTATAGTGACTGGAAGAGAAGTATTCAGAGGAGATTTGGGGATTCAGGGAGGATGAGGCATTTGATTAAGGACCAACGAGCTTTAGGTTAGTGTTCTGATCATCCTGCATAGAATTATGGTTTCCTTTTTTGGGCAGGGGTTGTACGGAGGGTCGTACAGGGGGTATTTTAGGTGTGGGCCCCCACGTGTGCAGACAATCCGTAAGTATGCATGCACAAGTGCATGCCTACCCATTGGATAGGCACGCATGGGGGCATTGGTAAGGGGGACAAGGGTGCGCACTATGTGCGTGCCTATTGGTTGCACAGCTACGCATGTGTGCGCGATTGTGTAATGGACAGGCGTGCTTTACAGCGCGCCTATGTTCATGACAGGGGTGCATGAAGGCACCCCTGTATGTTGAGCAGGCGTGCAATCATGCATGCCTGAAGGATGGACAGGCACACCTGAGAGCGTTCCTATGTAGTGAACAGGTGCGCATACGTGCGCGCCTGTGGAGTGAACAGGCGTGCACGTGTGCGCACCTGTGGGTTAAACAACCACGCCTTGGGGGCAAGGTTGACGGGTGTAAAACTTATCTTGTTAATGTTGTTTATGGTCCATTTGGCTAACTTAGGACTGTTTTATATGGTTGCAGGTGATCATTGTACACGATGTCGGTTGGTTGGTGAGAGCGGGATTGGTCCCAGCTGAGAGATGTTGTGGCTATTGAGGAGTTGGGGGTACGTGCGACTTTGGGAGCCTGTGGCCTATTGAAGTTCTTTGAGTGCCCGTTGATACGATCACAGGAGTATCTCCTACAGTTCCTTATCTGGATGTGGAGTCCGGACCTGCATTGTTTCATAGTGCGGGGAGAGCAGATTGCCTTCAATGCAGTGGAGGACATATACTTTTTGACGGGGCTCCCATTTCAGGGAACGCCCCTATCAACGGAGGTGGTGTTACCGAGGGATGTGTCGCTAACGACAGTTGGTCAGAGGTACTGTTCGAGGGTGAACTTTTTGTCTGGCACTGTCATGAGCATTGGGGCGATGGATGCCCTAGTGCATCATTGTATAGCAGCGATGATTGTGAGAGTTTATGGGTCTCTTGCGACGCAGTGAATCAGTGGTGGTCAACTGTGTGTGATGGAGAGGGTGTTGGCTGGTGAGAACTTCACCTGGGGGCTTACGCTACATGCCAGGATGGTAGGACAGCTGGACCACTGTCGATCCACGAATACAGGAGAGTTTTCCTTCGGGTCCATCCTAGTGGCCTGGTTTTTGGAGAGGGTGCCTATGTTGCGCCCTAGGATTTTATTGGGTGCGCCTAAGGCACGGAAGCTGCGACTAAAGAGGTGGTCGACTATTTTTCTTCGCCACAGTGGTGGTGAGGGAAGCCACTTATTTACTGCTGAGGTGATGTAGGTGTGGCAGCAGATGCCGCAGGTGATATTGCAGTTCCCCTATGCTGGGGTTGACTTCTAGGAGGATCCGGACATGGTGTTACCTCCAGGGGAGGTGTTTGACCGTCAAGGTATGTTGATGATTTATATATATATGTTTTTTGAGATAGCGTGACATATGTATATGGTATAGATGTTGATACTATATGTTGCTTGTTTGTATGTGCAGATGTGGCACCTCGCGGGTGCGAGGTGGAGTTGCGGAGAGCATCGGCTCGTCAGGAGCTAGAGAGACCGTCGTGTGGAGGATCGTGGGTTGGAGAGAGACGTCAGCGTGAGGACGCTGAGGCGAGACCAGTTGATCCTGAGAGAGAAACGAGGAGACGTCGGTTTGATGACCCCGGTGTCGGGCCATCACATGCTCCTCCAACGGATTCCAGAGTAGATTTTGAGGACATACGTCGCCGCCTGGAGGCATTGCTACAGGGCATGCCTAAGGGAATGTGGTATCGTATCCAGGATGAGGGCATCCTAGAGCAGTGTGTGGGGATTTTTCCACCATGGCGGGCCATGGTACAACGGGAAGTAGTAGCAGGTGCTGTGATGACCAGATGACTACCTCTGGGGCAGGAGGGACCAGTAGTGGGTGGGGGACCACCGCCGAAGGGAGGGGAAGGAGGTGGTTCTCTAGAGGCACCTTGAGTGGTGCTCTATGTATTGTTGTATTTTTGTATATAGGCTGGTGAGCCCATTTTGTACCGAGGGGCTTCACTAGCCTGTGGATACTTGTATTTTTGTATGTAAACATTTGGATGGAACTATGGATCGTTTTATATATACATGAGTATACATTTTGAGATCTATGTGGTGTTTACATGTGTTTTGTTAATGTGTTGATGATGATGTCTAATCTATATATGATGTGACAGGTTGTTGATGTGTTTTATGTATGTGTAGAGGTAGCTTGATGTGATATATGTCAGTCAAACACAATATTAGCTAGGTTATCTGTAATTTGATTCAATTTCCTTGGAATATGTGTAAATGTAATGGAATCAAAATGTCGAGATAAAAGTCTAACTTGCAGGTATTTACAAAAGAGGCAAGGATCACGTACGAGGTACACATTGTTGAGCTAGAGAACAACTAGTTGAGAGTCGAGAAAGACCCTAAGGTGACGAATACGATGATGCTAGGCATCGGCCAAGAGGCCAATGACGGTAGTGTATTCGGCTTGGTTGTTGCTCGCTAAACTCAAACATATGTTGCTCGAATGGAGCATTTCATGTGAGCGGGTGTAGAGAGCCCAAGAGGCCGAAGCGAGATTTTGTGTCCAACGGTTGGCACCGTCAGCGTAACCAATGTGGTAGGACGGTGGAGGAAGCATCTGTCAATATCACAAATGATAGTTTAGACATGAGGGATGGAAAAAATATTAAAAACACTATAAAAGAAAATAACCTAAAGTAGAATGACTACGTTTAAGCATAAAATTTCTTTAAGTATAACTCGTTGACAGGTTCTTTGAGAGAGAGGCCTTCGAGAGAGGCCAGGATGTATGCGCCTTTAGTGAGGAAATGTTGGATAATGTATGGGCCATTCCATAGTGACTCAAATTTTCCATGGACAAAGGTATCATGAGCGATATCGTAAGCAAGGACGAGGTCGCCTTTGCGAAATGAGCAAAGGTTGACATGTCGATCAAAGGTAGCCTTTGATCATTTTTTGGCTGCCTCATTGTTCTGTAATGAAGATCGACGATCTTCATCCAGGGACTCTAAGTTCAGCAAGCGCTGCTCCATTGGAGTAGTGTCGGGTAATAGCTCAATTGCGGTGCGTAAGGTGGGAATTTTGCACTCGATGGGAAGAGTGGCCTTGACCCCATGGACTAGATGAAATGGTGTGAAACCAGTAGTTGTTTTCACAGCCGTACGGTAAGCCCATAGCACGGAAATTAACATATGATGACAATTGGTCTTATGTTTATTAACCGTGCACTGTAACATGGTCTTGAGGACCTTGTTAACTGCTTCGACCTGTCCATTAGACTGAGGGTAATATGGTGAGGCAAACTCGTGGGAGAATCCTAACTGAGATGAGAGTTCGACGAAAATCTCATTCTCGAAGTGTTTCCTGTGATTGGAAACAAGTTGGAGTGGTACTCCAAAGCGAGATATAACGTGGTTAAAGAAAAAATGTGCTACGGTGTCAGCGGTATTTTTGAAGGTGGGCATAGCTTCAACCCATTTGGTGAATTAATCGATCGCGACGACAATGTATTTGTGTCCATTGCTGGAGGGGGGATTACAAGCTATGAGGTCGATGCCCCATTTACAAAATGGGCTGACAGTGATCACTGGATGGAGAAGAGTAGGTGGTGCATGGGCTTTGTTGGCATAAATCTGACACTTCTCGCATCGTTTCACGGCGTGAATGCAATCGTGAAACAAGGTAGGCCAAAAGTAACCTGCTCGAATAATATTTTGAGCAGTGGAGATTCTTGAAATATGGCCCCCACATGCGCCACTGTGGCAGTTGTTCAAGACTCTATCAGCCTCGTCAATGGTTAGGCATCGACGAAGAAGGGTGTTGACCCCTCATTGGTATAGGATTTCTTTGATGAGGAGGTAGCAGGGGGGCTGATGGCGAATACAATGACGATCATCTCGTGAAAGGTGGTTACCGAAATTTTGAGTTCGGAGGTAGACGAGGAGGTCGTCGTACCAAGGATCATCCGAAGTGATGTAAAAGAGGTGTTCGTCGGGAAAGTCAGTATTGACGGGGGCACTGGTTGTGTCAGAGGGGAGGGTCGTGACAAGTTTGGCAAGAACGAGGGCTTTCTTGCTCTTGGGTGTTGAGAATTCAAGATCGTACTCCTGAAGGATAACGATCCATCGAGAAAATTTGTCGTTAATTTGCTGACGACTGAGAAAGTATTGCATAGGGTTGGAATCTGCTACAACCTTAGTTGTGCGGAGCATAATGTAGTGATGCAGTTTCTAGACTGCGAGGACGACTGCAAGAGCTAGTTTCTCTTCATGTTTATACTTCAAGGGTGGCCCTGAGAGGTTTTTACTAACGTAATAAATGACATGCTCACGATTGTCATGACCTAGCTGAACGAGAACTCCTGCTACTGAAATAGCTGATGCTGATACGTAGAGGATATAGTCACGATTGTAGTCAAGTGCACTAATTAAAGGCGCATTGGAGAGCACCAGTTTAAGATCATCAAATGACTATTGGGCATGTTCATCCCAGTGAAATGGGATGTCGTGACGTAGTAAGCGAAGGAAACCGTGTGCGCGAATGGCGTAATCTAGGACAAATCATTGTAGAAAGTTAGCCTTGCCTTGTAGGCTCTGAAGTTGACGTAAATTTCAAGGAGGTGTAATTTCAGTGATAGCTTGGACTTTGAGGGGGTCCATGGTAATATCGCTTTGGGAAATGATGAAGCCAAGGAGGCGACCCGCGGTGACACAGAATATGTACTTGAGGGGATTCAAGCAAATGTTGTACTGATGACACCATTGGAATATGATTCATAAATCATCAAGATGTTGGGTGCATTTCTTGGATTGAGTGGTGAGGTCGTCCAAGTATGCGAGGATGATATGAGCCAGATCGTGAAAAATGTATGTCATCGCCCATTGGAAAGATATGCCATCATTCTTTAAGCCAAAAGGCATGACATGGTATGAAAAATTACCCCAAGGGGTAGTGAATGCGGTTTTGTACTAATTGCCTGGGTGTATTTGAATTTGATTATAACTAGAGAAATCGTCCATGAAGGGTAGAGCCTCGTGTCCTACGCAGTCGTCAATAATTTGATTGATGATAGGTGTTGGAAAGTTTTCTTTGGGACATGCGTGATTGAGATCACGAAAGTCCGTGCAGATGCAGATAATGCCCTATTTTTTGTTAATGGGTACAGGGTTGGAAACCCATGATGTATAGGCAATGGGGTAGATTAACCCGGCAGCGCGTAATTCATCAATTTCGGATTTGATGGCCGCTGCTTTGGATGGGTGTAGCAGTCTTTGTTTTTGACGAACTGGTGTAATGTCGGCCCAGGTGTCGATGTGATGTTCAACGATAGAGGGATCGAGGCTAGGAATTTCCGTGTATGACCAAGCAAAAATATCCTGATATTCCTAGAAGAGGGCTTTATAGGCGGTGATTTCTTGAGGAGTGCAAGCGGCTCCAATGGTGATTTCCTCGACGACGCCATTTTTGATGGAAATGTCGATTTTAATGGTCGGGGAAATGTTGGCCATGTTGCCTTCTTCAAAAGCATCAGGGGCAGGAATGGGGTTTTTGAACCAGTCGATAGGCCCTGATGGGATAAAATCCTTGGTTTCAACTACGTAGATGGGGTGTTGGTTAGGAGACGTGGAGGCTTCCTGTGGAAAGAAGAGTGTGCAGTGGTGTAGCGCATCCCATGGGTAGTCAGGGTTGTTTAACTCTTCTAGTATTTCCTTGTCACAGTGGAATTGGTGGGAATACAAGGGGTCGTGAAGAGTTATATCAGTGACTGTTGTTGTGTGGCTACCCCCTGTGGATGAAGAAGCAGGGGGGATGACACGAGGAAATTGCGAGGGGTCACTCAACATAAACCAAATGTCGAAGTACTAAGGAGTACCTATGGTAGTTGGGTGTAAAATTTTTGTAGGGAAATGAGCGGGAGAGTTGGGGGAATTGGGGGGTGAATCCTCAGATAAGTCATCCAAGAACCATGGAGGCGTTGGAAGGGCCTTGGGTTCTGGAGAAATGACATGAAGAATCTCTAGTGACGAGGTAAGGTCAAGCATCGATTCTGTGGGTCTTTGAAACAGGGTCAATTGGCATTGCCTGTATTCAATGATCATAGGACATTGGTATGTAAAATGATATAATGATTCACATAGAGAGCAAGGGCATCTCATACGTTCATTGACTGAAGTTGTGCCATAACGGATGTCAGCGATTGTTGGTAAGGATGACGTAGCTGGACTGGGTTTGCTCTGGAAGCTTTGGCATACTATAGCTAATGTCTATCGAAAGCGTGGAAATGTTGGGCAATGGTGGGTATAATGGCCATATTCTGAACATATAGCGCAAGTGAATTTGGTTCACAACCCTTTTCTACTTGAATGGGGGGTGGTAGCGACAGTATTGGCTATAGTGGCAAGTGTTGAGGGAGTTTGATTGAGTGGAATCAAATTATGTAACTCTGGTAGAGATGGGAAGTTGTTGGTTTGGTGTCCATCTATCTTACATAGCGCGCAAGGGGGTTGGACGTGTGGGGGAAGTGGAGATGTGGGCTCCTTCTTATTTCTCCTGCCCCCAGCTATGGCAGGGGGGGTAGTGAGTGGGGGTGTAGAGGGTATGGTGGGATTAAGTATGGGAATCATCATTGGGATTCCTTCCGTTTGGGGGAAAGGGATGGTCGAGGGACCATCTTGGGTGGATGTAAATACCAAACTGGAATTTCTAACACCATATTAGGGAGGGTAAGTGTTGCAGCTACTTGGAAAGCTTCAATGCCAGGTGGAGGGTAAAATAAGGGGATTTGAGTGATGGCTTGGGGAACTATCTCCCAAATTGGGATATGTCCTTGGGGAGAGGTGAAATTGTGGATTGGTGGGGTTGACGAGTTCGCAGGAGGCTCGTGAGGGGGAAGTTTTGCGACTAGAGGGATGTCAGATATGATAGAAGCCTCCCTAGGAGGAAGGGTATCCTCTGTATTAGTTCTGTTAGATGATACGATGCATACTTGATTGGAAGGACGAAGGAGCGGTGGTGCTCCATGGTAAGTTCCTAACAATGATGGATATTTGAAAATTCCAGGACCCATTTCGACGAGTGGGTATGCATCATGACCCGTGTGGGTGAGAGGAAGAATGTTATCGATGTTGGCAGATGGGTTAGCCTCGTAATGTGAGACTTGGTCAATGGTAATGATCTTCCCATTGTGGGGGAACATCATTGTTCGAAAGACGGAAGAGGCAACTGCCTTCATAGCGTGCATGTAGCTACGAACCAACAGGATATTATAATCGAGTGGGGCGTCGATAACTTCAATGTCGATGAGAATAGTCTTACCCCTGAGTTCTACGGGGACATTTTGGAAGATCCCTTCAGGAGATGATGGTCGTCCGTCATAAGCTCATAAGGTAATGGCAGAGGGTATGAGTAATGGCAGATTTGGACATAATGCATGTAGATGCACCTTCATCAATGATACACCGATGAATTGTGATGTTCTGTATTTTTACTGGGATTTGAAAAGCGATCAAGGTAGGAAGGTGGGGTTCTCCGCTGTCGATATCGAATGTAATGAGTCGAGTATCTACGGGGTCAACTACCCCCAAGGTGGAAATTAATGATTTTCGCTGAGTGTGACAAGTCTGAAGGACTTCTAGGACTGACATGGAAGCTGGGGATTGGGCTAAGTCATCAACCAAACTGTAATTATGAGCAGCCCTAGCCTATGGGTTGTGGACATTCCTGCGTAATGGGATGCGAGGGATGCGAAGAGGTGGCTTTGTGTTAGGGCGAGGGATCGCCAACGGGGGTCTCGTCGGTGCAGGGTTTGTCTCTAGAGGGATGGGAGGAGACTCAGCGGGTGCATGATACTGACGATTGTGTGTTTGCAGAAGGATTTCTTCCTTACTAGTAAGGAGGATCATGTGATCTGCTGGATTTTTTGGGTTGAGGTATTGTCCCACCTGAGGTGGGGGAGGCTGTGTGTCCTGTTGGGTGTTTATCACACCTTGGTGTGGAATAGGATTCTACAGCACGGCAGGGGGGGGTTGTTGCACATATTTTTGTGGGGCCTGCTAAGGAGTAGGCGATGCTGGAGGATGGGGTAGACTACCTGAGTCTTTCAACCATTTGAAATCAGTGATTTGGGGGCAATGATGAGTGTAATGACTGAACTCACCGCAAAGGGAACAAGGGAATTTGGTTTTAACATTATTGTTATTTCTCCCTTGACACCTAGTATTATTTCCCCCTTGGGGGTTCTAATTCCCTTGGTTCTTGTTGCCCCCAGTAGGTTGGTTCTGTTGGGGTTGATTCCCGCCTTGACCTGGGTTGTTGTTGTTCCTATTTCTTCCTTTCTTTTTGGCATTGTTCGATGGATGAGTCGGATTTTTCGTATTCAACTGTTCAAAATTTTGATATTGTTGAATGGGAGAAGGTTGAACAAAATTCACCCCAGCATGAGGATTTGGGGGAGCGATGGGTTGTGGGGGACCAGGAAAAGGAAACTATGGATTCTATGGTGGTAACGATCCATAAGGTACATAGGAAGGTGTGGCACTTTTTCTAGTACTATAAGCTGAGGTAGAGGGGGTACCCGAACTCGTTTGAATAGGTGGGTGTATGGGGGGTGCCCACGGTCTCCCATTGATGGGTGGAGTCATAGCAACAGGGTATGGTTGTTGATAAGGGGGTGGGGGGTAATAAGAAGTGCCCCCGTATGCCGACGGGTATTGAGGTGTTCCATACATTGGTGGTTGTTGGGGTTGTGGACCATGGTGAGTGGTATTACCAATCAGTCTGTCTACTGAGTGAGACATCCCAGGTTTGTCTTGGCCAAGCGACACAGGTTTTGGGATATCAAGAAGTACAGTGTATAAGTACCCTGACTGTGAATAGATGAGGTTGTATTGTTGAGCCTTACTGATGGCTTCTTCTTCTGATTGAGGGAAGGTGGAAGCAACATCCTTACCTAGGAGGGAGACAAGTGATCTAAGGAACCAGTCAAGACACTGTTGTTTGGTGGTTTATGCTTTGCACAAACTACATCGCCTACGCCACTCGTGAATGTGATCAGCGATATGTGTGGTTGAGGTTTGTTTGAAATTAGAGAATAGTTCCAGACCATTGTCATGGTGGATTGGTAATTGGAAGAAGATCAAAAATGCTTTGGCCAAGGATTCAAAAGTCGCATGGGACCCTGATTTTTCATCTACATACCATTTGGTCGATGGGCCAGTGAGTGTGCGTTGAAATAATCGCAGTCTAATGGAATCATCCATAATGCTATTGGAAGAGCACCATAGGTGAAAAGTCATGACATGGTTGGCAGGGTCATCTCCTACCTTTCCTTCAAACTTGGGTATGTCTGAAGGTAGTTTGGTGGGCATTGCAGGCCATGTGGGGTCATGCAATATCGGATCATTGGTGAGTTTGCTTAGATCTGGTATGTTGAGAGAGACCAAATAAGGCATCTGTAGTGGGGGTGAGGATTAGCTCCATCCACGGTGTAAGTGTGTTGTGAAACTGACCCTTGAGGGGGGCTAGGTGGGTTGGTACTTCCCCCTTGAGAGGAAGTGGACCCAAGTAATGCGGAACCAATAAAAGTTTATCCTAAAATAGTAGCACTCACTGGAGTGTGTGAAGGTGGTGCTGATGAGTGGGCAAGACCAGGCACTCCCCCTAAGATAGGAGGGAGGTTCAGCAAGCGTCAGGAACGGCAGGGATTCTGTGGGTCCCCTATGATGTCCAACTAGCTGAGTGAATGTGTGTAAATGGTGGTGAGAGTAAATAAAGAAACAAGAGCATTTGTTGGAAATTTTGAACTTTACACAATATATATATATATATATATCCAAATCAAAATGTAGTCAGAAGTGCATCATACATAAAGTGTTTTGAAAAGAAGTATATATGTGGATAAGTGGGTTTTCTCTGTGTGGGGAATAAAAGAAAACAAATTCTCATGTCCTAGAAGACATAACGTCCTTCCTCTCAAATAGCACTGGACCTCCCAATAGTACTCAACAGTGGGGTCTGAAGTCACCAGAAGAGAAACTAGTGAAGGATGAAATAATTGGTTATAATGAGGGATAAAGGGGGCATATCCCGAAAGAGCTGGCGATATTTTCCAATAGCCGGACAAAATCCAATCAAGGTGCAATTGCAGCCCACAATTGCCACCTGGGTATATGTCCTAAAATTTGGTCACTAGGTACCTCGGTCAAAGTGCGACATTTAGATTTTCGGCCTCAGAAATGGGTCACGGGTTGGATCCCGTCCAAGAGGTGTGTGCCTCAAGGGGGGACGCACAGAACAACCAGACCTTGGCCTTCGACCCTTCACGGGCATATCCTT